>JAWNNS010000646.1:17567500-18167500 GCA_035044605.1 Scaptomyza cyrtandrae | reverse complement strand
ATAGTAAACATTACCATTTCCATTACCATTACCATTACCATTATCATTGCAATCATTATTACCATCTGATCTTTTGGCTTAGACTTAGCCATCGGCTATGGTGCATTTGTTTAGTCGTAATTTCAAAATGAAACAAAGAATTAATTGTCGTGGCCGCCTTATTTGCAACTAGTTTTTATACCCTGATCCCATTAAAAATGGGAAAAATGGGTATAATGGTTTTGTGCAAAAGTATGTAACAGGCAGAAGGAAGCATCAGAAGGCAGTACAAGTTTGCTTTCGATTTTTGATAACTCATCCCGTTTCCGATTAACATATGTGATCGATAACAACAAAATCTTGAAATTTGAAAATTTTGAGATAGATAAAAATAATTAAAAAAATAATGACAATCTGTGAATTTTTATTAAAATCGGTTAAGAAACATAAGAGATATGGGACATTGAAGTTGTGTATGCAGTATGCGCGTACAAACACACACACACACACACATACTTGCAAGAACTGACTGTACGCGTAAAGTAAAGGGATCAGGGTATCGTCTAGTCGGGATTTCTCGACTAGAGCTTTCTTACTTGTTTTTGTTTGCGATCTATTTAAGATTTAACTAACATTTCTTATGCCACGACTTCCAAATGCCTGCACTTGCGCTCTAATTCTCTTTAATACAATTACTTTTATTTATTTTGTATGATGTAGGAATCAAATTTTGTAGTATTGGTAAAAATAATATTCTAATAAATTCTAATATTCGAATTACCATTAAAATTAATGAATTATCAACCAAATTAACTTTGCACTATTAAGAATACTAGAAATTTTTACCAAGAACTCTTTAAGCTTGTTATTCGAACTATGCTAACCATAACCCTTTCCTTTCGGACCTTATGTTTAATATATAATGATCTTTCCCAATTAATACATAGTGCCACTCCAACTTGCTCGCTAGAAGAGAGTTAGTTAACGATAAAAAATTATAACAATATTTGTAGTTGTAAAAATCTTCAAAGCATTCGCCATGTAGTTCGTAAATACTATTCTGCTTAAGTATTAAAAAAATAAGATCAGTCCGGCATCGAAAAAAGCCCTTCATGTCTGGTTTCTTATTGAAAACAAAAGAAAATTTTTTTTGTATACAGAATGTGTTTCATTTTGTGCTATAAATAGATCGATAGACAATTCAAATAGGGTCTTTACCCGCAAAGCTCACTTCACGTAGTGCGTGCTCACTTACACCGCCAACTATTTCCATAAGCCAACAATGCGCCAGGGATTTTTTTAAGTTGTTACTTGTTTACATTTTGCTTTTGCTTTTGCTTTTGCTTTGAAAGCAAAAAAGCAGAAGCTCAATGCAGTTGAATATTTAATTGGTAAGCACATTAAAGATTTGTAGGACAGACCGATATGCAGCTATTTAAGAACTTTTAACAAAAACATTTTAAGAAATTGTTTTGTATTCTATACGATCTTAACTGGAAGTCATTGCTTATACACATGCCTTCACGTCAAATTGATGGGATGTTTATATGGTAGTGATGGCAAATGCTCGAAATGAATCAATTCCTACGTAAATTGCATAAATACTCAAAGCTATTTATTCTATAGGAAAGTGCGAAGAAATATTTTTTTTTGATCGACTTTAAAATTGCACACGCGCACATACCACAAAACTTATATTAAATAAACATTTTTCTTGTGTAAGTAAAGCAAACGAAGAATCAATACACACGCACGCACACACACACACACACACACATACATGCATACATAGAGAATGTACAAACGCCAGGCTGTCAGAAATTAAATTTTTTGCCCGCTCCAGAGACGGAAATTAAATAAATAAAAAAAACTTTACAATTAAAAAAAAAATGAGGGAAATTAAAAATATACACTCTAGAGAGGCAGAGGATGTTAAAGAAAACATCGTAACAGAGACGATGTATTCAAAATGCAAAAATATTATTTATATAATTTTGGAATTTGGAATACACAAAATACAACAAAGTTGAGATTAAGTATAATATATGATTTTATAATGAAGTTGTGCAAAAATAATTATGTACAACCTCTAAATGAATATATATATATATGTATTGCAAAAATGTCATCAAGAAAGATAGTATAGATTGAAATGCACTTTAAATTAGGAATTTTGTCTAAAACAGAGTTTTTTTTTTTGTTCAATATATGCAAGTTCGACTGTAGCACATAATTGAATTGCAATTTGCAATCAACAATTCCCGGTACTGAACAGTCAAAGAGAGAGCAAGACACCTCTACTACCACACACACTCAAACAAGCACACCCACACCCGTTGGTGACCTTGAACTTTTGCAAAAAGTGTCTAGATACGTGTTATTGTTATTATTAAATTTATGGCATTTACAAACAGAATATACACAGCCTGCAAATTTTGACGCACTGCATGATGCATGTTTAAAATGCAAAGCAGACGAAGAAACAACAAACGAACCAAATGTGTAATATAAAACAAATTTTCGTCGATTACTCACGTCAAAAAAAAAAAGGAAGCAGTAAAAGTACGTTTTGCTAATGGAAACTTGCGCTTGGGCATTTGAGTAGCTGTCAAGTATGCTTTAGTAATTGCGTCGATTAAGGGTACTCACCCAAGAGAAGCAGCTTAATCTCCTTGGCGGCTTGTATGCCATCCTCTTTGAGATTACGCTCGATCAAGCGACTCCTGGCGGCTGCAGCTCGCTCCTCGGCAGACTGTGCGCAGCCCATGGTGCGTATTGCTTCGACGCAAAACGTTTTGAAGGTCGTTTGGTATCGGCCAAATCAATGGCCGAATACGTTTGGGAACAGAAGTCACAACAATGTTAACCAAAAGTAACCGAAACAACACCAAGTTTGTTGTCAGTTTCAATTTGACTTCCACAAGAAGTTTGTTTACAAAAGTTTTTGTTGAAAGTTTTCTTTTTTTTTACTTTTACACTCTACTATAAATCGCGTTTAATTTGGTGCACCACTGTAAGATTCGAGGACATTATGTTTCATATTTATTGTCAGCAAATGACATAACCAAAAACCACAACAACAGTTGAATTTATGCGCATTTGTTGACAAACAGCAGCCACATCCAGGATAAGCCCTGCGACACATTTGCTCGCCAAGCGAATGCTGCACAAAATGAATGAGCCGAAACAGCGAAACTAGCGAGTCGACGGGCCAATAAAGTTCGTGCTTTTGCACAGCCAACAGCACACGAAAAATATAAATGCTAACAAAAGAGCGAGTTCGAAACTTTTGCGGCGAAAGCTTTCTTTCGTTAAGTTTTCTGCTTTGTACATTTTGACTCCTAGCCAAAAAAGTAAATGCAAAGTTGTAAAAGAAAATAATTCAATTAACGCATATACAAGCTTTTTCGGCTTGATTGGAAAGTTGTTGTTTAAGGGGTGGTGGGTGGGTGGGGTACATATGATACATGCATACATACAAACATTAAGCATTATGTTGTGCTTGCAACTAGAGCCTTGACAGCGACCAAAAGTAAAACATAACAACAAAAATCAATAAAATACGCTAGCGAACCGCACTCATAGTCGGTTTATAGACAGCGATAATGGAAATCGAATGTTTATATGTATGTATGTATGTTGTGCATAGATGATTATTGTTAGTGGCCATAAATAATGATACTGATACACAAATTAATAGTCGCGCATATAAATGGCAATGGTTTTTCCTCGATTCGCTAGCGAAGCGCTGGTCTTACAAGTGGCCATAAACACATTCGCACTCATTGAGTGCGAACAAGAGAGGTAGCTAGCGATAGACAAAGCTTAACGTGGGGGTAAGTTAAATGTAGAGCGGAAGGGCAGGGGGTTGCTTATTCTGACGCAAGGCAAACGCCAGAGTTCGAGTACAACATTGCTTTCCTTTTTTGTTGCTATTGCTACAGTTTTCCTCTTCTTTTTTTTCAATAGCAAATAGAAATTTTTTTTACTTTGGTTTATTGTTCTTGCATGTTTCCAGCACAGCACGCAGCACAAAAATGATTCATAGGCGTAAATATGAAAGAACTTTTCGTGGCAGAAAAATAATTTTCGCGTATTTTTCTTGAGTAATTATCAAGCACTTGTCGCGCTTGAGTCTAGCAAGCACACAACTAAATAAATTATTTAAATATTATATGTTTTAGTTGATTTATGCATTATTTTACTAATTGAACTAAGTCTGCACATTGTTTGAAATACTTCATTTTTCATTATAATTAATACAGTTTTTTTTTGCTGGCTCTGTATTTTACACAGTGTGAAAATTCGCGTGCGTTGTATATTTGTTGTTGAACGATTCGCTCTTAATCTAACCAACTGACTAAGATGGCTGGAGCTGAACTGAACTCTCGGGACGGGACTGGCCCTAAACATGCCCGAACTTTACTCACCATTACAGAGAGAGATAGAGAGAGGAGAGTTCGGCAGGAAAGCAGCAGAAGTAACAAAAATGCTTTACCACAATACGCATATACACATTACTGAATGGACGACAAAAGCTTTGCGAGCAATCCACGTAACAGTGGGAGACAAAAAGCGCAAAAAGCTTGCGCAAGGCTGTGAGTGGCTGCCAAACTGGAAGTTCGAAGACTACACAGCGAGAGAGCGAGAGAACAGCCACACGCATCGCAATTGTTTCAATAAGGCGAGCAAATAAAGTACAGCGAGTAACTTATCAGCGAGTGCGAGGGCGCACACACACACACACACACACACACACACACGCACACACAAACAAGTGTTTGAACGGCTGCGAAAGGCGCTTTGATTCTTTCACGAGCCATTATGTTATCGATAGAACACTATCAAAGGCAATCGCGTATAAAGCTCTTAAAACAAGCTGAAAAATATTCGATTTATTGACACACTAGTGACATGACAAGTCTCTCTCTGTCTCTTCGTAATACCCTTTTCCCCCACATTTAACTGGTTCAGGGTTTAAAAAACAAACATAAAACAACTAAGAAGGCTCTAGAAATCCCGACTAGACGATAAGCCCTATACTTTACACGTCCAGTGTATGTGTGTGTATGTACGCGCATACTGCATACTGCATACACAATTTCAATGTCCAATATCTCCGGTGTTTCTAAACCGATTTCAATAAATTTCGTTTAATGTTTCAAACGCCAAATTTTAAAATTTCGAATTCCGAATGCAAACGCAAATCAACAACTATGAAAATAGTTGATTACAATACGGTTTTTAAACATGAAAAGTGGTTAAGTAAAATATATAAAAACTTTAATTCAACTATAAACATTGTGAGCACTTTAAAATGACTTTGCAATGTTGATTTAATCCAACCAAACATGCATATTTAAAAAATAAATTTATAATTTAAGTAAATTGGTCAGTTTAATACAACCAAATTTGCGATTGAAAAAAAAAAATGAAATTAATAATTAAAATTAATATGAGTATTTGAATCGAATATTCGAATGTTTTAATACGTCGAAACTTTAAGAAAAGATTTTTAAAAAAACTGAATTTACAATCGGAGCCGGCACATGGCGTAGGGGTAAGGTATTGGATTTCTTAAGGAAACTAAATAGTTAATATCTTAGACACATGAAATCTTGCTGAATCAGTTAATGAAAGGAAACGACAACCTTTTGCTTAAGATGAGGTTCACATATGAATGCACCTTAATTAGAATTCATACCACTCTACTCATTCCAACAAATGTATAATTTTCAAGAGTAAATTTATTAACTATTTTATAGTTGAAACGCACATGGCCAAATATACATATCAAAATTTTTACACAGTTCAAAGAAATTGAAAACAAAAACAATGTTCAAGTAGAGAATGAATTATGGATTTTCAACTAAAATGTAAAAATTCTTCTATTGAAAAACTAGTTGCACATTGGATGGTTGTGCAATTAAGTAAAGTAAACCAACGACTACAGTTTTTTCTTTATACACCGAGCACATCTTGATGGTTAATGCATATAAGCAAGATTTAATTCAATAAACTATAGAGAACACCAATGCCCAATACAAAAAGCATCAGTTAAATAAATCGAATTCAATTGACTCAAGTCAAATGTCCCATGGCCCCTTAATTCAGCGATAGAGAAATGAATATATAAAAAGAAAGAGATGAATATAGAAAGCGTGTAGCGAGTACAGCAAATACTGCCTACCTCTTTACCTCTTGCCCCTCAATTTCAATATTATTTCGCGTGATAATAAATATATATATTATATATATATATGTATGTGTGGTCCATTTGTTTTTCATATTTCGTTGGTTGTGGTTCGTTCTTCCCTCTTTCTTTTCGTCATTCAACATACCTAAGCATCGCTCCATCACCCTTTGGCTTTAAACCAAATTCATATAATTTCATGTGTCGTTCGCTCTTTTCGTTTATTGTTTTCACTATTTGCAACTTTTTGTGCGCTATTCCAAATTCCATATTCCACGCCACTTGCAATGATAATGATTCAATTGAAAATGTTTGTTGTTGCTGTTTTTTTTTTTTTTTTATTATTTTTTCCCTTCTTGACCAACTCGTTCCAACTCATAGAACCTGTCAGAAGGGGTGATGGCTTTTCTGGTAGCTGAGTTCATACAAGTATTCTGGCTTGATATTGGTTACCGTTATCTTCGTATAGTTGCTCTTTTTAAATGGTTAAAATATTTGAAAATTATTCTTATAGTATATATAGTAGACATTTTTTACCAATAGCCCTGCATGCTTGCTTTTCTAACTATGCTATCCATAACCCTTTTCGGATCTTATGTTCAGTATATAACGATCTTTCCCACCTTATTACTAGTACCACTTCTGCATGCTCTCTAAAAAAAATTATCTTACGTCATTTGTCTACATGTTCGCGATCTTCGTAACCGCACGTTATGCGGTGCGCCCCTCGGTCGGAATGGCGGGAGGTGGGTCGCTTTATGCTTGGGTCCGCGCGTTAACAAGCCGGTGCTTGGTATCGTTGGGCCACTTGAATGTACTGTCCGTTAGTACATCTACGTCCAATAATATATGTAAATACAATAGCAGTTGTCTTAAATAACTTTCTTTATATGTTTCTAAAACTTAAATTAAGTTTTCAATTTCAGTCGTGTACGCAACAAATTCTTCTCTTGTAATGCTTATCTCAGTTTATTTTAATCGGATTAACTTGAAAATTTAAAGACGTTTTTAAATTCCTTGAAGCGGGTTTTGTTTTATTGATTGAATATTATTCTTATGGTTTTGTTTATCATTGCATTATGTCCTTAAGCACTTACTAGTTTATCCCACTCTCCTTCTCTCCCTCTATTTTCTCTTTCTCTCTTTATTTTCCTGTTCTTATTGGTTACTCATCAGTTTGTGCACTTTGTGGTAAATAAAAGAAACCAACAGCAATTGTTGCTTCGGGATCGAATCTCTTTTTAGCTGAAAAATGATGTTAAATGATGTGCTGAAGCTTCCGTTGGCTGGCTAGTTCGGATAGTCCCAACAAGTATAAAGAGCAGAAGAGAAGGCAAGGACCAGCTTGCACTTAAGTTTTGATTTTTGTGCACACAGTAAGAAAAATAAACTCCACCTAAATGATGACGATATTGTTTGGGTACGTTCGAGTACGTTTATTCAGCTGGCAACTAAGTTACACACACAAACGCCATTGTCTTTGTTGACATCGAGGGATTTTTGTTGGTCGGTGGTGTTCCTGCCGTTATTTAATGATTCCGGCCGGCCTGCCATTCGTTTTTTGCAACAAAGTACGTACAAGAACAATACAAGCAATACATTAAATAAGTACGACATAATGTGCAGCATATTGGTCAAGTTGCAATTGTCAGCTAACTGTTGTGATTCCACAGCCCATTTTGGTGGTTGGAAGAAAAATATCTGTTCCTATTAGTTTTGAATGCATTGTTAAAAAAAGTTTGGTGCTACACCTTTGAAATTCATCTTAAAACATGCAATACATACGCTATAAGGTCAGTGGAAACTCATTAAAACAATTGCAATTAAGTATAAATAGATCAACATTAGACTTGAGTATATAATAAACCACAGTTCACCGACTGTAATGACAACTGACAAATTGGCGAGCATTTAACGCAATGCATTTTTAAATGCACTTAGACCACAGTGCAACAGTTGCGGCAGTTGTGCCTTCGAGTGTGCAAAAGACATCTGCCTCAAGTGCTTTCTCCTCATCATCCTCCATCGTCGTTGCACCCGCCAAAACGCTACTTGACATTCAAGCGTTTGCACGTGTTGCTTCAAACTAAAACCTAGCGATTTGACATGAACAACACACCGCGAATTGACGCGCCATGAAGCGAATTGGAAGAGGGCAGGTGGTAGTTGGTGCAAGTGGTGCAGTCGCTGCAGTTCTTTTTCTTGTGTAAACGGAAAACTTACTTGGTTAGCTGTTAAGCACTTGCGCAGCCTGGCGACACCGTGACATTTACACCACTAAATTACTTTTGTAAGTAATATTAAAGTTAGAGTGCAAAGATTTCAAAACAAAGCCTTGCATACTTTTACGAGCTGTCAATGATATGTTGGCAACATTATATACCCTATGTAAGACTATAAGATAGTTGAAGTCGTTAAAAGACTGAAGCCTACTAAAACAGACTGGCCAGAAAGTAAAAATACGTCAGCTAATCAGCAATAATATAACGATTTAAAAGTTTTTTTTTTTGTTGAACTTTTAAAGTTATTGTCGCTAGAATACTGACGGATTATGGGGTAAGATGAGCCCAGATTACTTAAGAAACACCACAGAAACATACTTGCAACTTGTTGACAACAGTCAAGAGCGGAGAATATCGAAGACGTTTTAATTCAAAGAGAGAGTAATTGGGGCCGTGTGGCTCAATATTTGCAGAAAATTCTGAGAGCTAAGAAAGACGATTTGGATTGAGCTCAGAGCGAGTTTGAGTCCGAACGTTACATACGGCACGCAAAGTGTCTCCCCAGTCTCTACAGCATTTGCACCTAAAAAAAAAACAAGTCAGTGCTTGCAAGTATATGTGTATGTGTGCACGCGCATACTACATACTGCATACACAACTTCAATGTCCCATATCTCCGGTTTTTCTATACCGATTTTAGTAAAAAATTTCACAGATTGTCATTATTTTGTTAAATGTATCAAACGCCGAAACGTTATCGAAAATCGAAAACAAACTTGTACTGCCTAGGGATTAGGCGAGCCTAAGTTCCAAATCTGGAGTCTCAAGCTCTTATAGTCTCTGAGATCGACGCGTTCATACATACGGACAGACGGACATGGCTATATCGACTCGGCTTTTGATGCTGATCAAGAATATATATACTTTATGGGGTCGGAGATGCTTCCTTCTGCCTGTTACATACTTTTGCACAAAACCATTATACCCTTTTTCCCATTTTTAATGGGATCAGGGTATAAAAACATCGTATATCACTCACTGTTCAGGATCGGCTTAACAAAATTTATACAGAACAAGTAAGAAGGCTCTAGTCGAGAAATCCCGACTAGACGATACCCTGATCCCTATACTTTACGCGTACAGTCAGTGTTTGCAAGTATGTGTGTTTGTATGTACGCACATACTGCATACTGCATACACAACTTCAATGTCCCATATCTCCGGTGTTTCTTAACCGATTTTAATAAAAATTTCACAGATTGTCATTATTTTGTTCATTATTTCAAATGCCATCTTAAAGTTTTCAAAATTCAAGATTTTGTTGTTATCGATCCCATGTGTATATCGAAAACGGGATGAGTTATCGAAAATCGAAAACAAACTTGTACTGCCTAGGGATTAGGCGAGCTTAAGTTCGAAATCTGGAGTCTCTAGCTCTTATAGTCTCTGAGATCGGTTGGCTCATACATACGGACAGACAGACGGACGGACAGACGGACATGGCTATATCAACTCGGCAGTTGATACTGATCAAGAATATATATACTTTATGGGGTCGGAGATGCTTCCTTCTGCCCGTTACATACTTTTGCACAAAACCATTATACCCTTTTTTCCCATTTTTAATGGGATCAGGGTATAAAAATCAACTCACAGCTCAATCAAATAACAACTTATTAGAATTAGGTAAACAAATAGAGGTAAAGAGAAATGTTTTTCAGAGAAAGTTCTGAGATTGTACACAAACAAAAAATCTGAAGCATTTTGTTATTTTATTTGGTTATGAGATAGTTACAAAAAACTTACCGAGTAGCAAAAGTTTAATATCCTTCGCCGCTTGGATGCCATCCTCTTTTAGATTCTTCTCGATTTGTTTGGAGCGTTGTATGGCAGCGCGCTCTTCAGCCGATGTAGTGCAGCCCATTTTGATTTAGTTGTTGTTGTTGTTTTTTTTTTTTTTTTTTGCTTACTTTGTCAGTTAAAGTTTAAGGAAAATCTTCTAGGCGGACAGACAATGTGCTGTTTTTTCTCTCTTTTAAGTTATTTAATATATTTCAATTAAATATTTACAAAATGCCTAAAATTACAATCTACACACTGAAATGCAAGCAATACGTTGGTAAATGTTTATAGTCACATCTATGTACATTCACTTGTACACACACAACTCACATATGTGAATTTGTTTGTTTTAATTTTTTAAAAGGGAAACAGCAGCATCCAGTTGGATATTTTTCTGCATAAGCAATAACTGACCGTTCGTTCAGTCGTTAAGCTACGGGAAGTGACAACAACACAATCCGCAATGAGTCACACACACATATACATATATACATAAACAGGCGCAGCCACGCACCGGCATTAAGATAACAGTGCGCCTACTTAACAAGTGCGCCTAATTTTATGACCGCCACTGTATGTCTGTCCAATAGGGTGAGCTGTTGCTATAATTGTACTGCTTTTCGTTTGTTGCTGTTGTCAGCCTGATAAAAAAGTACAACAACAGCAATTGCCAATTAACATATGGCTTGAATGGAGAGCATGTAAGTAATTAGTACTTGTGTTCATCAATTCATTTTATCTAATCAGATAATGATATCGAAAATATCTAAAAACAAAAGTTTATGCTAGTTAGAGTGGTGTGGCCAGGTCATGTATTTTTTATGTATGTATGTACATATGTAGGTATGAGGTGTGGGCGTAGGCGCAATATTGTGTTAAAACAGTTTGCTGTGCCAGCTTGTGGTGGTAACACTGAAGATGAAGACAATTATTCAATACTCGGATTGATGCTGCGCCTGATGGAAAAAACGTTAAGGTTAATTTTTTGCGGCATGTTGTGGGTGCGGTACGTATAAGATTTTAGTGACTGGGTTGTTGGGGTGGTTGCTTTTGGGTGGTGTTAAAGGAGCTTGTGTAAATTTCCATTTAGTAGTTTCGTGCCGCGCTGCTCACACTTTTAACACTCTCATGGGCGCACTCTCACGCACTTATATACAACGCACTCTTTATACACACACATGCATGAACATCGTCTGCCACCCACCCGCCAGAACAGGCAACGGAAGCTACATTTTCTTCGGTTTTTTTCGGGTTTACATTTTACCACCGCCTAGTTTCCAGCGCCAGCGTATACACACAACACTTGCACACACGAACTGAGCAGAGCAGCGCAGCAAAGCACAGAGAGGACCACCCTCTTCTTCAGCCGTCTGATGGTTTTGGGTTTTCAGTACTTTTCTTCTTAATTATTATTTCCCATGGCAGCTTTCATTTGGATGGCAAACACGAGTTAACTTCACAATTACCCGTTGCACACTGATTTGATACTTGCACGCTATTAAAATTTGCAATACTTGTAATTTAATTGAAATATTCGGGTGTGCAAAAACTTGTAACACACTTTTGCTGCCTCACGCTATCTCTTTCGAACTAATTCTAGCATTGCCAGACCAGCAGGTCTTACACTTTGTTTACATTTTACATTCTGTAGGTGGCAACGCTATGCTGGCTAGCATAATTTTTAGCACTAGAGCTGTTATTGAATATTAAATGATTAATCAGACAACTTTACGAGCAGTACATTTTTTTTCTATGTTTTTATTTTTCATAATAATATAATCTTAAGAGCTTATGGCATACAAAGCATTTTATTTTGTGTAAATATTACACTGTTCGTATTTGTCATTGTGATTTAACAGTAGCATAAATGTGTTGCCAGCCCTGATTTTAAAGCAGCTGTTGACTAATATTGCGTTCTTGCTATTTTGCATATAGAGTAAAAATGTTTCGTCAATTATTGGTAAGTTATAGCACATAAGTTTGCCTTTAAATTATAAAATCCTTGCCATTAGTGCCCCACGGCTGTGAGTCGCCTGGCTACAACTAAACGTTATGCCAGAGGCAAGCAAACTGGCGTAGACACCCATGAGTACTCAACACCACCTCAAATAATTGATTACGAGGAACCAACGCATCTGCCCGTCCCGGAATACCCAATGCGACCTGATGAACCACTAGCGACTCGCAAGCAACGGTAAGTAATGTGAGATTTTTCATAGTGTGTAGTTAATCAACATTGTTAATCTGAAATTCTATCTTCCAGCTTGATATATCAGTCTCGTAAGCGGGGCATGCTGGAAAATGATTTGCTGTTGAGCACTTTTGTGGCAAAGCATCTCAAGAATTTAAGTGCAGAGCAAACAGCACTCTACGATCAACTGATCAATGGTGTCAGCAACGATTGGGATATTTATTATTGGGCCACAAACACAAAGCCAACGCCGCCTGAATACGATACGGAAATAATGAAAATGTTAAAAGAGCATGTAAGGAACACAGAAAAAGTGCAGCGCTTAAGGCAGCCGAATTTGTAATATGATATGACACACAATTTTAGGGGGCTCACATTGCTTAAATAAAATAGATATGAATAATAATTTTTAATAAATTACATATTCGAGATCCGTGTGTTAATTGCTTGTTCAACTTTAAGTAAACATCTATAAGCATGTTATAAGCTAAAGAATATTTAAAGTTTGTATTTAATTTGTTTTTGTTAAATACACTTGTATATTTAAACGATGTCTGATGTATATAGTGCTTATCAATACCTTTTTTAATGTTACTACAGCAAAATATTACACTTTTAATTTACTCTTATGCAAAATCTGTCGAAATTTGTTAACTAGGTAAATGAATTTGAAGTTGTTCTGCTATTGTTCACAGAGATGCATATACATATATAGTTTATTGTTAAATTGCTCACAATTTATGTTTGTTATGTTTGACCAAGCGATTAAGTTTCTTTTAACCCTACTGTAAAATAAAATGAACGAACTTCATTTTTTTTTTATTTTAAATTTGCGTTTGTTTTTCCAAATTTTTTTTTGTTGTTATATGTCGTGAGTTGAATTTGTTGCATTTGTAAATAAATCATACCAATACACAATAAATGTGGGCTTGCTAGTTTTTTAGAGTGGGTGTGGCGCAGCACGGCTTCAATATTGTTTTAATTATACGTAATAAAATATAACATACACGTCTTATGCTTATCTCCGAAAGGCTTAATATATATATAAAATATGTTCGACAACTTTATTAAAACACTTCGCGAAACCAAATGGGCTAAAAAACACAATTTGCCCAACGATCTTGAACATGATTCCATCGCATTTAGTGTGTATAATTTTAAATCATTAATAGAAGGGCATGTAGAAAAATGTGAATTAACAACAGAATTAACATACTAATGATTACAGATTGTTTATAACTTTAATCTAGTCGAGCGTCTCGAAGAAGTCGTGCGGATCCGCAAATATCGCCGGGTTGTTGTTGCCACCGTTATTGGCGGCTGCTGCTGCTGCTGCAGCCGCCGCTGCTGCTGCAGAACTAACGCCCCTATGTCGACCACGACGTGCTGTGCCCGAATTGCCGCGTATGCTGGTAGCTGTAGTCATGACGGGATCGTAGGTTCTGTTCGTTGCCGATTCGCTGCTCGATATGGACGACTTGTGGCGTCGCTTGTTGCGCCGCCGACGCCGCCGTTTGTTGGTCTGTACGGCAGCCGTCGATGTGGATGGTACGCTACACAGCGGTTCGGTTAGCACGCTGGTGCGCGGCAAAGTCAGCGTGGTCTCGAACATCTTAAGCAGCGTCGGCGAACTGGGTCAATTTTGCGGGAACACATCATCGATGGTAATGAACGCATCCTCACCCAACGAATGCTGTCCAATTAGTTTCAATAGCTCTGCCGCATGCGCCACCAAATATTCAAGAGGCGGGCGGCGTTCAAAATTGAGCGATTCTAAAATGAAGTATATTAAAAATTATATGCCTAAAAACTATCAGCTTTTCCTTACCCAAAATGGCTGAATTGAGCGTGGTGGAAACGTTTTCACGACGCGAGGGACACAACAGCCAGCCTAAAGGACTGGACCAAGGATTTGAGTAGGCAATCAAGCTAAATGCATCCTGTAGAATACACAAAATTCAAATTCAAATTAATAATTATTTTTATTTAGTGAGAATTTGTTGTACGAACCTCTAACATTTGACGTTCCTCTTCAGTCATGAGGTTCTCTTTCTCTAACTGCTGACCCATGCTGGACAATTCCTTGCCGAATTCTAGAATCTTTTCAATAACACGCCCATAATTACGCGATGACGGTGACACATCCACATCTATAAAAAGGAACATTTTTTGTAAGAAATTGTATGATTAAAGCTGCGATTCGTTTTTTCATACCCATATCCTCATCGATGGCATCTAGAGAGTTGCGTGCTACATTGCTGGCATTGCCATTAGAGCATGAATCGCCTGCCGAAGTATATTTATAAGGAATTTAATGCATATTTTATTGCTATATTTATATGTCGAAGGGTTTAGATTCTTCTCAACGTTCGCAATTTTATCATTTAAACTTAACTGTACTATTATTTGTACAATTTCAACTTGTTCGAATAAAATCAGTTTACTTTTTAAGGATATTTCTAAATTGTGTATAAATGAGATAACTCACCATTTGAGTGACTGTTTGTGTTACAAGGTTCCATTTCCACATCCATGCTATTCGAATCATGCTCGGGACACTTGTTTGAGTTATCATCCATAATCATGCTGCAAGAGAAATCGATATGTTAGTTTTAAAGCAATTCAAATACATAGTTGCAGTTAAGTAAGTGCACACATTTTGGGATCTGCTTTATCTCCAGATTTTATCACAGCTGAGTTTGCAGTGTTGATTTGTGGCTGGTTGTTGGTGGTAGTGCAACTGCTGTTGCTGTTGCCGCTGCCGCCGCTTTTGCTGTGCTTGAACGCTTTGGTCGACTGAATGACCGATGTTTGATTTGTGGGCATGGTCTGTGTGGTAGCGGTTACTTTGTTATTCGTATGCTGCATATTAAAAGAAGTTAATACGACATTTTGAATAAAAATTTAAAACTGCAAAAGACTAACCTCAACATCAGCTCCATTAATCATCTCAATAAATTGACGACACTTCAATGCAAACCACAAATTTTTGTTGTTCTCCAAGAGGCCAGGATAGGCACGCAACGTATTCTCAATGGCTTGGCTCATTTTACCCGTCTGTATGAGCTTGATTATCTCTGCAGACAGACACATAAAATTACTTAAATTTCAAATTTAAAATGTGCCGCACATACTTTGACGTGTCTTTATTGACGGTAAGTCCTCGTCAAATGGCTGCTGTGTGTAGCTATTGAAGGCCTCGGCTGTCTTGCAATAACCACTGTGCACCAAATATGTTGAAACCAGCCTGTTAAAGAAGACAGCATTAGAGATGCTACAAAATTGGCCCACAAAAACAAATAATCTATATGAAATTTTCTCAATAACGAAGTTTCTTTTACCCTCTTATGTATATTCTTGATCAGCGTGTTTCGACCCAGATTTCCTTTTAAATTAATCGTTGATTTTGACTTTCTGCAAATCTCATGATTATAGAATAAGTTGTTGCAAAAAACTTAAAGGGGTCCTAAGAATATAACAATAGCTTCTTTTTTTTTTAGCAGTTGGTTGGTCTATAAATATTGGACGTACTAACGTACAGTACGTTCAAGTGTCCCAACGATACCAAGCACTGGCGTGTTAACACGCAGACCCTAGCACAGAACGACCCACCTCCCGCCCGTCCGACCGAGGAGCGCACCGCGTAGAGAGCATACAGAACTGGTATTTTGTGTTATGTGGGAAAGATTGGTATATAATGCACATAAGATCCGAAAAGGGTTATGAATAGCATAGTTAGAGCAACAAACTTGAATAGATGTAGGTAAAAAAGTTTTAGTATTTTTAATGGGAACTGCAAAGTTGATTATTAATGTATATACACATACAAACAAATAATGCCTACGGTTAAGGGCTTATCCTAGTTTGACGTTACCCCAACTATTTACAAATTGTAAACTATTCTTATTCTTGGAAGTTGTATATTTTCTTGCACAACTGCTTACCTATTCATCAAATTCTCCGGCGTGTCCAACAGATGGGGATATCTGTCGATTTTTCGCATTATGTTAGCACGCATTTCACGCATCATCTCTTCAATTTTATCAAATTTAAATGGCTCCTGCCCGAAATTGGCATCAACTTCTTCACCAGCTGTTTGCAGACCGACTGTTGGATAGAGTTTTGTCTGCGGGGGTGTGCGAAAATTAATAATGATGCAAAGTTTAAAATGAATTAAGCAAAGCGCAAAGCATAAAAAAAATGTTAAGACATTACCGGCAAGTCTCTAAATGCAATACCAAGATCGAGTCCGTTCTTGGTGTAGAAACAAGTGTTGTTCACAAAGTTGACGCAGCAGCCAATGATGTCGCCGGTGGTGAATGTAGGTCCATACGACTGTCCATTGCACGAGGAGCTGAACGAGTTGCCATCGTAGCCATGATAACCATAAGATTGCTTGTCCCCACCTGCTTGAACAAAGCAAAAAGATGGCATCCAATACAATCAGGTATGTTGCAAAAATAATGCTCATTGGAGACAATAGGCATACGCACCTGGCAATCGATTCATGCGAAACTGCTGGGCAGTTAGTCCAATGCCCATGTAGCCGTTGCGACCTTTTGAAATAATGCGAACCTCGAAATAATACAGGCCACAGGACGATGGAATCGGGTATGCTGTGCGCACTGATCCAGCTGCTTCACTATGTTGTTTGCCAACGCCTTGAATATATAGAAATAAAAAGGTTTTAGGTAATTTATACATAATTATAAACTAGAACCAGCTTAGGATCTTTTATTTAGTTATTAACATATTTTAGTTTAAGTGCTTAGTACGAAACAAGCACATGCAAAAAAACAGTTAATGTTTTTATTTAGCTGCATTAAATTTAAAATTATGATATTTAAAAAAACTTTGTACATAATTTGTATAATAAATACTAGAACAAGCAAAATGGCGTTTAAATTTCTTCAATCTCTTTTATAGTTTTTTATGCCTGCACAAAATTAGATGGGATCCACTGTATGTACAAGCTAAGCTCGTGTTCATAATATCCTTAGGCTAATGTAATTGCTTCACCTTCTTAACCTTGTCACCACAAAACAAGTGTTGCCAGAGTGTGTGTGCAGCCCATCAGCTGTTTGCCACTAAACCAGCGATTGTGAAATTGCGAATAAACGTGTGAGAAGTGGGCGACGAAAAACAAAGCAACAAAACAGCCTCTGATGCGCAAGTGCAAGCGAGACCACTGCTGTAGACTCACACCTAACATAAAGCAGAGCGTTGGCGTCTTTTGTTTTTTTAGCTTGCTTTTTGAGCTGTTGCTCTTTGTCCAAAAATGCCAGCCCGAGAGAGCAGCTGTTGTGGCTGTCTGTTTTGAGAGGTGAAGCGAAAAGGCTAATTCTTTTGCTACAATTTTGAAGCAATATTTTAAACATTATCCAGCACAATTCAAAGCAATTTACAGTTTTAATTTCTATTTTATTAAAGAAAATAAAGTTTTTATTTTGAGGTCAAGTTTGTAATGCATAAATAAAGAGTTTGGAGACCTCCAAAACGTACAGCCTGTATGATTACGATGATAAGAGAAATCGATCTAGCTATTTCTACCTGTCTGTATGTATTGATGTGTAAAAAGATATAACTATAAAAGATGTGGGAGCCTTAGCAATAGTGACCTTTATTTAATGAGATTTGAAGAATAAAATAAAATCGCATCGTTTTCTTTTTTAACACCTAACTTAGCTCCGCTTTTTTTAACATACACTTTTTTGGGCTTTGCAAATATTTTCAAACTAGCTATCCTATGACGCACTTCGCTTCGTTACCTTTAGTTGGACGGTTTTCTTTGAGAAAATAGTGAATTCTGGAACCCTAGACTAAGTTTAATTTTGTGTGCTAGAGTCAACTTCATTTCGATTCTACATCCTTACAGCTAGAGTTAGCGAAATTGGAGAAAAGATGGCTAAAGATATTCTCCAAAAAACTGCACCAACAATTTTGTAAGATGACGTAAGTAAATTGGCCATTAGTGTACAGTTTATGCTAGTTTTGTTTAAGCAAAATCATAATCTATACTAATTATATTATTATTTTTATTAGGAGGTTAAGTTTGTAAGGTTTTTGGGGCTAGTCTCTAATCGGTCGGAGAATCTGGGTAAGTTCCCCAAAATTGGGTAAAAATGCAATTTTTGGGAGTAAAAATGAAATTTTTGCGAGTAAAAAGTATATACATATAAAATAAATTATCATGGAGGCTATAACATGAAAGATGCAATTTGGTTTTTTATACCCTGAACCCATTAAAAATGGGTAAAAAGGGTATAATGGTCTTGTGCAAAAGTATGTAACAGGCAGAAGGAAGCATCTCCGACCCCATAAAGTATATATATTCTGATCAGCATCAACAGCCGAGTAGATACATCCATGTCCGTCTGTCCGTACGTTTGTCCGTCTGTCCGTCCGTCCGTCTGTATGTATGAACGCGTCGATCTCAGAGACTATAAGAGCTAGAGACTCCAGATTTGGAACTTAAGCTCGCCTAATCCCTAGGCATTACAAGTTTGTTTTCGATAACTTACCCCGTTTTCGATATACACATGGGATCGATAACAACAAAATCTTGAATTTGGAAAACTTTGAGATAACATTTGAATTATTAAATAAATTAATGACAATTTGTGAAATTATTAAAATCGGTTAAGAAACACCGGAGATATGGAACATTGAAGTTGAGTATGCAGTTGCAATATGCGCATACACACCCACACACATACTTGCAGGCACTGACTGTACCTGTAAAGTATAGGGTTCTGGGTATCTTCTAGTGGGGATTTCTCGACTAGAGCCTTCTTACTGTTTGATTAGTTCATTTATACCGGAATACAAACTTCTTAGGGAAATTCATTTTCCACGCGGGCAAAAGCAAGTCTCTCAATATATAGAACTAACTAACCTAAAACTCACCTTTGTAGGTGACACGTAGATTGTTGTGCGACAGTCCAATGGTCAGGCACTTATCGTGTGGACTCCAGCAGCGTGGCAGCGGCGTATCGCTCTCATTGACATTGGGATAGAGGAGACGCAGTGGATCTACGCTCTGATTCTGGGTTTGCGATTGGTGATTGGGATGCGGATTCCGATGTCCCAAAGCGTTTATTGCTCCTGAGCCTGTTGCAGCTCCTCCCGTGCGTGGCGAGCTATTGCTCTGGCTGGAACTTTTGTGGCCACCGGCGTACATATCGTTGCTAAAGTGACTGCCGTTGTTGCTATAAAAATGACGCGAACGTCGCGAACCTTCCGATGAGCGGTTATTATTATTAGTATATGAATTATTATTGTTATTGTTGTGGTTGTTGGTGCGTGGTGCTCGCAATAACGGTGGCAGTGGTGCACGCGCAGTGGAATAGCTGGGTAAGACTGCGACAGAATGTAATCGCTGTTGGCCACCAGATGAACCAATTGCATCAACTCCTACGGCAACAGCGTCGCCTTGTTGCTGCTCCTGCTCTTCCCTCGCCTCCTCCACTGACTCTTGCTCCTGCTCCTGGTCCTGATGTCCCGCGTAGAGGTTGTTGTCGCCTTCAACTTCACCTTCACCTTCACCGTCCCCGTCACCTTCGTCCTCGTCGTCGTAATCGTCGATGCGCTCCACGACTGCGTCGTTATCAATGGCGCCCGCGTCAATTGTGTCGGCAATGACGTCTGCGTCAATTAACTCAAGCGGCGGCGGTGGCGGCTGTTCGTTTACGTCGTCCACCTCCTCTACCGGCTGCTCCTCACCTAGTGCGTCTTCTGTTAAATTTTCGACTTCCTGTTGAGTAGGAGTGGGAGAATGCTCTAAATGTTCTGATGCAGTTTGTTGTTCGTGTTCTGTGTTGTTAATGTTAAACACCAGCGTGTTGCTGTTGCTGGTGGCTGCTGTTTCATTAACAGCTGCTGTTAATGCAGCTGTCGCTGTCTCCGCCTGCAAATTGCTGTTGCTGCTTATACTTGCGCTGCTGCTTGCCGAGGAAAAATTCGGATTATGCTCATTATCGTTATCGGTATCGCCATGCTCAATATCCATTTTAAATTTAACTGTTTACTCTACTTATTGTTGTTGTTGCTGTTGTTTGGGCTTTCGTTGCACTCACTGATAGAATTTTTTGGAAGAAGCAAATTAAAAGCAAAGAATACATAGAAACATTGATACGCATATCATGATGAAAGTGTGCTGACAGTATTTGTATGTGGGTGTGTGCATGTATGCAGAACGCTGTGGAATGAAGAGATGCAAAAGAAATGCAGGTGCAAAGCAGCAAACAACGACAACCACAACAAGGCAGTCTATGCGTGAGTGTGTGTCTTTTCACATGCAGCTATTAATGTAATAATATATACATTGACCAAAAAAGCCCTGCACTGCAGTTACTCCCTCTTCTATACTAACCAAACACTCACTCTCAACAGCAACAATTATAAGCACATAAGCATTTCACTAACTTTTATAACTATAGAAAATTAATGTCAACAGCAATGTAGTTCACATTTTTCGACGCGCAGCTGCAAGCAGCAACAACAATATCAGCAGCTACACCAATAACAATAACTACATGCAGCAATAACTAAAGCAAGAATGAAAAAAAAAATCAATAACGCATCGAGTTGTTTTTTTTTACACTTTTGTGTTTTCACTAAAAAAAAGCAAACAACTAGCTTTGCTAGTAAATTTAATAAATGCGTTTTAATTGAGTTTTTACGTCGATCTTTATAGTTTTCTTTGTTTTCCCGCAGCAGCAGCCAGTCATAGTCCACACACACGCACGCACACACAAATACACAAGCACTGCACACACACACTCATGCATACAGAAAAATTTGCTGGTGGCCAAGGAAATGCGTTGCGATGTGGGGTTTGGTCTGCTAATGAGTTTTGTTTTTAATGCCTTTTGAATAACTAACTGCAAGTATTGAACGGTCATTTTGTTACCTTTTCGGAAGTTCAGTGCACTTTTTAATCACAAATGACTTTTTGTTTAAGATTTTTACCTCGAATTGAGTACGATGTGACCAGGTTTTGATAGTGTTGCCAATCTTTGTTGCTGTTGCGACTCGGTGTGTGTGAATGATATTGCGCTGTTAAAAATAAGAGGCTGTTAGCGGCTGACATTCACCACGAACGGCAACACAATTGAAACCAAAAACCGCGCAAATAATGTAATAGTCTACTTCCATCAAAAGCATTTGAAAACAAGTAAGAAGGCTCTAGTCGAGAAATCCCGACTAGACGATTTTCATTATTTTTTTAATATTTCAAATGCCATCTTAAAGTTTTCCAAATTCAAGATTTTGTTGTTATCGATCCCATGTGTATATCGAAAACGGGGAAAGTTATCGAAAACAAACTTGTACTGCCTAGGGATAAGGAGAGCTTAAGTTCCAAATCTGGAGTATCTACCTCTTATAGCCTAGTGGACGGTTGAGAGATTCTTCCTTTGGCCTGTTATTAACTTATTACACATAAACATTATTCCCCTTTTCCCATGGCATGAGCATTAAATACTAAAAGCCATGTTTTTTTTATAGAGGTCAATGAATTTTAGACACCTAGAAACATTTACGATCAACTTTTGTCTCGCGCAAGCAACCTTTGGTTGACTTCGTGAAATTTAACATTTTACCGAAAGAGAGCAGTAGATTGTATAAGTGGAGTAGTGAGATGAATACAAAATACCAATACTAATGAAAAGTTGCGCTCATTTTGTGTTTATTGATAAATATGTGTAGAAGCACTCGAAAATCGTATTCGCTTAGCTTAGGCAGAAGCTTTTGAGTCGTCGTTCAGTTAAGAACACATAAATTTAAAGAAAAACTTTCAATACTAAATCGTTACAAATATAAACAAAGCCATTTAAAAGGGAAACAAAGGGTTCATAAATGTACTTTTGTACATTTTATTTTATTATCTTTTTATTTACTATCTAAAAACGCAATAATTATGCTTCAACTTGAAATTGCCTTTGTATATTTCTATTGGACTTTGTTTGTCAACACGTTAAAAATCATGCCACAACAGTATAACCTCTTAGATAAGAAATATACTTAAGTAAGAAAAATGAGGGAGGGTGCGAAGGGGCAGGCCACGCGCAACGAGCAGTTGAAGTCTGTATACAGGGTCTATAATCTGTTACACCTCCTTAAAACCGAGTATCATCACATACTACATTCGATTCTCTTTTCTGATCAGCTAAAATTGTGCCTACACCCAAACTTATTCCCATCAGACTCTAACTACTAACATAATACAACCCGACATTGCTCTCATTTGCTCAGTACTCACATATATTTTAGAACAAATGAAAAATGAGCGTTAAATATGCTTTAGTATTGAAAATTGCATTGCAGTTACTAACACTATTAGAGAATTGAAAGCTCTCTCAAGTTTTGGGTTCTCTGTTTATATTTTTGTTCATTGCTGATTGCGAATATTATATTTTTCAATCTTAACACAAAACATATTGTTTATTTCAACTGAAATCCAAAAAACCTGCCAATAACAATAAAAAAAGCTTTGAGTTTGTTAAAAAACAATAATAATGTGGGTAGAATCTGTAAAACACATGCAATAGGTGCTAAGCAGTTGTTACTGTAACGTGCAGGTATTTATTTTAGAAATACATACATACATATTTAGTAAACTACATACATATGTACATCAGATAAGACCTCACTTGACAAAATTAGGCCGGCCTCCGTCTGTTTCTCTCGTTCTAGTTCTCGGTCTCACTATCACATTAGCTCACTTTCATTCGCTTTTACTTAATACGGAATCTACTTGAGCTGTGAGCTGAGTGTATAAAAGGCCTCGCCATCCAGCACATGCCATTTAGTGTGGTCAAGCAATTGAGCAACAAAACAACTAAATTTAACTACAAAAAAGTGAAATCCAAAAAGTAGTCAATATGCGCCTGGGACAAACGATTCCAGACTTTAAAGCGGAGACCACGAAGGGACCCATTAACTTCCACGAATGGCAGGGCAACTCGTAAGTATTGTATACATACATACACACAGACACAGACAGTTACTCTCGATGCAGTTGGGTTGTTCTCTTCTCGCATCCGTCAGACTTTACTCCCGTTTGCACGACGGAACTGGGGCGCATTGCCGTACATCAGCCGGAGTTTGCAAAAAGGAATGCAAAGTGTTTGGCACACTCTGTGGATGCGTTGGACTCGCATGTGGATTGGGTGAATGACATCAAGTCATACTGCCTGGATATTCCCGGCGAGTTCCCCTATCCCATTATTGCTGATCCCACACGCGATCTGGCTGTCTCCCTGGGCATGCTGGATGAGGACCAAAAGATCGATCCCGAGATAGCCAAGACAATTCGCGCACTCTTCATCATAAGCCCCGATCACAAGGTGCGCCTCTCTATGTTCTATCCCATGTCTACCGGTCGCAACGTTGAGTAAGTAAATCAATCTCATCACATACAACACCATATATATAAAGATAGCGCTCCTAAATTACATTTATCTTTTTTTTCCATAGTGAGATCTTGCGCACAATTGACTCCCTGCAGCTGACCGATCGCTTAAAGGTGGTTGCCACACCCGCCAACTGGACTGTGAGTTTGATATTGATTAAATTGTAAACACCTTTTTTCTTGTTTCTAATTATTGATGTTATTCTTAATGTAGCCTGGCACCAAGGTTATGATCTTGCCTTGTGTTACAGATGAAGATGCCTACAAGCTTTTTCCCAAGGGATTCGATAAGGTTTCGATGCCATCGGGCGTTAATTATGTCCGCACCACTGAGAACTACTGAAAATGTTAGAAATGATTTTATTGATTATTATTATAATAATTATTTTTGTTAAAATTTTCCACTGAAATAAAAAATTCATTTTTTATAAGCAATCGTCTAGTTCATAAGAAACAGGGTGCCTAAGTTGAGTATTTAGCATTCACACAAAGGATAATTTCACTGCAAAACTAAAGGAAAACTTTATTTAGATTGATAAAACATGATTGGAAATCAAGTTTAGTATGTTGTTCAATAACTTATAGGACCCGTTAAAGGGATACAGGGTGTTGAAATTGTGTATTTAGCATTAAATGCAGCTTTGTGCACAATATTAAAGAATTATTTGTGTTCGAACATCATAATTAACAATTTAGCTTAGTAACTTGACTTTTTAATCGGGCAATAATACTGTGTACCTTGGGCGAAGGCGGATAAACCGAGATATGCAAACACTATATAGTATATACTATATATGTATTTTTTTCTTCATTATAAATATAGCTTTGTATTTAATAGCATTCAATTCAGCCATATAAACATTTTAATTTGGTGTCGCGTTGACATGTAAACTTGGCATTTAAAACATTTGCATAAACTGAAAAAAATAAAGCATAAAAGAATGTTGCTTAAATGCATAAGTATTCAAATACAATATTGCGCGTTCACTTTTCTTGGCATGCTCAATATTTTGGCATGTAGTGTAACGCTTTCGGCAAAGCTTGGCGTTTTGACTTCGTAACGGGTTTGAGCGCAGCTGTTTGTGATAAGTACAACAACAGCAACTACAACTACAATAACAAGCAAAAGCAGCGACGCCGCTGTCGACGTTTCTTCACCTACGCCTACGTTTTGGCGCTGTTTATTTTGGCTCCTGTGTCAGTTTAATTTGAGCCTGGCGCGCGTTCGGTACGCTACGCCGGAAAATGAAAAATGCAAACAAAAGCTCAACTTAGTTGTGTTGTTTCTTGAACGTGGTCTTAACGGTATATTAGGATTTGTTGTAACTATTTTGTGTGTGTGGTTGCCACCTGCCTGCACCGTTAAATTGTTTATTGTTAATTTCATGACATTTCGTCGCGTGTCCTTCAACGTTATTTCCTCTATTTTTTCGTGAATGTGTGTGTGCATGTGGGAGAAACCCAGTAACAACATACTAGAAAAATGGCTGCACATACAGTGTGCCAAAGTGATCTGATGGTTTATGCGTGTCGTGTTTTATACATAAATATATATATATATATACATATATATATATTTTTTATCTGATTCTCTAATCGGTGCCAAAAACTACAAATGTTTAATGTAAAGCGCCTCGTGAAAAGTTTTGTATCCATGCAACGGAAAACAACAATAATCAGCCAAAAAGTTTAGTGTTCAAATTCTGATGATCTGATCTGATGACTATGTGCATATAAAATATAAATGGCAAGATTTACATATTCGAAGTAAAATAGTAGGTAAAAAGTTTTCACTATTCCCCTTGATTCTCTGAACAATGCATTCAATTAAAGCACTCAATCAAAACAAAAAACCAAAAATACAAGAAAAAATAAAAAATAAAATAAAATTAGTAGTTTTCCTGCTGTTGAATTTTATCTTTTGTTCGATAGCTGTCCTGTCATAATGTCCTTTGGGTATGGGAACCACTTATTTGGCATGTAGTTAGAAACGACATTTGATTGGTTTCTGCTTTCTGCTATCAAAGGAAATGAAAGTTTATTGATTAACTGAAACGCAGTGCCGGTTAAGGGCACTCAATGTTAAACTTACTGAATATATAATATATCAATCGAACACTAATTAAATGCAGTTTTTTAATTTGAACACTAAAAACATTTTTTATTAAAATTTAAATGCCTTTTCGAATATATTTCTCAATACCGAAGTGTTTGCAAATATTCCGGAATGTTTAGCTGCTCGCTCAGCCATTTGTGCATTTTGACTGCAAACCAAAACCGTTCGCCGTACGCCTAACAGCATAATTCTAGGAAAATGGGAAGTTGTACATATATATATATCATACATATATATGAATATCAAAATTTTTTTTTCTAATTTTTAGGTTCTTTTGGCTTTTTTAAGTGATTTTTTTTTTGGAATTTTAAGATAAAGCCTAAAATTATGCTAGCCCTTGGCAGAATTGAAAAAATCATTGCATTCTTACAAAATTCAAAAAGCTAAAAAAGCTGAAAAAACTAAAAAAAACCCAAAAATGCCTAAAACTGAGTTACGGTAGTTTTTCCAAGATTTCGATTTGACTAAAATCATTGAAAAAGGCATAGGCGTTTAAAGTTATTAAAGTCAACAAATTGCAAAAAAAAAAATAAAAAAATAAATTATATAACAATTAGAGTATATAAAAATAATGCATAAATAGTTAACAATACAATTTACTGCACACATACATAGCGGTATAATGTACCAATGAATATTTGCATTAATAAAATTGTTTTTTATTTTATTTTAATATGACAGACTTGTTGCAAAAGAACTGAACAACGCAAATAATGTTTATTAAGTTCTTAAAATCCCACTAAACATGGTAAATATTCATTATATATTTAAACTAATTTCTCAATACTAAAATATCCGCTTAAACTGTGATATTCAATTTCACATGAACTTTTTCGACAATTATTTCCTATTTTGCTTTTGTGATTTATTATTATAAGCTTCGGGTTGCCTTAACTTTAGCAATCCTTTTTAAACAAGCACTAAACACAAAATTAAACAATATGCAGAACCTTTCTCACATTGATTGACAAATAAAAGGTTTAACTATTTGTTTTTGCCCTTTCGGCTGCTCAAAAGCTGCTAAAGCTTATCAGGGATAATTATCTTCTACTTTTTTTTGGCGGAAAAAATTAAAAATAAACATGAATGGAATGAAAATATTGGAGTGAGAGAGAGATAAGGAGAGAATAAAGTTATCTATAAGCCGCATTAGATTAAAATATTTAAAAATTAATTCTTTATTTTCTGCTAAATCTGCGTATTTAAAACAAGAGCTTTATAAAATTTTAATTTTAACTAAGAGCAGGAAAGATTACAAAACTTATTAAGAGATGGCAAAAATGATTTGTGGAAAGAGAGAGAGAGAAAAAGGATAAGCAAGAAAGAAGAGGAGCAGAAAAGTGTCAACAATGATATAGAAAACAATGCGAATGGAAGTAACAGCAAGTGAAAGAAAATGGAGGAACTTTACGATGATGTGGGGCATTCAAGGTGGGTTACGCGGAAGTGGGAAGCCGGTAAGCTGGCGGATTTTTATTATTGTTGTTGTTGTTGATGTTGTTGTTTCTGCTGTTGCATAAAATAGGTCAAGTTTTTCTTATAAAATATTCCAAGTGCCTGACAAGTCGCCAAAACACACAACAACAAAAACAACAATAAGAACATGAAGCTGCATTGGTTTTGTGCGTGGCGCCACAACGACTTTTGCGATTGGCTCGATGGCAACTAGCATATGCCATGTGGGCACTTACAGGCCTTTGGATAATCTAACCAAACAACAAGCTGCTCAAAGGCACACACAAAACAAACACAAACAAGTAGAAGGCTCTAGTCGAGAAATCCCGACTAGACGATACCCTGATCCCTATACTTTACGCGTACAGTCAGTGCTTGCAAGTATGTGTGCGTGTCTGTACGACCATACTGCATACTGCATACACAACTTCAATGTCCCATATGTCCGGTGTTTCTTAACCGATTTCAATAAAAATTTCACAGATTGTCATTATTTTGTTCATTATTATTATGCCATCTCAAAGTTTTCAAATTCAAGAAATTATTGTTATCGATCCTATGTGTATATCGAAAACGAGATGAGTTATCGAAAATCGAAAACAAACTTGTACTGCCTAGGGATTAGGCGAGCTTAAGTTCGAAATCTGGAGTCTCTAGCTCTTATAGTCTCTGAGATCGACGCGTTCATACATACAGACGGACAGACGGACAGACGGACATGGCTATATCGACTCGACTGTTGATGCTGATAAAGAATATATATACTTTATGGGGTCGGAGATGCTTCCTTTTGCCTGTTACATACTTTTGCACAACTTCATGATACCCTTTTTTCCCATTTTTAATGGGATCAGGGTATAAAAATGACGACTTCTTATGGAACATTGTCGGACAAAGGATAACAATGTCGGGAGCCTCCCTCCCATATAAAAGTTAAACAAAACAATAAGTTTTTGTAACAATGTCTCAATGTAATGCCGACTAATAAATACTCTTTTCTTTTATCTGATTAATAATTCATAAAAATATTTAGTATTTTGTGTGTGTATAAATGGATCGCTTATTGTTTTTTTTTTTTTTTTTTTTAGCTGTTTTTACTGTGGAGAACAGAGAACAAAAGAAAGCTATAAACCTATTTATCTTAACTATCTATTGACAATAGATTTTTTTTGTATAAATATTATTAAACAATAAATTAAACAGCAATGATATTTTGTGTATTTAGTTAAGCAAGCTTTTTTAAATTTTCTGCACACTTGTTTTAAATTTAAGTATTCCGTGCGAGTTGTACCTTTCTGCTTACTGTTTTTACTCAAAACCAAGGAACAGAAGATGAAAATTTCCGACTCGATTCCGCTCTCCAAGATAAGCTGATTTTTTGTGATTATGATAATGGGGATGACGGTGAGGATAAAGACCAAACAATCAAGGGAATAGAGGGGGAAAAAATCTTGTACGACAGCAACACAAATATAAAACGCGAAAGAAAACAAGAAAAACAAGACCAACGAAAACATAGCATGGCAGTTATTGTTGATGAATACGTACAAAATATGAAAATAAAAAAAATAATTTTCTAACCTTTTTGTACCTTTGGACATTGACTAAGCACGCAAAAGTTTTATTTATTTATATATTTTGGCTAAGGCCACAAAATAGGCTTGAACCTATACAATACGCATGAATAGGAGAGGATAGTTAGAGAACAGATAATGTTTGTTCCGCATGAAACCCAATAATTTGCTATCTTGCCGGACTACGTCAAGTCCTGTTAGCACAAACCGTTTGCTCCTAGTGTCCTTTTCAGCGAGGAGTTTATTAATCAAATTTCGCGTTTACTTACCGCTCGAGCACATAATAAGGGCATTATGATAGATTGCCAAAATTAATGATGATCCAAACTCATTTATTTTTCTCTTGCTGTCTGTCCACCCTCAAAATGTCTCAACATCAATAATGGTTATAACAATTAAATGCGTGTGCAACATTCAAAAAACTACATATAAATGAAAATATTTATGATCATACAATAAGGTTATGAATTAATATTTTAAGCGAAATCGAAGTGAAAAGCTGGCTAATATTATTAGTTGGTTTTTATACCCTGAACCCATTAAAAATGGGTAAAACGGGTATAATAATTTTGTGCAAAAGTATGTAACAGGCAGAAGGAAGCATCTCCGACCCCATAAAGTATATATATTCTTGATCAGCATCAACAGTCGAGTCGAAATAGCCATGTCCGTCTGTCCGCCTGTCCGTCTGTCCGCCTGTCCGTCTGTCCGTCCGGCCGTCTGTATGTATGAACGCGTCGATATCAGAGACTTTAAGAGCTAGAGACTCCAAATTTGGAACTTTAGCTCGCCTAATCTCTAGGCAGTACAAGTTTGTTTTCGATTTTCGATAACTCATCCCGTTTCCGATACACACATGGGATCGATAACAACAAAATCTTGAATATGCAAAACTCTGAGACGCCTTTTAAGACATTAAGCAAAATATTGACAATCTGTGATGTTTTTATTGAAATCGGTTGAAAAACACCGGAGATATGGAGCATTGAAGTTGAGTGTGCAGTAATCAGTATGCGCGTAGACACACACACACACATTCTTGGAAGCACTGATTGTACGCGTAAAGTATAGGGATCAGGGTATCGTCTAGTCGGGATTTCTCGACTAGAGCCTTCTTACTTGTTTTACCCTGAACCCATTAAAAATGGATAAAAAATTGCATAATGGTTTTGTGCAAAAGTATGTAACAGGCAGAAGGAAGCATCTCCGACCCCGTAACGTGTATATATTCTTGATCAGCATCAACAGTCGAGTCGAAATAGCCATGTCCGTCTGTCCGCCTGTCCGTCTGTCCGCCTGTCCGTCTGTCCGTCCGGCCGTCTGTATGTATGAACGCGTCGATATCAGAGACTTTAAGAGCTAGAGACTCCAAATTTGGAACTTTAGCTCGCCTAATCTCTAGGCAGTACAAGTTTGTTTTCGATTTTCGATAACTCATCCCGTTTCCGATACACACATGGGATCGATAACAACAAAATCTTGAATATGCAAAACTCTGAGACGCCTTTTAAGACATTAAGCAAAATATTGACAATCTGTGATGTTTTTATTGAAATCGGTTAAAAAACACCGGAGATATGGAGCATTGAAGTTGAGTGTGCAGTAATCAGTATGCGCGTAGACACACACACACACATTCTTGGAAGCACTGATTGTACGCGTAAAGTATAGGGATCAGGGTATCGTCTAGTCGGGATTTCTCGACTAGAGCCTTCTTACTTGTTTTACCCTGAACCCATTAAAAATGGATAAAAAATTGCAAAATGGTTTTGTGCAAAAGTATGTAACAGGCAGAAGGAAGCATCTCCGACCCCATAAAGTATATATATTCTTTATCAGCATCAACAGTCGAGTCGATATAGCCATGTCCGTCTGTCCGTCTATCCGTCCGTATGTATGAACGAGTCGATCTCAGAGACTATAAGACCTAGAGACTCCAGATTTGGAACTTAAGATCGCCTGATCCCTATGCAGTACAAGTTTGTTTTCGATTTTCGATAACTCATCCTTTTTTCGATATACACATGTGATCGATAACAACAAAATATTGAATTTTGAAAACTTTGAGACGGCGTTTGATACATTTAATAAATAATGACAATCTGTAAAATTTTTATTGAAATCGGTTGAGAAACACTGGAGATATGGAACATTGAAGTTTAGTATGCAGTAATCAGTATGCGCTTACACACACAAACACATACTTGCAAGCACTGACTGTACGCGTAAAGTATAGGGATCAGGGTATCGTCTAGTCGGGATTTCTCGACTAGAGCCTTCTTACTTGTTTATTTTTGTGCGTTTAATTTCTGGCTTTTTTTTCCGCGACTCTGTGCAAATAAATAGTGTTGTGACTTTGGGTTTTCATCGGTTGTGTTAACCCCAAATTGAACATTAAATTAATTAAGCCCAAACTCACTCAATAATGTGAATGTGAATGAGTAAGTTGGGAAATTTTCTCCCAACGAGCTACTTTTCAACTATAGTCCCTTCTGTTAAACAAGTAAGAAGGCTCTAGTCGAGAAATCCCGACTAGACGATACCCTGATCCCTATACTTTACGCTTACAGTCAGTGCTTGGAAGTATGTGTGCGTGTGTGTACGACCATACTGCATACTGCATACTCAACTTCAATGCTCCATATCTCCAGTGTTTCTCAACCGATTTTAATAAAAGTTTTACAGATTGTTATTATTTTGATTAATAATTCAATAGCCATCTACAATTTTTTCAAATTCAAGATTTTATTGTTATCAATCCCATGTGTATATCGGAAACGGGATGAGTTATCGAAAATCGAAAGCAAACTTGTACTGCCTAGGGATTAGGCGAGCTTAAGTTCCAAATCTGGAGTCTCTAGCTCTTATAGTCTCTGAGATCGACGCGTTCATACATACAGACGGACATGGCTGTATCGACTCGACTGTTGATGCTGATAAAGAATATATATACTTTATGGGGTCAGAGATGCTTCCTTCTGCCTGTTACATACTTTTGCACAACTTCATAATACCCTTTTTTCCCATATTTAATGGGATCAGGGTATAAAAATACTGGGTACTTGTTTCCTATCTTGTACTTCAATAATCTTTGGACGACTCTGGGATCATCTCTTTCATTCAGTCCTCTCTGGTACGTTTTTGTTTGTGTTATTGTCTTTGTGAGTACAAACACAATTTTTATTCTTTTAACCCTAGAGTGGCCCTAAATTTTTCTGAGCAGTATTAACTTGTTGGATAAATGAAAAATTATAATCTTCTTATTTTAATTTATTTAATTTTTTTAAATTCATCTAACAAAATGTTTGTTGTTTCAAGAGCTGCCAAGTTCGAGCTAATACGAAGATGGCTTTTATTGGCTGCTGGATGTGCCCAAATGTTGCACATGAAATATGTGCTGGCCTTAACGGCCGAGTCATTGATTTAATGGGGACTACAAATCTAGAGTGGCCATGTTGGTCTTGTTTGGAGAGGAAAAAAGACATGGCAGGTTTTATGAAGGCACAGCTTGGCTTTGATGGAGTTTTCGGCCAGTTAAAAAAACTGTGTGAAAACTTCTCAACAGTGCAGAGAAACTTTAATGAGAAAAATCTCTTGAATGATTCTCCAAAGCGCAAAAAGACCAATGTTGAGCAGTCACCTGGTCCTGTCATGTCTGACAATCCCCCAAACACTCTATAGCCCAAAAACAAAATTAAAAATAAAAATAACCTAATAAATAAATCTCCTACTCCAGTCCCTAAAACAAACGAGATGTCAGATGAAAACAATATAATACCCATGGATCATCAACTAATCCTGGTACTTCGGTTTCTTTGGTGGAGAGTAGTGTTGACGTAGTTCAACAAAACAACCCAAATATATCCAAAGAGCCAAGATTTCCTTTAGCTGAAAATATATCTTCGGTTGAAGTTATAACCAGAAAATTTGTTGCCGTTCCACCAAAAGGCTTCCCCCTGATTTAACATCAAAAGCCGATTTCACGGTGGAAAAGTCCAATTTCAACTATACTTGGAACATTTCGTCATTTAAAATCAGTGTTTCTATTATATTGGACGTAGATGTACTAACGGACAGTACATTCAAGTGGCCCAACGATACCAAGCACCGGCTTGTTAACGCGCGGACCCAAGCATAAAGCGACCCACCTCCCGCCCTTCCGACCGAGGGGCGCACCGCATAACGTGCGGTTACGAAGATCGCGAACATGTAGACAAATGACGTAAGATAATTTTTTTTAGAGAGCATGCAGAAGTGGTACTAGTAATAAGGTGGGAAAGATCGTTATATACTGAACATAAGATCCGAAAAGGGTTATGGATAGCATAGTTAGAAAAGCAAGCATGCAGGGCTATTGGTAAAAAATGTCTACTACTTCTAATAGGTACAGCAAAGTTAATTTGGTTAATTAGTATTGGGGAATCTATTTCACCATTTATTAATTTGTGAAAAAAGGTTATTGCTAGCATAGTTCTACGATTAGCAAGAGAGGGAAGATTTATTAGTAAAAGTCTACTGTGGTAAGCAGGTAAATTAGTACTATTGTCCCAGTTAAGACCCCGAAGGGCAAAGAGCAAAAATTGTTTTTGTACCGATTCTATTCTATCATGATGAGTCCTGTATTTGGGATACCATATACAAGATCCATATTCGAGAATCGGTTGGACAAGAGACACATAAAGAGTTTTTGTTAAGGGGTTAAGGGGTCGTCGATATGCTTGTCAAGCTTAAGCTTTGGGTCCATTAAGATACCCAAATCCTCAACCAAATCAATCCGATCCAATGGTAGGTTATCCAGAAGATAGGTATTAAAACCAGTAAGAAGGCTCTAGTCGAGAAATCCCAACTAGACGATACCCTGATCCCTATACTTTACGCGTACAGTCAGTGCTTGCAAGTATGTGTGCGTGTGTGTACGACCATACTGCATACTGCATACTCAACTTCAAGGTTCCATATCTCCGGTGTTTCTCAACCGATTTGAATAAAAGTCTTACAGATTGTTATTATTTTGATTAATAATTCAAATGCTATCTAAAATTTTTTCAAATTCAAGATTTTGTTGTTATCGATCCCATGTGTATATCGGAAACGGGATGAGTTATCGAAAATCGAAAACAAACTTGTACTGCTTAGGGATTAGGCGAGCTTAAGTTCGAAATCTGGAGTCTCTAGCTCTTATAGTCTCTGAGATCGGTTGGCTCATACATACGGACAGACGGACAGACAGACGGACGGACGGACAGACGGACATGGCTATATCGACTCGACTGTTGATGCTGATAAAGAATATATATACTTTATGGGGTCGGAGATGCTTCCTTCTGCCTGTTACATACTTTTGCACAACTTCATAATACCCTTTTTTCCCATTTTTAATGGGATCAGGGTATAAAAAGGCATTCGCCTATAAACTTTACATTTACTGCAATGGAGGTGCAGGAAATTTACTCTGCACCAAGTTTGAAAATTGTCTAAGTCACTTTGCAGTCTTTGACCAGACAGAAGACTTGCAGCTAACATGCATAATTTTACATCATCAGCATACATTTGTACCCGAGAATGATTAATAACAGACGGAAGGTCGTTTATGAACAGTGTAAATAATAACGGTCCAAGGTGACTTCCTTGTGGAACACCAGAAGTGACCTGCACCGCTTTAGAAACTAAGCCATTAAAATAGACTCTCTGAGTTCTAGAAGTTAAATAATCTTGAATCCAAAGGATAAGATTATTAGGAAAGCCCAAAAGCTTAAGTTTATAAATTAACAGGAGGTGATTTACAGAGTCAAAAGCCTTACTGAAATCAGTGTAAATAACATCAGTTTGCAATTTGTCTTCAAAGCCCTTAATAACAAATGATGTGAATTCTAGTAAGTTAGTAGAGGTAGATCTATGTTTCATGAACCCGTGCTGGCACGGTGAAATCATAGATTTACAAAGATGTTGAAGATGAGAGGTTATTAGTTTCTCAATAATCTTAGGAATAGCAGACAACTTGGAGATACCCCTATAATTTTTAGCATTCGATTTGTTTCCTTTTTTGTGCAAAGGAATAATATAAGACTCTTTCCAAATTTTTGGGAAAGAGCATAGCTCTACGGACATACTAAAAACTTTATGCAAAGGTTTTACAAGATCCTGAGCACAGTACCTAAGCACACAGCTTGGTATTCCATCAGGTCCTGGAGAAAATGTGAGCTTTATAACCAGAAGATCACAAAGTAGTGAGCTCTCTGTGATTTCAGGTATAAAAATGCAATTTGAGGCATTAAGCTGATAGGGATAAGGCGTGACGACTGGTTGAAAACAAAGGCTATAGGTCGTTTGAAAAAATTCAGCAAATAGATCGGCAATGGCCTGATCTGAATTGGCTTTCATTTTATCAAAGAATATATTAGATGGAAGAGTCGATGTCTTGCGTTTCGCATTAACGAAATCAAAAGACCGTTTAGGATCCTGCTGAAACTGTAATCTACACCTAGTCAGGTAATTCCTGTAACATTTGTTATTGAGGACTGAAAAGTTGGAACGAGCAATCAAGTATGCAGAACAAGCTAACTGAGAGCTTGATTTTCTGAAACTCTTGTAGAGTTTCGATTTACGGTTTTTTAGAATAGTCAACTCTCTGGTAAACCACACAGGTTTGTTTGACCTGTTTAACCCCTTAGAGCTTTCAGCTCTATATGTTGCAAAGAATTTTGCCCGGAGCACATAATAGTAAACGAATATACTGCCAGAAAGAAAAATCGGCCTCCGATTGTATCTCCCCCCCCACCCCCAGTAGTTGTGCCTAAACTCTTCCCGTTTCTGATAGTTCAAAAAACTAACAACTTCCTTTTTATTGGGGTATCAGAATGAGTTCAGGGTATAAAAACATAAAAAACAAGTATACTAAACGCGTCTAGTCAGTGCTTGCAAGTATGTGTTTGTGTGTCTACGCGCATACTGCTTTTGCACACTCAACTTCAATGTTTCATATCTCCGGTGTTTCTCAACCGATTTTAAGACAAATTTCACAGATTGTCATTATTTTGTTTGTTATTTCAAATGCCATCTCAAAGTTTTCCAAATTCAAGGTTTTTTTGTTATCGATCCCATGTGTATATCGGAAACAAGATAAGTTATTGAAAATCGATAACAAACTTGTACTGCCTAGGGATTAGGCGAGCTTAAGTTCCAAATCTGGAGTCTCTAGCTCTTATAGTCTCTGAGATCGTCGCGTTCATACATGCGGACGGACAGACGAATGGACAGACGGACATGGTAATATCGACTCGGCTGTTGATGCTGATCAAGAACATATATACTTTATGGGGTCGGAGATGCTTCCTTCTGCCTGTTACATACTTTTGCACAAAACGATTATACCCTTTTAACAATTTTTAATGGGTTCAGGGTATAAAAAAAAAGTTATAACAACTCGATGAAGGCGTTCAGATCTTTTAGACGATTAAATTACACACCCTTTAAGTGCATATCAGTTCCGTTTGCATACCAACAAATAACAAATTTTCCTAAGAATTAAACTATAAATAGCCTGAGCGGAATGCTACGCTAGTCAATTTCAAACTGGAGAGGAAGAGAGGACAGAACAATGGGGTAGAGTGACAAATGGTATGCCTCAAAAGGCAATATAATGGCGGGAACAAACACAAATTTGTTGTACTTATTAAAATCGCTTAAAGTCCGGAATATTTTATGGCCCGAATGTAATAACGTTAACCGAAAAATTTTTGGTGACTCAAAGGTGGTCATTCGAAAAATTCGTGAAAATTATAAAGCACAAGGATCCGGATGTGTACCCGGCAATGATAGAAGGTGTGGAGTTATATATAAATATATACATATGTATATCTATGTATATTTGTAATTGCGAAAATTTTTCACACACAAAACAAGAGAAAAAAAACAAAACACGTTTTCAAGTGGTAACAAAGTTTGCTTGCCATGCCCTCTCCGACAAGCCCTTATGCTAAAGAATTTGATTAGGCACGAAGCCAAAGGGAATTTGTTGAATTTGTAGACTCCACTTGCACCCACTCTCTCTCTCTCTCTCTTTCTCTTTCTCTCGCTCTCTCTCTGTCTTTCTGTCTATCAGTTTACCCAGTCGAGTATAAGTAAATAAATCGTTTGTTGCGCTTAGTTGTGTATACCAAATAATAGAACGCCAAGTAAGCTTTAGTGTGTTAAGGATTAAAATTGCTGTGTGTAGAATCAATTGAATGCAGTTTTTACCGAATAAATTCAATATCCATCATATATTAAGTGCAGCTTTCTAAGAACAAAAGAACGCTAGCAGCTAACTAACCAACAATAGTACTATAGCTTGAATTTTTATATCTATTCGGATCTCGGAACGGCATATAATATGTTTTTAATCTTCATGTTTGGCTGCTTGGCTGTTTAGCTGGTAGAAAGTAGACAAATTATAAAGCCTGAAAAATATCTAGTACTGCTAATAAAAATAACATTAAGCTGAAACTCTTTTAAAAGTATAATTAAATTTGTACCACTCATTTCTTATTTTCTTTCACTTTCCAGCATGAACAAGACCATAAGTATAAGTGCACTTACGTATAAACTTTCGTTAACAATGTGATATGGCAATAATAGTAAACTGCAATTGAAATTGAAGTACGTGCAAGTGCAAGTCCAATAGCCAGGCAGTCAGTCAAAGCTGTAGAGTGAGGCGCCAAGCTGCAAGGTGCCTGAGTGCGAGACCATCGCCAATCTGTGGACACGTTTACGTTCGCCACGGCCCAATCGGGCCAGTGGCGGCGGCTATCTGCTGACGAGCACAGGTGCGACCCGTGAGGATGAGACTTTCCAAGGTGTGACAGGACTCAGGCAGCGGCTTGAAGTGCTTACTGATGATTGGGGGCAATGTGATGCCGCAACAGCTGCCACAATTGGCAACGAGTGTTTAATTAATGTGACGGACTTTAGTGATTTTCAAGCCGCAGTTGTGACAACAACGCAAACTGATTCGCTCGCAACTGAATTGCGAGTGCCCAACATAACGACCACAAGCATCAACAATACAAACAACAACAGCAACAACAACATTAGCAATCAAAGCCCCACAATCAACAACAATATGTCACGCATTTTACAACCTCGTTACCGCTTTCGTGATCTGCTGCTGGGAGATTTCTCGTTTAACGATGATGGCGAAAGGTAAGTGCAGCTAACTTCTAAGCTTGTACTAATTGAGCAAAGTTTTTGGCAGACGGTATTCTCATACACACTCACTCATACACTTACACAAAGTCTACCATAATTACATATCTAAATTGCGCATACGCCCAGTAGCCCAACAGAAGCAGCTGTAAGCGACAAACATGAATTGGATTAATATTTTGATATTATGTAGAATTATGTTGCGATTCAAAAGTGACATTGCATACTATGAGTGATATACATAAATATACATATAAATGCAAAATCATGTTAAATTTTCTGCCTATGAAAAACAAAAAATAATTATTACAAGAAAATAATTTTTAATGAAAAATGCAAAGTTAATTTAAATAAGTAAAAGTTTAATGGATATGGATTGTTTTTCAGAGTGAGAGCATTTAAAAGATCTTGCACTTGTATGGCAGTTATATGATATAGTGGTCCGTTTTGGCCGATTTTGACAAATGATCTCAGCTTGATAGCTCGAAAATTGGACAGACAGACGGACAGACGGACGGACAGACGGACGGACATAGCTATATCGACTCGGCTTTTGATACTGATCAAGAATATGTGTATTTTATAGGGTCGGATATGCTTCCTTCTACCTGTTACATACTTTTGCACAAAACCACTATATCCTTTTTTACCCATTCTTAATGGGTTCAGGGTATTAAATTTTTCAAAATTTTTTCAAAAATTTAGAAGTACGAATAAATTACTGTCGCTAAAAACGTATAAGTGGCTAACATCTCCATAAATGTTATGATCATTTTTAACTTTTTTAATGACTTGGTTGTCGTCTTCTACCGTCTGCTGTTTCTCAAGAGACTGTTGATTATTTGGCTGTGCGCACAAAGGTGTGCTTCTTGGCTTACCTTGTTTTTTCAAATAAACTTAAAAGAATGCTTAACTAACTAATGCACTAATACATGTGCAGGGCAGTGCCTAAGTCTCATACATACATTATTTATGACACTCGCCAGCAAATCGATGTATTGATTTTTACTTGACATGATTATAAGCTGATTGCAGGCTATATGGTGACTTATTGTGGGTGTGTATTCTGAACTGGATAAGCACACACGTCCTCGCTCAATAATGGCCAACTTTTGTGCCTAGCCTGATGTGACGTAGAAGCTCGTTACCACCTAGTGATGACCCTAATAGTTGGTGACGAAAAAATTCAAAGTGCCATAATAAATTAACAACAACGTTGATTTGTCCCCCTATCGTCGACAGTCGATCAAACGATTTGAATTGCTAAAATTGTACACTAAATGTTTTTATTCAAGTATACCGCTTTGAACTTAAAATATATGTATATAGATGTGCCTCTGATGCTCAACTTAAAATACAAGACTGAGAGCTGCAAAAAAAAGCAGAAGTTCTGCACTTTTGTTTTTACTTCACCCCATCAACGTCAACATTGTTAAAAGCATGCTCATAAAGCGGATCGATATTCACAGATTATTTCTATTTCAAATTGCTATCAACACTGGCCTTTACTCAAAAAAATGGTCAAATATTTCATTTTTTGAAAGAGTTTGATAAAGAATCGTCGTCTATGGATTACATATTGAAATGTTCAAAGTTGACCTTATTTGGATGTAAGAAAAATCACAATGTTTGGGCAAAAAAGTCATCTTTCAGGCTGATTGTAAGGAAAATTTTGCAATTTTAACTAGTAATAAGAAATCCCGACTAAAAGTTACCTTGAACCCTATACTTAACACGTTAAGTCAGTGCTTGCAAGTATGTGTGTGTGTACGCGTATACTGCATATTTGACTTGACTTACCTTCGATCGATTTCAATAAAAACTTCTCAGATTTTCATAATATTGTGTAATGTTTTAAATACCATTTCCATTTTTTCCAAGTGTATTTAAAAAAAAAAAGATTTTTGTTAACTTTTTAAATTTGTTACCTCTGAATTGCAATTAATTATGTTCATTTTGTTAACTTTACCTGCTCGCGAATTTTCGGGCATTGCGAGTTAAATTCTGTTCAAAGTAAAGGATGATTAAAATTTGTCACCAAAACTCTGTTAAATGCTGTTTTAAACCGTACACGTAAACCCTTTCTAATAGAAGAGATGAATAACAAATTTTTGTCTACTCTAAAATATTCCAAGACTTAGATAATAACTTGTTGTTGCGTTATAATAAGCCACCTTTTTAATGTAGCACTTTAAACGTTATGTTGAATTTAGAATGAGAAAACAAAACAATTAATTACACTAAAAATTTACAACATCATTGTGTAATTATGTTCAGCTGAAATGGTAAAAACAATGTCTAAAAGAGCTTACGTCATTTCGTGTAGTCGCTTGTTAATGCGCTCAGGTTAAAGCCGACAACTGTCCGTTAATTGAGCTCAAATTAAGCCATTTTTCTGGCTGCATGTGTCTGTTTATATGCATAATTACAATTTTTTAGCTTTATAAACATCCCAATTTTAGTTCACGAGCAGCACTTTTTGCTGTACTGCAAAAAAAAAATGTTGTTTGGGGTAATGTAAATGGAAAAGCATGTTCAGGATGCATACTACATTTTGGTTGTGTGTTTCGTAACGCATCTGTATCTATTTCTAGTGGCGGGCTTAGCAAGAGAAAACGTTACAATACAAATTATTGACTAGAAACTAAACAGTTTTATACTACATTAATGTTTCTCGTGCTCGGTGTTAAAGCTAAGCTGTCTGTCTGACATTGGGCTGATATTGCGAAGTACTTTGAGCAAGTGTGGCTCAGTGTGGCTTAGATAAGCAAACTGGATGGCTCGCGGTATCTTCATGGATCCATGGCGAACAAGAATTTTGGGCGCATATCGCCAGCTGATCGTGATCATGGTATGATACAAGTTACATCTTCGGACAGGTGTTTGCTATCTTAAGAACATGGAAATCTTAAACCTATTGCCATCTATTCATCCCGTCGGACATTATCAGCAGTAAATCCTACTTTGTATTGCAGATGGTGTGTTGAGTTGTTAAATAAACAAACTAAATAAATAAACTTCACATACATTTTTATTGGGCCTTTAAAGTGCAGGTTGACAGAATATATGAATCAAGTCTTTTTTTTAATTTTAAATGTCAGACAATATTAAATAAACTACAATCTGTTGTTCTACTTATGGCAAGTCGAAAACGTGACTGGTAATCACTTTACTTTCTTCATCAATAAAATATATTTCAACTTTGCGGCTAGAACAGCTGTTTTATTAACCTTAATGTAAGCCAAACTATATCTTTTGAGCGACGTAGACTTAGAATAAGAAGCTGATTGTTTTATCTAATCGTTAGATTAGATTTTCTTTTTTGTCAAAAGGATATCGGTTCTACAAAATGTAACCTAAAGCAGCAAACGGGCAAAACAAGAGCGCTCAAAACAAAAGTTTCAACAAATGCAGGGTTGAAAGTTATTGGCTTCGTAAGCAGATTAGTTTTATTTGTGTGTATATAATATCTTTTTTTTTCCAAGGTCGATTTGTTTAGGCTTAGACAAATTGTTGAATCTTGACAACTATTATCTAATACACGTTAAAATTTTTCACAAATCAAAATATACAAAAACAATACCACTTTACTATGGATCAAGACCAAGAGTTTCTTCTTAAAAACCCTTAATCTAAGATCATATATCAAGAAACAAAACGACTTAAGGGTGACTTGGATTCCGGAGCAATGTATATTCTGGGTACAGGTTATGGAAAACAGTTCGTGAGAATAAAACTCAGCTAGGACATTAAGTCGCGCGTTAAGCTGTTTAAATATTACAATATTAGTTGCGCATAAGACGTGTAGTCCCAGTGGTGACATAAGGTAGGCGATTGTTACGTTTTGTATGTGGTGTGTGTATGTTTGCGTGTCTTGGGCACACAAAATCATATTTTGTTGCCAATGCTCTCGACCTTTCGCATTTAATGTGGCGTAAATATTTTAATTTTTTACAAAACCCGAACTGCTCAGCTGACTGCGACGTGCGTAAGTGGCCGTGGCAGTTGCCTTTCTTATGCCACGTTTTCGCTCCAACGCATTTACACACAACCACAGCCACACAGCGACAGCGCACTAGTGCCACATGCCGCATCCCTTATGCTCTACTAGACTTTTGGCACGAACGCCAATACATATTTTGATGTGGTGCTACATAAACGAAAAAATTCAACACCCTTCAGTTGTAAACGAAGTTAACATTAATTGGGCTCTTACTAAAAGTAATACTAGCTTATAATAGTTGTTGTTCAAAGCTAAAGAATTAACTTTAATGAATATATTTTATACTAGTTGAATCCGCGATGCTGTGGTGCTTTTTCAGGAACGCAAATATGCCCAACCGTTCCTAATTGTGAATTTTTATAAATTTCTTACACACTTTTTATACCCTGATCCCATTAAAAATGGGGAAAAAGGGTATAATGGTTTTGTGCAAAAGTATGTAACAGGCAGAAGGAAGCGTCTCCGATATATATTTTATTGATCAGCATCAACAGCCGAGTCGATATAGCCATGTCCGTCTGTCCGTCCGTCCGTCCGTCCGTCTGTCCGTCTGTATGTATGAACTCGTCGATCTCAGAGACTATAAAAGCTAGAGACTCCAGATTTGAAACTTAAGCTCGCCTAATCCCTAGGCAGTACAAGTTTGTTTTCGATTTTCGATAACTCATTGAAAAAACTTTACATGGCATTTGAATTTTTAATCAAAATAATAACAATCTGTGAAATTTTTTATTAAAATCGGCTAAAAAACACCGGAGATATGGGACATTGAAGTTGTGTATGCAGTATGCAGTATGTGCGTACATACAAAAACACATACTTGCAAACACTGACTGTACGCGTAAAGTATAGGGATCAGGGTATCGTCTAGTCGGGATTTCTCGACTTGAGCCTTCTTGTTTTATTTTGTTTGCATATTTGGAATTATCCATAATTTTGATAAAAAAAAACATCTATTTTAAATTACAGCTACAATCTTTTTTAAAAATAAGTTACATTTTTTATACCCTTAACCCATTAAAAATAGTCAAAAGGGAGTAATGATTTTGTGCAAAAGTATGTAACAGGCAGACCGACCCCATAAACATTGAAGTTGAATGTGCAAATGCAGTACTCGCGTATACACACACACACATACACAAGTATAGGGTTCAGGGTATCGTCTGGTCGGGAGTTCTCGACTAGAGCTTTCTTACTTCTTATATATGTTCATAATGAGCTGTTTATTGAGCTAGGGTTCCGGACTAATTTAAGCTTACCTTCTTCATCGGCTCAGGAGCTTTGTGGCATTTTTTGTGGGCGGTCTTTGAGGAGCCCGACCTTACCTTTATGGAAATCTTTAAAAGGAAATGATATTTCAAACGAAATGTTATACTCTAAAAGAAATTGTTTGTATCGTTGTTGCTGACGGCACCGCGAAGATTAAAGCACGTCAAAAAATACAAAATTGTATGGCTTAATTCATAATTAAAACTATAAAGACCCCAAGTAGCACTTAATTGTCCATCCAAATGGCAAAAGGGTGCTTGCTTTTAAATGCTATAAATGTGACATGGTTAATTATGCTAGCTCATGGGACGAGAGTATAGCCGTATTATTGTGAGGTTTAAACCCTGGAAAATGTCTGAGCTAATTTTCAAAGTGAAGTTTCAACTAAAATTATACCACTTGGGCTTTATTAGAAGCAAAAATTGATGCACAATACTTTTTCTTGGTCAAGTGCGCAATTAAAAGATGAGTGAAGATGTTAAACTTGGGCTTTTATACCCTGAACCCATTGAAAATCGTTAAAAAGGTTATAATGGTTTTGTGCAAAAGTATGTAACGGGCACTCGTTTCTTATTTTCCACTTTTAAAATGATAGTCTTAGCTTTTAAATTAAAAATGGTACACAGTGTTTACAATCGGGTATTAAAAAGTAAAAAAGTGAAGTCACGAATACTTTTACCTAATTGGGTCGAAGATGCTACTATATGTCTATTACATACACAATTTCTTCTTACACCCTTTTTTAACCATTTTCAAAAAGGGTTACGTAATAAATAAATACATACCCAAGCGAGGAAAAAACAGCGCAGTTCGCTGCCAAGGTAAATGGTTTAAGAGCTTTGAATCTCACTCAGGCCCACAAGATGCTGTGGCTGAGAAATGGCAAATGACTGGTTTTTCGCACGTTTAACACAATTTTGTGTGAAAAAGCGCGTGGGCGGAAAAATAACAAGTAAGAAGGCTCTAGTCGAAAAATCCCGACTAGACGATACCCTGATCCCTATACCTTACGCGTACAGTCAGTGTTTGCAAATATGTGTGTTTGTGTGTACGACCATACTGCATACTGCATACACAACTTCAATGTCCCATATCTCCGGTGTTTCTTAACCGATTTTAATAAAAATTTCACAGAATGTTATTATTTTGTTCATTATTTCAAATGTTGTTATCGATCACATGTGTATATCGAAAACGGGATGAGTTATCGAAAATCGAAGACAAACTTGTACTGCCTAGGGATTTGGCGAGCTTAAGTTCGAAATCTGGAGTCTCTAGCTCTTATAGTCTCTGAGATCGGTTGGCTCATACATACGGACAGACGGACGGACAGACGGACGGACAGACGGACGGACAGACGGACGGACAGACGGACGGACAGACGCACATGGCTATGTCGACTCGGCTGTTGATGCTGATCAATAATATATATACTTTATGGGGTCGGAGATGCTTCCTTCTGCCCGTTACATACGATTGCACAAAACCATTATACCCTTTTTTCCCATTTTTAATGGGATCAGGGTATAACAGGTAAGAAGGCTCTAGTCGAGAAATCCCGACAAGACGATACCCTGATCCCTATACTTTAAGCGTACACTCAGTGCTTGCAAGTATGTGTGCGTGTGTGTACGCGCATACTGCATACTCAACTTCAAGGTTCCATATCTCCGGTGTTTCTCAACCGATTTTAATAAAAATTTCACACGTTGCCATTATTTTGATTAAAAATTCAAATGCCATGTAAAGTTTTTTCAAATTCAAGATTTTGTTATCAATCCCATGTGTATATCGGAAACGGAATGAGTTATCGAAAATCGAAAACAAATTTGTACTGCCTAGGGATTAGGCATTAGAAATTAGATTAGATTAAGTTCCAAATCTGGAATCTCCAGCTTTTATAGTCTCTGAGATCGACGCGTTCATACATACAGACGGACAGACGGACAGACGGACATGTCTATATCGACTTGACTGTTGATGCTGATAAAGAATATATATACTTTATGGGGTCGGAGATGTTTCCTTCTGCCTGTTACATACTTTTGCATAAAACCATTATACCCTTTTTCCCATTTTTAATGGGATCAGGGTATCAAAAGACAAATTTATAAGTTTACGTAGACTTAAAATATAAGACATTCGGGAGCATTTACGTATATACATAGGAAACTTATATTATCGGCAAGAACTCATTAAATCCTTTATATACTTACAAACTATTTAAGAACGTTTTCTCGCACTTAGTCTAGCACTTGACAGAAGTCGAGCAACACAGATTTCAGTCGCTGTCTGCTTTTTATACCCTGATCCCATTAAAAATGGGGAAAAAGGGTATAATGGTTTTGTGCAAAAGTATGTAACAAGCAGAAGGAAGCATCTCCAACCCCATAAAGTGTATATATTCTTGATCAGCATCAACAGCCGAGTCGATATAGCCATGTCCGTCTGTCCGTCCGTCTGTCCGTCTGTCCGTATGTATGAGCCAACCGATCTCAGAGCTCAGAGCTAGAGACTCCAGATTTGAAACTTAAGCTCGCCTAATCCTTAGGCAGTACAAGTTTGTTTTCGATTTTCGATAACTCATCCCGTTTTTGACATACACATGGGATCGATTACAACAAAATCTTGAATTTTGAAAACTTTGAGATGGAATTTGAAAATTTGAATTGAATTGAATTTTATTGAAATCGGTTAAGAAACACCGGAGATATGGGACATTGAAGTTGTGTATGCAGTATGCAGTATGTGCGTACATACAAACACACATACTTGCAAACACTGACTGTACGCGTAAAGTGTAGGGATCAGGGTATCGTCTAGTCGGGATTTCTCGACTAGAGCCTTCTTACTTGTTTTTTTTTGCTTTTGGCCATTAGCGTGCAATATCCGGCTTTTAGTTTAAGACGAAACGTGAACATGTGGCCGTACGAAAAATATAGCTCATATTAAGTATGTATCTAGTTTCGATTACTTGCAACCCGAGCACTTGCAACTTTCGACAGCTATTGTGTTGTCAGCATTTATGAATCTTTACTTTTCTTTACATACATATATCAACAAAAATTCATGCCTACACATATATACGCATATAAATTTTTACTTCCTTACCAAGACATTTGCATTTACAAATCCGTAATCATAAAAGTTTGAGCACTTCTGCGCTGCGTCAATCGTTTGCATAACTCTTAATATTTTTCAATGCACTCTCCTCATATTATACCCTGAACCCATTAAAAATGGAAAAAGGGTATAATGGTTTTGTGCAAAAGTATGTAACAGGCAGAAGGAAGCGTCTCCGACCCCATAAAGTATATATATTCTTGATCAGCTAGAGACTCCAGATTTGGAACATAAGCTCGCCTAATCCCTAGGCAGTACAAGTTTGTTTTAGATTTTCGATAATAACAACAAAATCTTGAATCTGCAAGACTCTTCCGTACCGTTCCCTTCAATGTTAGATGACGCTTTATCAGTTTACAGAAAGAAATAAGAAATTAGTGCAGAATCTTAAAAGCTAGTCGTCTGCGTAAGGCACAGTTGACGAGATAGTACTCCCGACAATATCACCGAAAGGATACCGTCCGGTACCGGTGACCTATAGCAATCATTCAGATAATCCATTAGCCTTTATTTTTTTCAGTCTTGACAGATATTTTAATTGAATATCGTGTCATACTTAGTAGTGTTAAGTATTTTTATTAGCTTATTTCCAAGACTACAACTGCTACAAACTACTATTTCAAGTATTTAATATGTTGGCTGCATTGAAAAATGCCTTTAGATAGATAGTTAATACATTAAGCTACTTCCAATATTCAATATTGGATTAAAAATTGATTGTAGATCAAAATTGATCGACTAAGATAGCTTTATGCAAAATGAATTATTACAAAAGTTAACCACATTGAAATCCGGCTTTTTTTATTAAGTGAATTATTTCTTCAAAAAAAAACATGACCGTATCCTCCATAAAATCAAAATGAAATGTATTACTTAAACATTAAATTTTTAAAGTCAGATACAGCAAAGATAGGCCTGTGTGAAGGTTTACATCCTTGTAAAACATCACATGCTTTTCCCATGGCTTTACCATTTTTATACCCTGATCCCATTCAAAATGGGGAAAAAGGGTATAATGGTTTTGTCCAAAAGTATGTAACAGGCAGAAGGAAGCATCTCCGACCATATAAAGTATATAAATTCTTTATCAGCATCAACAGTCAAGTCGATATAGACATGTCCGTCTGTCCGTCCGATCTCTGATCTCAGAGACTATAAGAGCTGAGAGACTCAAGATTTGGATCTTAAGCTCGCCTAATCTTTAGGCAGTACAAGTTTGTTTTCGATTTTCGATAACTCATTCCTTTTTCCGATATACACATGGGATCGATAACAATAAAATCTTGAACTTGAAAAAATTTTAGATGGCATTTGAATTATTAATCCGAATAATAACAATCTTTTATTATTTAAATCGGTTGAGAAACACCTAAAATATGGAACCTTGAAGTTGAGTATGCAGTATACAGTATGGTCGTACACACACGCACACATACTTGCAAGCACTGACTGTGCGCGATTTCTTGACTAGAGCCTTCTTACTTGGTAGTTATCTTTTAGACTAGCCAAAGAGAACAATTGAGTTCAATAGTATGATATAAGTTAGAGCTTCTAATTGATTGTGAACATACAAAGTCGGTACTCAGATGCCACACACCTATTTCAAAGATACTAATTAATGTGGCTAAAAAGGTGCACAAGGCAAGCCAAAGAAGCCAACAAAAATTGTTTTAAACATCAAAGTAAAAGCACATTTTTCTTAACCTTTTTTTTTGAGAACTGAGGAGCTACCATAAAATTTGCACTTTACTGTAATTAAATTTCTATTTGTGGACCGCGCGGCTTTCTAAACTACGCGCATAACATTTGCATAAATGTTGGCTATCAAGTTTACTACAGTCTTTGCCATAAGTCTGGCAGACGGATGGCAGCACAGTTAAAAATTAGTTAGGCAGTCGCAGTATCCTTCTGTTCCAGTTGACTTGGCCTGATTCAGTTTGACTTCGAATTCAAAAGGATATCCGTTTCGTTGGGTCGTGTACCCCCCCCCCCCCCCAAAAAAAACCAAATAAACAAGTAAGAAGGCTCTAGTAGTTGTGTTTGTGTGTGTGTGTGTACGTGCACACTGCATACCGCATACTCAACAATACATTGTTCCATATCTCTGGTGTTTTTAAACCGATTTAAAAAAAAATTTCACAGTTTGTCATTATTTTGCCTAATTCTTCGGGAAAAGTAATCGAAAATCTAAATCAAATTTGTACTGCCTAGAGATTAGGCGAGCTAATGTTCCAAATCTGGAGTTTCTAGCTCTTATAGTCTCTGAGATCGACGCGTTTATACATACAGACGAACAGATGGACGGACAGACAGACGGACATGGCTATATCGACTCGACTGTTGATGCTGATCAAGCATATATATATTTAATGGGGTCGGAGATGCTTCCTTCTGCCTGTTACATACTTTTGCAAAAAAAACATTACACCCTTTTTACCCATTTTTAATGGGTTCAGGGTATAAGAAGGATTCCGCCGACTTAAAGCTGATTTTCTGAATGAGAAAAGGAATATTCTCCAGGAAAATTATGACGTCAAAAGAAATTCTGGCGGGCTATCACAAAATCATGAATACTTCTATGAGGACATAAGAACAACAGTTCTGAAGTTCTAAGAAGTAATACAAAACAAGTAAGAAGGCTCTAGTCGAGAAATCCCGACTAGACGATACCCTGATCCCTATACTTTACGCTTTACAGTCAGTGCTTGCAAGCATGTGTGCGTATGTGTAAAACCATACTGCATACTCAACTTCAAGGTTCCATATCTCCGGTGTTTCTTAACCGATTTTAATAAAAATTTCACAGATTGTTATTATTTTGATTAACTATTCAAATGCCATCTAAAATTTTTTCAAAGTCAAGATTTTATTGTTATCGATCGCATTTGTATATCGGAAACGGGATGAGTTATCGAAAATCGAAAACAATTTTGTACTGCCTATGGGTTAGGCGAGCTTAAGTTCCAAATCTGGAGTCTCTAGCTCTTATAGTCTCTGAGATCGGTTGGCTCATACATACGGACAGACGGACGGACAGACGGACATGGTTATATCGACTCGGCTGTTGATGCTGATCAAGAATATATATACTTTATGGGTTCAGAGATGCTTCCTTCTGCCCGTTACATACTTTTGCACAAAACCATTATACCCTTTTTCCCATTTTTAATGGGATCAGGGTATAAGAAGGAGTCGGAAAATAAAATGGACGAACGGAAGATTTTCGTATCTACACAAAACTACAGAAGACTCCCAAATCGACTTTAGACGGTCCTTGCAAACATCAAGCAAGACTCTAATGATAGTCTATTAGAAAATGCTGGTCTTAATGAATTTTCCAATTTCGTTTGCCGGAAACTGACAAGTCGCTTCATGATACTCTAAGAGCAGTTGCTTCAAAATTGGAAATTCCTTTTGAATGTCCTTGGCAGCAAAACCAGTCACACTGCATGTGGGAGCCAAATCAAGAAACTTAAGGTTGATATATTCCCTCTTAAGGACCTTCGGGAAAAAATAACGTAAGAACTTCCCCCAAAAGAGCCCTGCTGTTTATAGTTCTGCTTCTCAACAGCATTATTAGGATAGGTAATTTCTCAATTGCGCTAATCACAATTATACCGAAGCTTGAAAAAAGACCTATTAGTCTCCTCGTAGACGATATGCCTACGTCACCGGCCGTACGATGTTTAGAGTCACACTCACGGACAAGAGCTCACACAATTGTTTGGATGTCGTACTGGACATTAAACATAATTTAAGATACATACTACGATGGTTCGTCAGTCGGTGATGGGAAAAAATGAAGTGGTTGCTGTTGTAGTTATTTCAGTGGATAGAGACTTTGCAGATGAAAGACAAGTCAGACGGCAGATGAAAGACCAGTCAAACTTGTACTGCCTAGGTATTAGGCGAGTTTAAGTTCCAAGTCTGGAGTCTTTAGCTCTTATAGTGTCTGAGATCGACGCGTTTATACATACGGACAGACAGACGGACGGACAGACGGACAGATGGACATGGCTATATTGACTTGGCTGTTGATATTGATCAAGAAAATATACACTTTATAAGGTCGGAGATGCTTCCTTCTACCTGTAACATACTTTTGCACAAAACCATTATACCCTTTTTTCCCATTTTTAATGAGTTCAGGGTATAAAAACATAAAAAACAAGTAAGAAGGCTCTAGTCGAGAAATCCCGGCTAGACGATACCCTGAACCCTGTACTTTACGCGTACAGTCAGTGCTTGCAAGTATGTGTGTGTGTATGTACGCACATACTGTATATTGCATACTCAACTTCAATGTTCCATATCTCCGGTGTTTCTCAACCGATTTCAATAAAAATTTCACAGATGGTCATCAATTTGTCTAATGTTTCAAGGTTTTCCATATTCAAGTTTTTGTTGTAATCGATCACATGTGTATAACGGAAACGGGATGAGTTATCAAAAATCGAAAACAAACTTGTACTGCCTAGAGATTAGGCGAGCTTAAGTTTCAAATCTGGAGTTCTGTAGCTCTTATAGTCTCTGAGATACATAGGGACGGACGGACGGATGGACGGATAGACGGATAGACGGACAGACGGACATGGCTATTTCGACTCGACTGTTGATGCTGATCAAGAATGTATATACTTTATGGGGTCGGAGATGCTTTCTTCTGCTTTAAGTTAGCTGGTGGCTAAATTTTGACCACAACTCTAGCTCTACTCTATTAAGTTAAAATGTCTATCTACAAAGTATCCAAGATTAAATAGACTTTAGATAATTTACAATGCCAAATCGACACGTTTGTTAAGTTTTATTGCGGTTTGGGTAATAACCAGTTTTTGTTGTTGTTTGTTTTCAGCAAAATGAGCTGGTTTTGTTTTGGCATGTTTTTTCCGCAAATGTCATGGCTTCGAGGTATTATTACTGCCTAAAGTAATTAAAAGCAAATTAAGCATTTAAATAAAATATGCCAGTCCTAGCTTCTCTGTCTTTAAACTGCAAACTCACTGCTCAACAATGAGTTTCAAAACAAAATAATAAAGTAAACTGAGCAAGAGGGATACACTTAAAAGCAGGGCAAACACTTTAAATCAGCAGCAGTGTAATTAACGCAAATCTCAGGCAATAGAAGCTACAAACACTTTCACTAATAAATACATTTATGGTACTCATGATCTGGTAATATATTTGAGTTTTGGTAGTAAATTTGGAATTTTTTTAACAACAAAAGCATGACCCTATGGTTTGGTTAGTGTTGAAAGTGTAACTGGAACACACAGCTGTTTTGGATAAAGCCATTTCGTACATCTGAAAAACAGCTGATTCATTTTGTTAGGCTTTGAAAAAGGGCTCGTCCTCGAAGTGGTGAAAAGTATGTGTTTCTAGTAAAATGTTTAAATAATAAATACCACGTAAAGAAATTTATTAAAAAATGAATGCGCTTTAGAAAAGTAGAACAGTATCGTTTGACAAAGTTAAGAATTTTTAAAAACTTTCAAAAGCCTATCTATCTTTTGTTGGCCAATCTCGGCTAAGGGGTATTTGAAATAAATTGTGGGTTTGGTGTGCAGCAGTTTGGGGGATTTTATTGACGTAACGCAAAACACACGCACAACAATGTGGCGATTTCGTTGAGAACTTTTGTGGAATTCATCGCAAAAGTTTGTGAGTGGTTTTATTTTATTATTATTATTATTTTTTTGATTGTTCAAAAGGTTCTCAGTAGTCGTTGCTATTCGCGCGTTCTATACTCCCTGCCCAAACTTAACTCTCCAGCTGCCATTCAGCAGAAAGGTTTTTTGTCATTGGTCAATTTGACCTCTTGGCCTGTCTGTATCGCTTTGTAGAAACTGGGACCCGCAATGCAATTTCCTAATTGAAAATAGTATTAAATATCACAAACAAGTGCATTGTGTGGCTGCTGTTTGCTGCTTGCAAAGTCAAATGTTTTGGTAACTCAGTTTGGTCGCAACAACTAATCACTTTTATCCAGGCCCAGCTTACTTGACCAAGCGCACGGCTCCTTGTTGCAGTGCACTGACATAAGAGCGCTTTCCAAAAGGTATGCGAGTTTATACTGAGACGTACATCAACTGTACCAGCAAATGGCGTTAGATTAGCAATGTCTTTCTCGCTGGTTCTTCTCTGTTTCTGTTTCAATCTCCATCTTTGTTTCCGTTACTAGTTTATTTATAGTTTAACAGCGCAAGCGGCAGCTGCACGTAGCTCAGGGTATTGGGTTCGCAGTTGGCTCGCTGATTTTGTTCAATTGCCTGTGTCACGTTTCCTTTTGTATAATCAAACTTAAAATCTATTTATTCTTTTCCATTTTAGCTTTCAGATTTATCAAACAAATACGCACAGTCACAATTAGTTGATTAAATAATACATTTATTTCATTTTCCTACGCTTGCTACGTGCATTAAGTATACGCCTGTGTAGACGGACAATTAACAATATATTTCCCCACTAAATACAATGTGTCAATCACAGCGCAAGAAATGCCAATCAATGTCCCAAGCGTAATCGGTTGTTGATGCTAATCAAGAATATATATACTTTATGGGGTCGGAAATGCTGCCTGTTGCCTATTACATACTTTTGCACAAAACCATGATACCCTTTTTCCCATTTTTAATGGGTTCAGGGTATAAAAACAAATTCAACACACAAAAAGACCAAACAAATTCAAAATAAATAAATAAACATTGACTTATGTGAAACTCGTCGAAACTGACGCCAGGCAACTGGAGAAGGGCAAAAAAAAAAGCTTAATAGCTGGGGAAACTCATCATGTATCAGATATCATAAATTTAGCTCAAGTCAAATATGAGGTGTATTATATATAATTTATGTGCGCACGCTGTTGCCTAACTTATATTTGTGCAATTTAGATTTTTACAATTTGAATTTTTGCGTTCTCAGTTTTGCCCCATTGGCATTTTCGCATTGGCCGACAAATTTAGACGCCCTGAAAAAAGCACACAACTTGTGATTACACTTACCAATTAGTCAATCTAGGTTTCAGCATTTGCTTTAAAAGCTTTATAATCTGGGTAAATAGTAAGAGCCAAAAATTAAAGAAGATATCGTACATAAAAGTTTACTAGCACTTTTTTCTGAATGTTTCACCTTGATAACGGCTTCCAAAAATGTAAAGAACTTTCTTTCTTGTTGTATATCCCATATCACAGTCCAAATCAATACCCTTTTTGTCCTTTTATCCATTCATTCTTGGAATGCGAATTTCATTCAATAAAATGCTACAAATTCCATCCGATAGTAAGTAAATATTAAACATTTTTGCTGTTAGAACAAGTATTTAACACGGACTATTGATAATATATATAAAATAAGGTAAAATCCTCGACTTCTAATATTGCAGATAAACGTTGTCGCAAATTGAAAGGAGCCCAGAGCTTGGAGAAGGTGTTACTGAATACGGCTTGACGATATCCTTTTTTTATTTCACCCACCTTCGGGTACAGTTGGTTTTTATCAAGAGCTTTTCATGCCAAAATCAGCAGAAGCTTTAGGAGGGGATAGTGAAATGGAGACTGGGGACTGTTGTTGTATTATGTAACAGCAAACACACGAAATAAAAAACTAACAGAAAATGCAACCAGACACCTTTTGCACTCTATTTCAATTTGCATGAGTATTTTTGACTAGCGAACTTCAATTCTTTATTTTACTCTTACTTACAAATATAGTATACACACATAAATATTTATTTGTAAGTAACTCATAACATGTTACGTAATATCTGTAAGAGCTTCTGCATTGAGGTCAAGCCAAGTACCTAATATCGTTCAGTTTGAAGTTCAACTCTAGTCTCTAAACATTTTTGACAACTGTACGAACTTTTAAATAGGGTTTTTCATTTGATTTTGTGCAGTTGGCGTACCTTTTTGAGTGTATACGTAATTTGTATTTTTATGTGGAATATTGCTGCAGTTAGCTAAGTATGCCAATTTAAGCACACTAGTTGCAGAGCGATTCAATTATTTATAAGAGTTTGTGATTTTACAATTTTGCCGCAGAAGTGTTTAAAGTCGAGATTTTTTCTTTCATAACCTGTGATCTGCCGATCTGCCATATTTGAGATCTGAAATACATTTTTGATGATCAAATAGTATTCAGTTTCCTTTCCTTAAGATTTCTTAATATATTGTGAAAGCCAAAAACAAAACTAAAATTGTATTTTATCGATTCAATAAATTGACTTTCACGCAAATTACGACGATTATGATAAGTCGGAATCTGAAAGCTACACCATAAATATTTTAGCAGTAATAATATAATAATATATAATAATAAAAAGTAAATAAGTGAAGTAAACGAAATACGTGAAAGCATTGTCGTTGTCCGCATTGCAAAAAATAAACTCCCCTTAAAATTAAATTGCAATATTAACAAGTAAGAAGGTTCTAGCCGAAATATCTCGACTAGACGATACCCTGAACCCTATACTTTAAACGTACAGTCAGTGCTAGCAAGTATGTGTGTGTACGAGCATACTGCGCACTTTAATTAATTTCAATGTTCCATATCTCCAGTGTTTTCTGATCGATTTAAATAAAAATTTTACAGATTGTTATTATTTTGTTTATTAATTCAAATGTTATCTCAAAGTTTTCCAAATTCAATATTTTGTTGTTTGTCCCATATGTATATCGGAAACGAAACACACATACGCACAAACGGACGGACGGACGGAAGGACAGATGACTTGGCTACATCGACTCGACTGTTGATGCTGTTCAAGAATATATATACTTTATGGGGTCGGATATGCTTCCTTCTGCCTGTTATATTATTTCGCACAAAACCATTATACCCTTTATTATTTATTTTTAATGAGTTCAGGGTATAAAAAACAACCTTTTTTTTCGAAATTATTGTTGTTGGAATGAGTTATGCTATTTCCTTACACCCTACGACCACATATTTATATCCGTTCATAGTTCAGTTTTGTCTAAGATATAGGAAAGGAGAAAAAGAAAAATTACTCTAAAAAGTTTTTTCCTTTTGCTAAAAGGGTCGTCCTCTGTTGATAGAAGGGACATTCAATGTTAGAATGTCCATTCTAAAATGTTTCTGAATTGCCTTCACAGGTCATTTAAATGTATGGAATTTTGCGGTTGACAGTTATTTTTGCCTTTTTGTCTGTCATTTGCATTTATGTTGTTTAGGAGTTTAGTTTTTACACTTTGAAGCTTGTCGGCGGGCAGCAATCTAAATTGATAAGCCCTCACAGAACGTTGAGTTTTTCATTCCTGTTTTGCAACAGGCATGTGAAGCACTTCTAAAAGCATTCTTAGCTGTGCTGACATTTTAATTACAATAGTGATGCAGTGTGCTTGTGCGCGAACAGGCGTAATAGAAGATGAGTGCAAATTTGGACATTAGGTTTTTCAGCCAGCAAAGATGTTGACATCTTAATGCTTGCCAAAAAGATTACGCAGTCAAGAGCTCGAGGAACAAACACAGAACGCGACTTCTAATTGGAATCGATGGAGTCCAATGCCAAAGAACAAGCAGGCAGAGGAATGACTCGGAATGGGGTGTGAGAAGCAGTGTCAAAACACTCGGTTTGAACAAAACGTGTGAACATCTGCTTAAATTTCTTTCCTTCTTTCATAAGTAACATCAATATTGTTATGTGATGGCAAATTTCTAACGGCCCTAAAATGTAATTTGGGCTATATTTTCCTTCATTCTCATTCGCTTTTATATTATTGTGTGTTCGCGCATATGTAGAATGTCATTGTTAAAGTGTATTATGTTGTCTTGGTTGTGCGTTTCATTACAGGATGCTGCCAACAACGGTATCTTCGGCATCATCGGCATCATCGACAAACAGCACAAATTACAGGAAATTGACTTCAAATTCACTTGCCACACACCCACGATACACATCACGCGCACACCCTTACTAATCAGCACACACAGACACACATTGTTAGGCATATATATTTATATATATATATATATATAGATATATGTGTATATATATATATAATTATACCCTGATCCTATTAAAAATGGGATAAAAGGGTATAATGGTTTTGTGCAAAAGTATGTAACAGGCAGAAGGAAGCTTCTCCGACCCCATAAAGTATATATATTATTGATCAGCATCAACAGCCGAGTCGATATAGCCATGTCCGTCTGTCCGTCCGTCCATCTGTCCGTCTGTATGTATGAACGCGTCGATCTCAGAGACTATAAGAGCTAGAGACTCCAGATTTGGAACTTAAGCTCGCCTAATCTTTAGGCAGTACAAGTTTGTTTTCGATTTTCGATAACTCATCCCGTTTTCGATATACACATGGGATCGATAATAATAACATCTTGAATTTGAAAAAACTTTACATGGCATTTGAATTTTTAATCAAAATAATAACAATCTATGAAATTTTTATTAAAATCGGCTAAGAAACACCGGAGATATGGGACATTGAAGTTGTGTATGCATTTACAATTACATACATTTATTTACGCGGTAAATACCCAATCAGACTACATGGCGAATGCGTGATATTATATAACTTGAGCTTGGAAATCTTTATTAACTGCTAGCTTGTATGATCTGTCTTCAAACGGGTAGCAATGTACAAAAACATAGTTTTTGTTGAAGTTCATTGACGTTGATTTTCTGTGTGTCCGATATTAAACAAGTAAGAAGGCTCAAGTCGAGAAATCCCGACTAGACGATACCCTGATCCCTATTCTTTACGCGTACAGTCAGTGTTTGCAAGTATGTGTGTTTGTATGTACGCACATACTGCATACTGGTTCAAAATTTTGTTGTTATCGATCACATGTGTATATCGAAAACGGGATGAGTTATCGCAAATCAAAAACAAACTTGTACTGCCTAGGGATTAGGCGAGCTTAAGTTCAAAATCTGGATTCTCTAGCTCTTATGGTCTCTGAGATCGGTTGGCTCATACATACGGACAGACAGACGGACAGACGGACGGACAGACGGACATGGCTATATCGACTCGGCTGTTGATGCTGATCAATAATATATATACTTTATGGGGCCGGAGATGCTTCCTTCTGCACGTTACATACTTTTGCACAAAACCATTATACCCTTTTTCCCATTTTTAATGGGATCAGGGTTTAAAAAGGGTATAATGGTAATGCATAATTTGCTGGCCTTTGTGTGGCTACCTCTGGACTTGCATACAAATTTTTTAAAGCAAATGAAGTAGCATTTCATATTGTTCCTTGCAAGGCTATGGATATAGCAGTCGAACGCAACCGACTGCGAAATACTCTGCCATTCAATATTATACCAGCTGAAAACAGTTACAAGCCCCTGCATGCAATTGGTGGGAACAAGTGGTTGTTTCTGCTATCAACGTTCTTTCGGCTCACTAAATACTATTTACTATTAATATCCCTTTCATTGTGACTAGTGCAATAATTTAAAAGTAGCTGAACTTGTCGCCCTAGAAAAATATTCAATAAATAATAATTATTAATAATTCAAAAGTAACAAGGCTCGGAAAAGCCGGCTCGGAGATACCCTGAAACCTAGACATTGAGCGTTAAGTCATTGGTTGTATGTATGCGTATGTATATACTCGTGTACAGAGAGTTGCATACACTGCGATACTGAATGCCTGCCTAAACATCTTCGAATTCTCAGGTGTTTCGATTAAGTTTATACAGATATTCATTATTTTGTCTATGGATTGTGGATCAAGTTTCGAATTTGTCAAGTTCAGTGTTTTGTTTGTTATCAATTATGTTTGTATATCGAAAACCGGAAGGGCTATCGATAAGTTGAAACAAACTCGACCTACACGTGGTCAACACGAACTTAAAATCCGAATCTAAAGTCTCTAGCTCTTAGTCTCCAATATCGACTCGGTCAGACGAACGGACATCTGCACAACACCATTATGCACTGTTTTCTATTATGCTGGTGCAGGGTATAAAAAAAGGTATAAGCATTTGCAAATTAAGGTTGGGCAGCTGAAATCTTATAAAATTATTTTTCCTCCAAATTTTGTGATTGTAGCTGTAACAATGTGAAAAAATTATTGGGTACACTTCACGGTGTATCGGTCTTTTATTGATTTACCAGCTCCTTAATGCCCTAACCTTGACCCATATTTTCTGCAAAGTTTTAAGTATCTAGCTTTAAGGGCGTCTAAAAATATTCCGATTATGTAAGCTGGCAGACAACAAGACCGACATTATGCTAACCCAATAAAGTTTTATATCTTTGGTAAGAAAATTTAGCAACCAAAATATGTTTTTTCACAAGCCAAAAGCTGCAGCTAGCAGACTAATAAAAAGTTGTTTGTGGGTAAAATACACCAAAAGTATATTTATATCAAATTTCATAAAAATCGGTCAAGCCGTTTCGGAGAAGAATGCCAACAAACATTGTGAGACGACAATTTTAAATATATAGATGTATATGTACATTTATTTAATTTTCCGACTCCTTTTTATACCCTGAAAATTGGAAAAAAGGGTATAATGGTTTTGTGCAAAAGTATGTAACAGGCATAAGGAAGCTTCTCCGACCACATAAAGTATATATATTCTTGATCAGCATCAACAGCCGAGTCGACATAGCCATGTCCGTCGGTCCGTCCGCCTGTCCGTCCGTCTGTCCGTCCGTCTGTCCGTCCGTCTGTCCGTCCGTCTGTCCGTCCGCCTGTCCGTCCGTCTGTCCGTCCGTCTGTCCGTCCGTCCGTATGTATGAACGCGTCGATCTCAGAGACTATAAGAGCTAGAGACTCCAGATTTGGAACTTAAGCTCGCCTAATCCCTAGGCAGTAAAAGTTTGTTCCCGTTTTTGATATACACATGGGATCGATAACAACAAAATCTTGAATTTGGAAAACTTTGAAATATTAAACAAAGTAATGGCAATCTGTGAAATTATTATTAAAATCGGTTAAGAAACAACGGAGATAAGGGACATTGAAGTTAATATACAGTATCGGTATGTGCGTACATACAAACACACATACTTGCAAACACTGACTGTACGCGTAAAGTATAGGGATCAGGGTATCGTCTAGTCGGGATTTTTCGACTAGAGCCTTCTTACTTGTTTTTATTTATTAATATTTACTTTAGTAAGAAATGGTCCAAGACACCAGAGTGAAACTTTATTTTGACGCTAGATGGGGCTGTAATAATTTCTATTTCTCTCTTTCTCTTTCTGCCAGCCTGGTGTCGCTTTTTGTAGAGATGTGCAGCATATGACGTAGTAAGGACATATGACGTCACAAAAAAGCTTTATTGTTAACGCATGCGAAACGCACACGAAAATCGAACCACAGAACACGTGTTCGCTTTGGCGCCAAATTTGTTGATTATGAGAGTTTCGTAATTTTGTTTTGTTGCCATTTTCTGGGTTACGCGGACGACAACACTTGCGCTCTTGTGGTATTTTAGAATGGTGAAAAAAGAGCAAAAGAAAAGAGTGGTTATGTGTTTGCGAGAGTGTGCTATTATACAACACTTGCTTAGAAACGCTTGTACTAAACAACATTGATAAACAATTTTAATGTTAACTGAAGTTGACAACGAACAAAAATTGAATGTACAAAATTGTCTTCAGATGCACAAACATTTATTTTTTTTTTTAAATCTAAAAGGGATCAGAAAGGCAAAAAAAAAATTCATAATTTTGTTCAAGACAATTATTAAATTATGTATATATTATGTATGTGAATTTTAACTGTGAACATTTTTTTTTTTTGAAGATAACTACCACATATATATGAAAAGATGCTGAATATCTTTTTTGGGTTTTTGTTCAATTGATTTTATTAAGAACATAATGTATCATGAATGTGTAAGGGTAATATAATTAAGTTTTGAAATTATCATATTTTTCGAACATTAATATCCCTAGTTATTACTTATTGCATTTACCTGGCAACTCTAGTGGTTTGCACTCGTTAATGTGACTTTTGGCTAACGAAAGATCTAAGAGAGTTTAAGAGTACGCGTGCAAAAAGCAATCGCTCAGCAAAAAAGTTACTACCAACACACGCACAGTCAAAGTCTTGTGAGTTTTTTTTTTTTTTTTTTTCTGAACCCTGTGCCAGTTTTGCTCGGCATTGTCCAGTGTCATAGACAGCAAGATTGAAAGTCAGTCAAGAGCAACACAGCAGCGACGACTGGCAGCGCTGTTGACGTTACAGCAGCGACGCTAGCTTCAGTTGCCTGTGTTTTGAGTGTGCCGCCAGTTTTCAGTTTGGTTCAGAACTGTGCGATGTTCTCATCGTCTCAATCCCGTTGTCCCGAACACTGCGCTTTATGCTCCTCGAAACGTTGTGTATGTTTGCACTTCCGTTTTCGTTGCCTACTTATAAGCGCGTCGCGTTAATTGAAATAAACGATTTCTTATAATACACCAGCAGCCCGAAAAGGGCCAGCAATTGTGCGCAAATTTGTTAACTAGTGTGAATGCTCTCAAAAAAAGAACATAAAAATTCTCTTAATTTGCTTGCAAGTGGTACACAATTTATATATCCTTGAGGTCAAAAAAGCTGCGACCATCTAAAAGTCGTATGCCAAAGTGTAGTGTGCAATTTGTTCCAGTAATAAAAGCAAGCTAAGATTCATGTGTCGTTACAAATAACTGGCAGCTGAAAAAAATTGTGTGAAAATAACAAGATCTTTTATATATATATTCAATTTATATTCAAATACATGTAAACAAACACTAACAAGTCGACAAATATGTGAATTTCTTAAAGTTAAGTACATTTTTACAGCATACTTTTGTACTTTTGCGCAGACTTTGAAATAACCTTCCCAAATGCTTTTGGATCAACATTTCCACCGTCTGTTCTATAAATTAAGCGCAGAGCATCATTTTTTCCTATTGGATTACTGCTGCTGCTGCCTTGTTTCAAGTTTGCCTTTGTTTTTGATAAATATTATTTTTCTTTTGTAAGTTTTTACTCTGCTTGCATTTTGTAATTTAATGACATTTTAACAACATCGAATGAATATTAAAATTGATTTGATTTGGTGGATGTGCTCCTTTTTTGTCAAAGATATTGGTGTTTACTTAAAATTGCCTTGAAGCTATAACGTTGACTGTATGTGTGCGTAAGTTGGGGAGGTATATAGGCTGTGTGTGTGTGTGTTCGTGTAACTAGCCTTGACACATTTTGTTACCAGTTCCTGGTCTTTTCCTATTTGCTTCTGTTTTTCATGACTTGCGGCTGCTTCTTTTTTTTTTTATTTTGTTTTAATTTTCCACTGTTTTACTGTTTCTCGTTAGTTTTGTCCACGTGCGCCACACTGAGTAAACCAGCTTTTGTCGTTAAACACGCACACACAAAGACACACACAAACACAGCATTGAAATGACATGCAGTATTTTTCAGGCCTTATGACACATCTCTCTGGTACCGTTTTGTGTACACATTTGTTGTTGTTGTTTGTGGTGTCGGTTATTTGTCTAGTGTTTCAAATAGTTACTAATTAAAAAAAAAATTAAAAACAAAATGATTTACTGTACTTTAAATTGCCAACTCAAAAACAAAACAACTTAATCTTTTTATACCCTGATCCCATTAAAAATGGGGAAAAAGGGTATAATGGTTTTGTGCAAAAGTATGTAACGGGAAGAAGGAAGCTTCTCCGACCCATAAAGTATATGTATTATTGATCAGCATCAACAGCCGAGTCGATATAGCCATGTCCGTCTGTCCATCCGTCTGTCCGTCCGTCCGTATGTATGAGCCAACCGATCTCAGAGACTAAAAGAGCTAGAGACTCCAGATTCCGAACTTAAGCTCGCCTAATCCCCTAGGCAGTACAAGTTTGTTTTCGATTTTCGATAACTCATCCCGTTTTCGATATACACATGGGATCGATAACAACAAAATCTTGAATTTTGAAAACTTTGAGATAGCATTTGAAAAAATGAACAAAATAATGACAATCTGTGAAATTTTTATTAAAATCGGTTAAGAAACACTGGAGATATGGGACATTGAAGTTGTGTATGCAGTATGCAGTATGTGCGTACATACAAACACACATACTTGCAAACACTGACTGTACGCGTAAAGTATAGGGATCAGGGTATCGTCTAGTCGGGATTTCTCGACTAGAGCCTTCTTACTTGTTCTTCCTGAAATTACGGTTCTAACCCTTCAAAATCAACTTTAATTATTAAAGATATCGTTTTATGTCTATGAACACATTGATCCCAGTTTAAGTATCAAAATGGTAATTTTTTAAAGATAAAGATTAACTAAAGAGCACTTAAAAGACGATTACTCAGAGACAAATGTGAATGGTACTTCAGGAGCAATCTTAGTTTAAAATAATAAATAAACTTCGGGTTTTTCATCTTAAAACTACGTCATCTCGAAAACTTATCATTGTGTTTTTCGAGTTAGGCGGTCAAAATCTATAAGAAAAGTTAACTTGAATGTCTGCCACAAAAATTAAGTTCCATAGCTTAGAAAGTATTTTAAACTTTTACTGAGAAAAACTCAAGTTCGGACACACTGTGCTTTAGGTTAATCTAATGTTAGTTAAGAGCAAAAGAATTCTTTTGCAATTTTACATACCAATTAACTTTAATATTTGTTTACTCTTCATTTTCGCTCATTATACCCTGATCCCATTAAAAATGGGAAAAAGGGTATAATGTTTTTGTGCAAAAGTATGTAACAGGCAGAATGAAGCATCTCCGACCTTATAAAGTATATATATTCTTTATCAGCATCAACAGTCGAGTCGATATAGCCATGTCCGTCTGTCCGTCTGTATGTATATGGGACATTAAAGTTGTGTATGCAGTATATGCGTACATACAAGCACACATACTTGCAAGCACTTACTGTACGCGTAAAGTAAAGGGATCAGGGTATCGTCTAGTCGGGATTTCTCGACTAGAGCCTTCTTACTTGTACCTAGTGTCAGATGAGCCCTTAATGCGACGTCCTTGCCGATGGATGATTTAAATCTGAGCGCGTTTCGAGTTTGGAACACCCAATAGGTTTTTGGCAACAAATTTAATTAGTTTGGAGGCAACGAAAGTTTGCAATTTTTTGGCAAATTGTTAAAAGTATGAATTTAATTTTGAACACACCACTGCATAATGTAATTTGAATTGTGAAGCTTGCGTGTTTTTAAACTTGATGGTGTTGTTGTTATTATTAACACGTTATTTTGTTTTGAAACCTTTGTTCCGGCAAAGTAAACTAGTGGCTTCATTTGGTCAAAGTTTGCTCACTTTATTTTTTTCTTCCTAACTTCATAGGGTTGACATTTTTTGACATAACATAAACGAAACACACTAATATTTGATCTGTGGTGCGGCGGAATGGAAATCAAACGCAACTGTATATTAGCGTATTAAGGGTATAATGAAGACATAGTTGTATGTCGTATCCTGCGGCATTCTATTCTTTTTATATAGATTAGGCTGCTGAACTTAAATTAGAAGACATAATGTCAAAACGAGGTCTCGCTTCTTTTTTTTTGTGTCCTTAAAAAGATAATTTTTTTTTTTTATAATCAAATATGTGGAGTTAGATAGAGGATAGGTGCGAAGACGCGAGACAACTTTGTTTTTCTGATGTAAAAAATATTTGTTTGCTGTTATTCGTTAAATCGATAACAAGTTCATACACCTCCATTTTGCAAACTGACTAAACACACACATTTCCCACATCTTAACAGCAAATGTAGTGAGAAGATACCAGTCTCTACATCCCCGAAAAATCTGCATTAAAATGTTGGATGCCACGAATAGTACCACTGTTCACTGTTCTTGAGCTATAGTCTCCAAATTTGTTAGGATAAAGCTTCTGATGTCCCTCAAAGACCTGTACGAGCTCTCCTATAAAAAACCCCAACACCCTTTTGGTACTTCTATACTAGTTCCGCAACTGCAATGTTTTTACCTGTTTTATTTAGTTTAAATAATATACAAGCATGGTAACTTAAAATGTTATGAAACTTTAAAAGAGCATTCCAAGCGTCTTATTTCTTTGTACTTTATTTACGTTTAATAATCTCTAAAGCAACATAAAAAATAAAAGCCACACAATATGATGAAAATGTGTGTAATTAAATAAAAAGCGACACACAAATATTTAAATCTAAGTAATATAAAAAGTTAAGTTCCCTTGTGATATAACCCATAAAATCCATTGCACAAGCTATGTGTGTATGTGTTTGTGTATGTGTGAGTTTTTGGTCATGTCAAAGCTTTCAGGCAGTCAGCAAAAAAAAAGGCATTGCGAGAGCTCATCATGGCGTTACCCTGTTGTTTTTAAGTTTTTCAACCAGAATCTTAACATCATGCATTTAAGTATTACTGAAACCAGCTTAAAGTAATGTTAAATCGAATACTGTAAAATCCACAAATGGAACATTGATTGAGCACCATTCGTATCCACATATATATAAGGAAAATGTCTGCATCTATTTCAAGATTTTTTCAAACCAATTCGCTCAGCAATTATTGCAATCTACTATCGAATGATGTGGATATTCAAATCGAAGTAGCCATCGGTGGAATTAAACAATATTTATGTGCGTGTATACCATCTTGTACACTTTATGAGTATATGGTATAAAAAAGGAATTTTGTGCGTACAATTTAAAGATTAACAAACATAAAAGAGCAAGACCCAAGGCATTACGAGAAATTTATTGGCATATTTATGTTCAATACTGAAATGAATACATGAAATGAAACAAGTAAGAAGGCTTTAATCTATGTGTATGAGTGTGTACGCGCATACTGCATACTCAATTTTCATGTTCCATATCTCCGGCGTTTCTTAACTGATTTTAATAAAAATTGCACAGATTGTCATTGTTTTGTCTAATGTTTCAAACGGCGTCTCAAAGTTTTCTAAATTCAAGATTTTTTTGTTATCGATCGCATGTGTACATCGAAAACGGGAAAAGTTATCGAACTTTGTACTGCCGAGCTTGTGTTCGAAATCTGGAGTCTCTAGCTGTTACAGTCTCTGAGATCGACGCGTTCATACTTACGTACAGACGGACGGACAGACGGAAGGACGGACAGACGGACATGGCTATATCGACTCGGCTGTTGATGCTGATCGATAATATATATACTTTATGAGGTCGGAGAAGCTTCCTTCTGCCTGTTAAATACTTTTGCACAAAACCATTATACAATTTTTTCCCATTTTTAATGGGATTAGGGTATAAAAATGCGACCAAAAGTTTTATGTAGGCTTTGCAAAACAAAAGTAGCAGGCAGAAAAAACAGCACTTAATAAGCTAAAGCTAAGCCCCCAAAAAAGGACCATTTATAATGTAAACGAACGACAAGAAATCCCGCAAAAATGGCAAAAAAGGCAGAAGGAAAGCAAAGTTGGCCAAAGGTCAAGATTATCTATGGATGTGGCGCACACAAAAAATTGCCTATGCCACAAGTTAAAAAATGGCACACGCTATTTTTAAAATTGCTGTATAGTTTATTTGACAAAACCCAAACCTTTAATTGAATTTGTTTAATTATGATTGTAAATGCCATCACGTTCTCATAAACTTCCCTAGCCGCATGAAACTATCACCTTTGATTAATGTAGCGCAATCTTGATCGCTACCAATTGTTATGTCTCTTATACTCATTATTAGATGTCATCTAATGCCATTTGTCCTACCAATTGTATTGATTATTATTAGAAACTAATATATGTGTTCTGAGAAAGTGTGAGTGAGTGGCACAAGTTGTGTATTGACGCAAAGCCGTTAAGACAATTACTGCGATCTTGGGATAAGCACATATATTAATGCCTTTTGAATTTGTAGTTTAACTTGATTTAGACGAGATTTATTCATGCCATATTTTGAAGAACTTTTATGTAATAAATGTCTGCTGATAAAACTGATTTTACTAGCTGGTTTTTGTATTTTATTAATGCTATTTTAACCAAAATATTACACTGTTTAGTAAGAAACATTGCATTAACAAAAACAGAATGTTCCCGAATGTATTCATTTACATATATGGATATAGCTATGAGCCATGATAAAAAAGTTTGGTTTTGTTTTGTTCAGCAAATAAAGTAACATTATTAGTGCATATTCCATGTTCAACATATGCTTTCTGCCCTTGTTAAGCATTTAATTTTTTATTTTGACAATGATGTGGGTAAAAGATGCCTTTTATATGATTTTTGTGTAAGAGGATGCTGTGCGTATTCTTATTTATGGTTTTGTGCAAAAGTATGTAACAGGCAGAAGGAAGCATCTCCGACCCCATAAAGTATATATATTTTTGATCTGTTTGATTGTTTCCACCAATAAGTACTGTTTGTTCCATTCAAAATCTAGACTTTTATAGACTATAGAACTTAAGTTATTGTGGGTGCCACAAAATAGTTTATTTATTGTTTACGGATATTAATAATATACAAATCCAACTTAAGTTTTTTTAAAGATATACAAAATAATCTCAAGTTTCGCGTTACGAAGTTTGAACGTCTTTTCACCTCAACTGTGCGACTGCCATCAATATTTGATAGGTGTGACTATGCTTATTATTGCTCAACGGTATCTTACATTAAAATATTCAAATAAGTTACTGTATGTCTTTTCTTGTTCTTTTCTTGCATTGATTAGTATACTTGTGGTTGTGTGTATTTTTGAGTTCGCTTATAATTTGTGGCTTTCTTTTTCTTCACTGTCGTTATGTTTGTACTTGATTGCTTAGCCTAAGCAGTTTGAGTGATTTTGGCCCGATGCCGTGACTTTTGGCCGTTATGTAATTAAAGAGCTGCGAAAACGTTGCCAAGCTTTTTGGCTCTTAACAATTTTGTGGCCGTTGCTTGCCAAAATAATTTTTAAGCGCCAAGTTTTACAGATAATGAAATTTAAATTACTCGCAATTATCAAGTCAAATTTAATTAAATTAAATTTTCGCTACAGAGCGAGATTGAATTATCTATTTATGTATAAGGAAAGTTAACATCTTTAATGCGTTACGAAATTATGGCAAGAAAACTTCCCAATTTGCTAAAATTAGCAAAGCACTTGTTTTCAGATTCAAAAGCCTTTTTGTCTGTGTCAAACAGTTATATTTAGCCTTTATGGTGAGTTTTCAGGCAGCTTTAGCTTTAACAACCTATAAATCAGACCAAAAGCCACACAAATGCCATAAGCAAACAAACAGCTTTTGAGTTTCCATAGATTGCAAAAGTTGCTTTGTTTGCAATGTTAATTTCTCTTCTCGAATTAAGTATTTTGTGTCTGATAGCTTTCGCACATACAGGTGTGAATTTGGCTGCGCATTCGGCTGCCAAAGAAGTTACAGCGAACGAAAATTCAATTTCCACCAACCTCAAAAAGTTTACTGGGCCACAAATCAACTTTGCGCGCTTGGCAAAAAAAGGGGAAAACGTTGAAATTACAAAAGCGTCTAAATAAAATTAAAGCGAAAATCAGCTGTTGATGGAAATTTATTGAAACGGAAAAGACTACTTGAAATGCTTTGTCGCTCTATCAAAATATGAATACAATTCTTACAATTCTGAAAAAAGTTCAGAGAGCCTTTTGATGAGGGTAATAAGCCACTGACATCTGCGTTTATTGCTGACCAACAGCAGTAGATATTAACAAGTAAGAATGCTCTAGTCGAGAAATCCCGACTAGACGATACCCTGATCCCTATACTTTACGCGTAGGTCAGTGCTTCCAAGTATGTGTGTGGGTGTGCACGCGCATACTACATACTGCATACACAACTTCAATGTCCCATAGCTCCGGTGTTTCTTACAAATTAACTATTTCGTTGTTATCGATCCCATGTGTACATCGAAAACGGGAAGACTTATCGAAAATCGAAAACAAAATTGTACTGCCTAGGGATTAGGCGAGCTTATGTTATAAATCTGGAGTCTCTAGCTCTTATAGTCTCTGAGATCGACGCGTTCATACGTACAGACGGACGAACGGACAGACGGACAGACGGACATGGCTATATCGACTCGGTTGTTGATGCTGATCAAGAATATATATACTTTTTGGGGTCGGAGATGCTTCCTTCTGCCTGTTACATACTTTTGCACAAAACCATTATACCCTTTTTTCCCATTTTTAATGGGATCAGGGTATAAAAACGCTTCATTTCACATGAAATAGGTCAACCCGGCATAAGTTCTTCCAGTTCTTTCCCTTCTCTAGTAACATATTTTTTTTTAACGTAGGCTAAGTCTTTTATGCGCATATGGTTTTATTATTATTTTTTTATTTCTGGCTCATAGTCATGCTTACTAAAGCACGTTTGTGACCTTGATATATGGCATTTGTTCGTGTCACACTTCCGACTGTCAACTCAACTTAACTTTCTCACTCTTTCTGTTTGTGTGTAACCTTTAGTAGGGTGTAGGGTAGGGTGTTTAAGAAAGTAAAACGTTATAAATTAGAGATAACATTGTCAAAAAATTAGTTGAGGATGATAAATTTGATAAATATTGACAGGTACTTGTCCTTATATTTAAATATTTTGACGATGTTTTAATCTTTGACATTTGAGACATTTGTTTCTATTCCACAAATGTAGGGCCAAATTAAATAAAGGAATAAATGCGAAAAAATAAATTAAGTTCAACAAATTATGCTTAAAAACTAATTAAAAACAAGTAAGAAGGCTCTAGTCGAGAAATCCCGACTAGACGATACCCTGATCCCTATACTTTACGCGTACAGTCAGTGCTTGCAAGTATGTGTGCGTGTGTGTACGACCATACTGCATACTGCATACTCAACTTCAAGGTTCCATATCTCCGGTGTTTCTCAACCGATTTTAATAAAAATTTCACAGATTGTTATTATTTTGATTAATAATTCAAATGCCATCTTAAAGTTTTCAAAATTCAAGATTTTGTTGTAATCGATCGCATGTGTATATCTAAAACGGGATGAGTTATCGAAAATCGAAAACAAACTTGTACTGCCTAGGGATTAGGCGAGCTTAAGTTCGAAATCTGGAGTCTCTAGCTCTTATAGTCTCTGAGATCGACGCGTTCATACATACAGACGGACAGACGGACATGGCTATATCGACTCGACTGTTGATGCTGATAAAGAATATATATACTTTATGGGGTCGGAGATGCTTCCTTCTGCCTGTTACATACTTTTGCACAACTTCATTATTCCCTTTTTTCCCATTTTTAATGGGATCAGGGTGTAAATAGAGTCTTTGTGGCAAGAACTTTCTTATATTAGTTTATAAGCCTTTTGTAGGATGCAGAGTATAAACATAAAATCTTTACATAAACACAAAATTTATTGTTTGTGTCCGTCATTTTCCAGTTATAAACGCATGAAAAAAGCTAAAAGGCAAGTTAAGTGGGTTGCGTGCTTAACTATAGTTTACAATAACACACAAAACAAAAGTTGATAGCGTTAGGAGGTTGAACACAGTTGATTATATTAATATTAAAATAATTATATTTATAATCAAAAATACCTTTTATCGAGGTAAGAATGAAGTGAAGCTAGCTAGCACCGTCAACAACCAAAACTTCTGATATCAAATTTTGTAACAAGTAAAAGGTTTATTAATTAGTCATTTTAAAATTGTGGGCGTGGTAAATCGAATTTTTAATTTTATCTGTTTTCCAACCAAACAAATGGGCTCTCAAGAAAGTGGAAGAACAAAAGTTTTTCGGCTCGAGCGGTTTAGACAAACAAACAAAGGGACGAAAGTTTTTATTTGGGAAACATCTTCGAAAGCTTGTTTATTAAATTACTATAATGTGGAGATCTGATTAAGAAGATTGTGCCGGACACTCCATATTCCTCCTGAACCAACTGATTTTCTTAAAGTCTTGATACGCACATCGTTTCGTTTAATCGGTACCGTGCGTTCGGCTTATGGCTTTTTACGATCGAACCATCATAAGCTGATTTTCAATTCTACCTGTGTATTCGTAACTACGTGGACGGCCGTCCACAGTGAGAGAGTAATTTGGAATAAAGCACCTATTTGGTATGCAGGTTTACTTGGCTAGCCGTTAATTTTCTTTCCCTTTTAGGTTGGAAACTTTCTCAAAGAATAGCTCCCTCCGCTTAGATGTGGCTCTTGCTATTCGCATAAAACTCAAGTAGCTAAAAAGGTTGTCGTAGAATACGACATGTTTATTATTATGATTTCAGAGACAATATGAGCTAGAGACTCCATATTTGGAACATAAGCTTGAAATATATATATATATATATATATAATAAATAGTTTAAGTTTTCATATGTTCACTATAATACCTAATTTGTTTATTTTAGCTTAATCAAAATTGCCTTTGTTTATTTTACTAAATAAATAGGTAGATTTGTGTGCGTTAACGTTGGTCTTGAATAAAAGGCGTTTCGAAAGCGAAGGGTATAAAAGGCACAGTTTTATTAATATTAGTAGTAGTTGCAATTGGGACCGTACTTGAGCAGGAGAATGTGCAAACGCTTTAATTGAACGAAACTGGAATTACTCAATTCGAGTGTGTGTGTGCGTGTTTCTGTGTGTGCGTGTGTATATTTTTGTAACTGTGTCTCATTATGCATACAAAATGTGCGACATGCAAAACACTCGCGCATCCTCAAAATACCGGATAGCGATACTCATAACGAATTCATGAGCATTTAAAATGCCTTTCATTTAAATGTTCAACGTAAATTTTGTTCCTTGTAGACGTGTTTATGGCCTGGTGAAAACAAAATGCTGCAAAACACGTGACATATTCAAAAGCAAATGCAATTAAAAACAAATAAGAAGGAGAAATTACGACTAGACGAAACCCTGAACCCTATACTTTACGCGTACAGTCTGTGCTTGCAAGTATGTGTGTGGGTGTGCACGCGAATACTACATACTGCATACACAACTTCAATATTACATATCTCCGGTGTTTCTTAACTGATTTCATTAAAAATTGCACAGATTTTAATTGTTTTGTTTAATTTATTTTTTTAATGTTTCAAACGCCGTCGCAAAGTTTTCCAAATTCAAAATTTTGTTGTTATCGATCGCATGTGTATATCGGAAACGGGAAGAGTTATCGAAAATCGAAAACACACTTTTACTGCCTAGGGATTAAGCGAGCTTATGAGAGTCTCTAGCTCTTAGAGTCTCTAGCTCTTATTGTCTCTGAGATCGACGCGTTCATTCATACTTACAAACGGACGGACAGACGGACATATATTGTCTCGCCTGTTGATGCTGGTCGAAGCTGCTTCCTTCTGGCTGTTACATACTTTCAGAAAATCATTATCTCTCTTAACCCTTTTTTTAATGGGTTCACGGTATAACTAAACGACGAAAGGCCAAAAAGTTGAGTTACATTTTGGGATTTTTTTGGCGTCAGTTAATGCTGAATAATAATGAAAAGGCAAACTCATTAAGATGCTATGGAGATCAGATCACTTTGATTCATCATTGTCACATGGTACGGTTCAAATGTCTGACAAGCCAATTAATTGTTTTTATTAGCCAAGTTGACAGTTAATTGTATTTAATGAACAGCAACGCAAGCATTAAATTAGCAGCTGCAAAATAAATTTTCAATTGCAACAGCAGCTGACTGGGAATGTATATTTTTGTATTTAGTGTTTAAAGAGCTCAGCACAGATAAAAACTGCAGCGGATAATAATAAAATATAAATATAATTTGAAAGTGAAAGTGAAAACTATAATAAAGGAAAATATGTGAAGTGAAACAATAATACATATCCAAGAGATGACACTGAATTTAGAAGTTAGCTATACAGCACTGGGCATGTCGGACGATAATCAAACAAATACAAATACGAACAGCCTTTCAATGCCATCGATAGCGTCGCCCACCCGCGGCATCCGCAATGTCAACTTCAACGAGGAGCTGAACAATCTCGCGGGATACCCGCCGCAACAGATGCCACCGGTGCGCCGCTTTTCTAAATCATTTTTCCAGCGACCTCGTTCAATGTCGGTCTGGAGTGACATTAGTCGCAGTAGCATGCGTCTTGATGAAAGGTAAGTTTCTCTTGTCTATCCTACCCTCGCCTCCCCTCTTCAAGAAATGCTGCATGCGTATAAGTTATTTAACGTATATCTGGTTGTCACCCAGAGGACCGGTTTATTACGTGCCTAATTTGGGCTCCACTGTAACAGCAGAAAAATAATCAGTAGCAAAAGGTTTCATAAATATTTGCTTTTATTTCGCACGATATTACTGACGGTGTCAGTAAACTGGTCTCTTTGTTATTCACTTTGCGAACAGCTTTTTAAATTGAGCTTGTAAGCCAATTATAAACAACTATAAATTAAAGAATTTGTCTGTTTGTCTGACCGCTGCGGGCAGGGACATCAATAAATCGCTAACTCCTACCGATGAACACATATATCCTTATAACTTAAGTCACTTTATTTGGCAAGTAGATTGCAGCATTTCTAAAATCAAATTTTGTGTCCAAGAGTATAGTAAAAAAAAAATTTTAAAATTACACAACTTATTAAACAGGAAATATTTTTTAGCCTTTTTTGTTCGATTCGGTCCTTGAGTGTTGAAAAGTACAAATCAAAACAGCTAAAGCTAAGTACTAAGTACAATTTAGTACTGTTATAAAATGTTAAAAACACGGTGTTTGCACATGAATATATTAAAGCGATTCTCATTTGTAGGTCATCGGTCAAATTATGTCACACACAATTTTATCAAACTACAAGAAGCTGCCGCAATAACTAAATGTAAATATTTTGCTAGTATATAAGATTAATAAAAACACACCAGTATCTTTTGAGAGCTCTATGAACAACATTGTTCACAAGGTCCTAATAGCTTTTAAATATTAATCTGCGGGGTTGAGGGTATCACATAGTCAAGCTCATTTGACTACATCGTTTTTTATTGTTTTTAATTAAATTTGCATTTTGTATGGCACAGTTTAATTTCATATTTTTGTTTGTGCTAGAAAAATAAGTAAATTTCTTCACGCTAAACTGTGAAACATTTAAGGGCTTTGCCAAATGTTTTCTCATTGGGTCCACATTTACACAAATTGCGAATACGCAACGTGGGACGAAAGTTAACTTTGTACATATCACTGGCTTCTAGTCAGTATCATTTGGTAAGAGCACTTGCTGTATACTATATTGTTTTTTGTACTTTAAGCACCATCTTTCTACACCATATTATTAATATTTAAGTGCCCTTGACGTTTGGATAAACGCGTACGTAGTCGATAGGTGATCACTTATTGGTCCAGAGTTCTTACTGTGCTCATTCTGAAGTTTTTGGCAAATGCTACCAGTGGCACCCACGTGGATGAAATGAAAGTTTTTTTTAATGAATTTGCGCGTTAATGAATTGAATAGAACAGAATACTTTGACAAAATAGAATGAGTTAAATTTGTGCGACCAAGTAGGTCGCATTTTAATTATACTATTCTACTATCTTGCCTGCAATGTGTACGTTCTTAGGTCGTAAATCGATTGGCAGGCACTAAAATATCACCAAATCCGTGTGCACTGAGTAATCGAATAAGAAGTATTACATGGCACATAATGGCAAACCGTCAAGGTTTGGCAGATTTTGCGTTGCGCCTGACAGTTAATTGCAACAGTGGGCTCGGTACCGCCGAATTAGGAGTATCATCTCTAACCACCGACTCTGGTAGAAAGATATGGTGAGCGAACAACCTACTTTAATAATTAAGTTTAAAGTATATATACCAAACTGATACATAAAATATATTATTCATACTATATGTAATTAATACGTTTGTTATATCATCAAACTGTTTTGTTGAAAAAAGAAAAGCCACACCTCGTAAGTAAATAAACTATTAAAAAGAGTTCACATAAATTTGTCCTTACAAAAACTTTGATTCGAAAAAAAGATTATATTCTGCTCATATAGATCTTTGCAGTTAATCAAGCAAATAATCATAATAATATAATAACAGGAACCTATCGAGAATTGCAACAGATTTATTTGTGTAAATTAATGGTTAAGATGTTACCTTAATTTTAAGGGCAAGTAAATGACATTTGAAAATTTTCCAATCGTTTAGATGTTGTTGAAACATTAATTTGCAATATATTTGATAGTATGTCAACGATAATATTATCGATCTGGCAACACCTTTCAAGAGAAATGAATTCTCTTTCTCTCTTTGTTAGTTACACAATTCTTTTTGTACAGCCATCCAGTTCAGACATTTATTGAAATAAAAGCGTAATCTTAAATTGCGATATTAAGCTCCAACAGGTGTGTATACATACATTTTTTGGCATAGCTGTGGAGCTTGTCAATGTGCTATTACAATTCTCTAAAACACTGTTCATTTGTGTAATATATATACAGCTTGCCAACTAATTGTTTGGGCATGGTGAAAAATTAAGATATTTTCCCTTTAGAGCTATAGGGTCACACTGGTTGTTGTTTTTTATTTTTTTAAATTATTTTTTATAAGTAATTCAATCAATTATCTTTTAAACCTATTTAACAGAACTTAAAAAACAAAAACTTAGCACAGAAACATTTAAAATACTAGCAAAGGCACTAAATTCAACTGCCAACTAAATGTTTGGACACCTACGTTTTTGATGCGTTTTCGTTGTGAGATTCGTATAAAATTCGAATGTACAGTTATTTTTAATTTTCACAACTTCAATGTCCCATATCTCCGGTGTTTCTCAACCGATTTTAATAAAAGTTTCACAGATTGTCATTATTTTGTTTAATATTTCAAATGCAATCTCAAAGTTTTCAAAATTCAATTTTGTTGTTATCGATCCCATGTGTATATCGGAAACGGAAATATGAGTTATCGAAAATCAAAAACAAACTTGTACTGCCTAGGGATTAGGCGAGCTTAAGTTCCAAATCTGGGGTCTTTAGTTCTTATAGTTTCTGAGATCGACGCGTTCATACATACGGACGGACAGACAGACAGACAGACAGATGGACGGATGGACAGACGGACAGACGGACATGGCTATATCGACTCGACTGTTGATGCTGATCAAGAATATATATACTTTATAAGGTCGGAGATGCTTCCTTCTGCCTGTTACATACTTTTGCATAAATTCATTATACCCTTTTTCCCATTTTTAATGGGATCAGGGTATAAAAAGCCATAGATCTAAGTTTTACTAAATAAGTTAAGTTGTTAAGTTAAGTAAATATGCAAATTTTGATTTTTTTTGCAGAATAATATCAATATCAATATCAATAAGTGAATATAATTTCGAAGCCGATTTTACTAATGTCGGTTAATAATAATTCATGAATGAACGTGTACATCCTATAACTATAAAAATATAAAAATATTATCTTTGGATATTTAAATTCCTTTTTATACAATTCGAAAAACACTTAGCTTTATATTTATTTTTATTTTTGCAGGTAAGTGCGTTTAGTCATATCAGCCATGTATACAAAATTTGTGTGTGCTTACGGTACGTATGAGTAATATACCACATTTAAGTAACCGGGACTGTGAGCTCATATAAGTAAAAAGCATTTTCAATTGTTCAACACTGTAAGGCAACCTTAAATTAACATAATTTAATGTTGTTGTTGGCTTCACAAATTTGTCAGGGCTCCTACTTTGGCTCAAAGACCATTAAAACAAGTAAGAAGGCTCTAGTCGAGAAATCCAGACTAGACGATACCCTGATCCCTATATTTTACGCGTACAGTCAATGTTTGCAAGTATGTGTGTTTGTATGTACGCACATACTGCATACTGCATACACAACTTCAATGTCCCATATCTCCGGTGTTTCTCAACCGATTTTAATAAAAATTACACAGATTGTCATTATTTTGTTTATTATTTCAAATGTTCTCAATTCTCAAAGTTTTCCATTTTCAAGATTTTGTTGTTATCGATCCCATGTGTATATCGGAAACGGGAAGAGTTATCGAAAATCGGAAACAAATTTGTACTGCCTAGGGATTAGCTTAAGTTCCAAATCTGGAGTCTTGAGCTCTTATAGTCTCTGAGATCGGTTGGCTCATACATACGGACGGACAGACAGACGGACGGACAGACGGACATGGCTATATCGACTCGGCTATTGATGCTGATCAATAATATATATACTTTATGGGGTCGGAGATGCTTTCATCTGCGTGTTACATACTTTTCCACAAAACCATTATACCCTTTTTCCCCTTTTTTAATGGGATCAGGGTATTAAAACAATAATAAATTGTACATCTAATTTTGTAGGCAACTGCCTGTGACATCAAGCTGACACCAGCTCCAGATTTAGAACAGGCAGTGGAGCATAACAGCTACTTAGGCGATGATTTTTCACCACCATCATTTGTGTATTTAGCTTTTATGTGCTCGTTGATTCGCGAGAATTGTAATGATTTGTGGTCTGACACATTCCGATGTGTATATATTTTGTTTCATGCCACGAAAGTTGACTTTAAGCATTGCCTTCATCAAAAACATGTCTGTTCGAAAGCTTAAACAATGAAAAACATTCCAGAAAGGAATCATAAGTGAATTTCATGTTTTTTTTAATATTACATATACTGTTGCTTATGTAGCTTGCATCAAGCGCTGCCGTTTAAGTTTAAAAAATACCATTTCTTCGCAAAAAAGTCGACATACATTTTGCTCTGGCGAAAAGTTAAACATTTAAAAAATCCTACGATCAAATTTTGCGCCCAAACATTTCAATTATTAATATTGCCAATGTTTAAGCTTACTATTTTTTTTCATTAAAATTAAACACATGTTCTTATTTAACTTTCTTAGCTTACCTAACTGACTCCAGAGAACATTGTACTATCTAATCGTGATAAAGAAACTTATATAATATACAATAATCACTTATATATAAGTGTTTTTAATGACCAACTATCTGATGAATGTTCAGCCCAAACTGAGAAATAATCTTTACAAAAAATTAATTTTTTGGCTGAAATTGAGCAAATAAAAGACGTTTCAGAAAATTATTTTCTAAAATCTACAAAATCCGTTTTATAAAACTTTTTGTTTTAGATAAGATAAGAACTTACAAAACTCTGCACGTCCAGTCTCCGTAAAACTCAACCCCCTTTTGGTGGAAAATTCGCCAAATCTCCCTTATAAAAAAGAGGGTTATGCTATCCAAATCAAAAATTAGTTTTAACATCACATAATAAATCCTATAAATTTCCAAACAGGTAACGAAGATACAAATAATGTTCATAAAATCTCAAAAATATAACAAATAAACGAAAAATTCATAGCCACAATGTTATCTTAATATATAAAGTAATGAGATGAAAAATAAAAATGTAATATATATATATATATTTATGTGAGCCCTGCCGCCAACAGTTCCAACAGCTTAATAGTGGTGACGTGTGTGACTAAGAAATAAGCTTGAAATTCTTGAATACAAATCTAATATTAATTAAAGCCACACATGTGCAATACATGAATAGCACAAAACACGCACAAGAATCCCAAGTTTAAGCTCAGGCAGCAAACAAGTAGAGTGAAAAATATTGCTGCCTGCTTTAAGGCGTGTATAAGCGGCAGTAATTACATTGAATCAAAGGATTTGATTAAATAATTAATCGCATTTAATGGCTCAATGTCAGCGCAACAAGTATAAAGGTAATTGTGCGAAAGCAGTAAAGGCAACAAAAACGAAACACAGCTAGAAGTAAAAACAAGTAATGGTTTTTACAAATTAATTTTAAGATTCTTGAGTGCGCTTTGTTGCCCATTTAACAGATTGCGTGCTGGCTGAATGTTCATGTTGAAGGTTTTTTACGGCGCACCTAAAAAAAAAGAAAACAAAGTTGCTGTTGGAGTGTTTTTGACTGTTGGCTGTCGATTATGCAGCTTGCAATCAGTTCTTAGCGTCAGTTCTTATCGTATGCAAATTATTTCAGCAATGAGCAAAAGGGGGATGTTCGGAGTAGGTGAAGGGTGGATGGGTTCATGAGTTCAGAGGAAACATCACATCTGGCAAATGCAACGCCATGCGACATATTTATATGACCTTGGGTCAGGCGTTGGGGTGTGGCGCCGGTTCCCAAACACAGAACACGAGCGCTGCTCTAAAATCATTTTTAAGCTGTTAACAGCGCTGCCAGCACAGCTTCTACTGTGAACTTAACGCGTTGCTGCTGCTGCTGTTTCCTCATTTGCTGATGCTCTCTTAAACTGCTTTCTCTTTGCTGGGCAGCCACGTGTTTTGCTTCTTTCGCTTTGTGCTTGTTATTCGGTGCGGAAAAAAAGAGAGAACGCCTTTGGGGAGATTCATTCAGTTTATTTTTGCAGCGTTGCCACTGCGCAGAAAAAACATTCGAATTGACACGTTAACATTTGTCGGCTAACGATGCGTGTTTTGCCTCAGTTTTTTCCAGAGCGAAAGCTATTTGTGTAGAGTTTTAATGCTTGGTTTCTGATAGCATGTGCAACAGATGGCGCTGCTTGCTAACGACAGGTACAGTCAGTGCTTGGAAGTACGAGTGTGATCGCGTATATTGCATGTTTGACTTGATTTAACTTCAATCTTTGATATCTTTAGTGTTTCTCAGCCGGTTTCAAAAGAAAACTTTACATATTTTTATTGTTTCTTCTATAATTTAAAACACGACTTCCCAATTTTCCAAGTTCAAGATTATATTTTTATCGATTTCATGTGTTGAGTTTTCAATAATTCGAAACAAACTTTTACTGCCAATGGCTTAGGAGAAGAAATCAAAAGTCTCTAGCTTTTATTGTCTCTGAGTTCGACGCGTTCATACAGACACACAGACGGACATGGCTATATCGTCTCGGCTTTTGATGCTGGCATTCTCTTCCGAGCTGTCGCAGCACAATTTACTCCCGATAGATATAGCTCCTGAAGCATCCATGACCACTAATCAGCTGCGAAAGGTGGAAATTTACCTCGCCTCGTCTTTGTTCCTGCTTAGATAAAGTGTTTTAAAACATATTTTCTAAGACTGAAAAAAAGCTTATCGGTCTATGAGAGATGTGATCGTCTTTTCTAATGCCGTTGGAAAGTAGGCAAGTGTGCTGTAGATGGATTTTTAACTGAGTCATAAGCCAAATCGCCCAAAGTATTTTAATTTATTTGTTTTATTTTATTTATTTTTTTATGCTTAAGGTAATCACACTTATAGTTAAGCATAACTGTACTACATATCGTTTATCTGCTTAAGTTACCCAACCATTTCATTAACTTATATATACAGTATTTCAATAACAAACAATATAACCTCCCAATTATGGCATAAATATGTCAATATTAATGATGACACAAACAATAAGAACAACATCGGCTATAGAAGAGAAGTAGGAGTAGGTTTAGGCAATCAAAACTGTGGCTTAGTCCTAATGCGTTGTTGTCCTTGGCAGCATCCTTTGCGCCACACACACTCTTGTATTTCTATACTATACATACATACATCCAACTATTGTCATTGGCATTAACGAAGGCATAGATATATCTGAGTACAACTGAATTGTTGTTGCTGCTTGTTGTCGTTTTGTTTTTGACTTGCGTACCAACATGCTCTTACGGCAAGAGACAATTAAGATCCAAAGTTTATATATTAGTATGTTAACACTTAGCACTCAACGCACAGAGAAGAACAGAAAGCACTGTGGTGTGGATATTGTCTATGCCGTCGTGTTACACTTGACTTGGCTTGACTCGGTTTGACTTGACTTGACTTGATTTGATTTGACTTGAGGCAGCTGTGTGTCCTGTGTGTTCTGTGTGTGTTATGGCGTGTACTGTCTACACTCTCAAAAAATTCAAGCTCAAATTTAAGGTCTATCCTAGTCATTCTTGTTTGTAGTTTTTTACACAATATAAAAATTTGTTTATTTGTTTTTTATTTAAAATGTGCCTAGAAGAAAGCATGTCCGACCACATAAAGAATATATATTCTTGATTAGCATCGCTGAATGAGTCGGTATAGCCCTGTCTGTTTCTATGCACTGACTCTTTGGTCAAGGTCTTCTTTTTGTTGCAGTTAGATTATTTGACAAAATCGGCCAGATGGGAGTACTATATAATAAAGATTCCATACAAATGCAAGATAAAGTAGACTTTTCAAGTGTATAAAATATTCGGGTTGTTTCTTTTAAAAGAATAAAAATATTTCGAGTGTTTGCGTAAAAATCAATTAACCATGTTTAACCCAAACTTTCACTAGTCTAAGGACAATAACCATTAAGCTTGTAATTCTTGAACCATTAATGATAGGATTTCAAATATTATCAAACTCAAGCAAATATAAAACAATTTGAATTGAACTAAAATCTTTAACATATTTATTTACATTTTTTCGTAGGTGTAGCTGTCTGTTGTCCTTTATATGTATCTTTCCCTCTCTTTCTCTATATGTCAGTCTGTCTGCCATCGTATGTTTCTCTCTTTCTCTGTCAGTTTGTATCTCTGTCTCGTGTGTCTGAATGCCTGTTTGAGTGGCCAGCTGCTGTGTTTGGCATTTGAATTGGAATGCTGGCTAAACTCTAGCCTCTGCCTCTGACTCTGTCGGAAGAAGAAGAGTAAGGAGTAGAAATGTTGAGCTGTTGCCTTTTCGCTTGTTTATGTCATTGATTTATTGGGACAGTTTACTTTTGGCTTGGGTTGTTTTGTTTTGTTTTGTTTGAAGTTGATTGTTCGTATTTCACACTTAGATGTTTAGCTTATAGCCAATTTTTGTGAATTGTATTAACCATGCGGCCTTATTAGGTGATACATAAATTACAGAATTATTAGTATTACATAAATATTAAATATTCATTGATTGTATTTAAAGATCATTCGCTTGTGCCACAGTACGTATGCGTGATAACATATTTATTGCGATTATATGTGCATAAAATTGTGTGTGAAAGTGTGAGGCGCTATCTGTTGCACACCTGCAGCAATTATGAGAATGCAAATGTGTCTCTTTTGCATTGGCCTTTAAGGTTTAAGGAGAGCCTTAAATCATTTGTAGTCGTCTCTGCGGCTAGCACATTGTCTGCCTCTTCACATTACACTGAAATAAATATAGAGTTGCGGTGACAACGTCTAACATTAATAAGACTTTGAGGTTGTTGTAAACATATTGTTTTTCCTATACTTTTTCTTCTTTTGTATTAAAGCTCTTTATTTATTTTATTGTTGTTAACTTAGCACTATTGTGTGAAAAAGCGTCGCTTTAGAAAATAAGTGATAGAGAAATTAACTGACTGCGATTTTAAAGTGTAAAGTATGGATTAAAGTTTTTAGCTGTGATTTTAATAATTTGAATATGATATGAAAATTCATTCACTTACTTAAATAATATTGAATAAATACTAAAAGAAAATAAAAATGTATCTGTTGCATCAGTAATTTTATAATATAGTCACTTTTTATACGTTCTTTATGCTCACAATTATCCGTAAGCAAGTGACGTCGATACACTTAAAAGACTTTAAAGTAAGTGAGCTTATATAAAACTATTTAATTTTTATTGTTGGCTTAAAGATATTCTTAATTCCACAAAAAACAGCGACAAATGTTAGGGGTTAACATTAAATTAACAGTGCCGCTATAACGGAGCGAGCTTTTTCTCTCTTTCTCTCTCTTATCAAATGAGGTCATAAAAAGCTTTCACAGGTTTGTTTGTGTGTGTTGTGTATCCTGTAATGTTAGATTTTTTTAGTTGCTGCTTCACAGCTTTGCGGCTCTGTTACGACAAAAGCCGAGTCTCGACTTTAAGCATTGTTGTGTCAGTTTGCTTTTATAATTTGCACATGAAACATGTGATTTTCATTCGTGCCGCCGTGTTTTAAAATTTTTCTTAAATCAACTTTCCCGAGCACACTGGCCGTATGTGTGTGTGCGTGATTCTTTGTGTGAGTGTTGGTGTTCGTGCGTGTTCGTGATTCTGTTCATTGTGCTGCGACAATGTCAGTGACATTTTTCGTGCCAAAATGTCAAAAAATGCAAAGCAGCAATGTTGAATTTACCATAACGGAAATAACCAAGTGCATACGGGAAAATTTAATTGAATTAACGTTGTCAACACAAAAAACTTTTTAAGCATATTAAATTATTATAAAAAAGCAAGACAAATATAATTGTAGTTTGTAAAAGTTTCACAAATAAATACTCGATAATTACAAAAAAAAAAACCTGCACAACATATTTTGATTTATTCGCAACAAATAGAAACCTTCAATTAACAAAAATTTTAGTAATAACTCTACGCAATTCGCATCAACCTAGCTAAAAATAAGTGAGTCATTAAAACACAGCAAAAAGACAATAATAATAATAATAAAAATAAAAAGTACATATGTGTATTGTGCATATAAATCAATAAATCAATAGAAGCAAACTCGTAGCGTCTGCCTTAAATATTTAATTTGGTTTTAGCCTGGCCTAAACATATAACTAGCAATAACAAAAATTTGTGTATCTTTATCTGCCTCTGTTTGTGTCTTTTTCTCGCTCGAGTATGTGTGTGTGTGCGCATTAATAAATAAGTAAGCGGACAGGCTTTCAGGTCAACAGAGATATTCTTTTTGTGTGACCAGTTTCTTCAAGCAAGGCTAACTCTTGTGTGCGTGTGTGTGTGCGTGCGTATCTGTGTGTTGCTTATTTATGAGCCGGGTTGAGCAATCTACACCAATCCGAAGCCCGAGACAAGGTCTAAGTCTGTTTGCCGCTGTGTGTCCAAGCAGTGCGAAGTTCAAGTTCGCAAGTTTCTTATCGTTGTGACTGGTGGCTGGAGCTAACAATTTATTACAAGCTGTTGTTAACCTTTGTAATGTCTTCTTGTAGTTGCCGTTGCCGTTACCGTTACCGTTGCCGCATCGACGTCGCGCTCGCGCAATCTATCGTTCTGCTGGTGTCCTGTGGGCATCGTTTGACACACTCGCAAAATAAAAGGGGTAGAGAAGAGCACTATTAAACAAAAAACTTCGTACTTGAAGCTCATAAAAGCCAATAACAGCACACGCTCTCACACACACACACACACAAACACACACACACACACACACACACAAAACCAAAAAAAATAAATAAAATGGAATAATATGGTAAGTATTTGTTTTTGCTTAACGTTTTTCTTAGAAGTTTGGAGCAGCATTCGACTCAAGTGTGCACTCGACTATAAATAAATTCGCTTCCGTTGACGCATCCGTAACCGCATCCGCAGCCAAAGACCAGGAAAAAGACCTGAGAATAAAAAATATTGTCTCTATTGCTTGCGTTAGTTTTGTCTTTATTTCATTTTATTTGTTTTTTTCGTGTATGCGAAGGAACAAATTGTTTGCTTACGTGCGTAAATTTTATATCAATAAGGGTACAAGTTTCTGTTTGCTTGTTTATGTTTTGGCTGCTTTTGGTTTACCTATTCTGCGTTCACATAAATATGCTAATAAATAAATCCTTATACGTGTCCCAAGTGCTCAGTATTGCCCAAAAAAGGTGTTGATTAATAAACCTCTGGCATAAATCCTGATTTTGATGTTTAGGTTAGGTGCCAAAATATGCGTTCAAATTATCACAACTCATACTCATCTGCCCTGCCCTAATTACTTTCCGAATAATCGAAGAGAATCTTCTGACATGGCAATGCAATTAAATGCACTCAATTTGCCAACTTGTGTGTGTGTGTGTGCGTAAATTATAATTGTTGCAAATTTGTTTATAGCTTGGTCTCCGAAAAAAATTGTCAGTTATGTATAAATGGCATAAATTCACATACGATTTGTGATGTGTGTAATAGTTTTAATTTATTATGATTATTTATGAAAAAGTTATGAGAGGATTCCAGCGAATTCGGTTTGAGTAATAAGCAATAATATTTTTTATTTGAAATATAACAAGTAAGATGGCTTTAGTCGAGAAATCCCGACTAGACGATACCCTGAACCCTTAACTAACCTTAACTTAACGCGTACAGTCAGTGATTGCACTGTGTGTGTATCTACGCGCATATTTTGTTTAATAATTCAAATGGCATCTCAATGTTTCGAAAATTCAATATTTTGTTGTTGTCGATCCCATGTGTATATCGGAAACAGGAAGAGTTATCGAAAATCGAAAACAAACTTGTACTGCCTAAGGATTAGGCGAGCTTAAGTTTCAAATCTGGACTCACTAGCTCTTATAGTCTCTGAGATCGACGCGTTCATACAGACAGAAAGAAGGACGGACAGACGGACATGGCTATGTCGAATCGGCTGTTGATGCTGATCAAGAATATATATACTTTATGGGGTCGGAGATGCTTCCTTCTGCCTGTCAAATACTTAAGCACAAAACCATTATACCTTTTTTTTCCATTTTTAATGGGATCAGGGTATAAAAATAGTACAATTTTTGTGTTAGTTTGCTGAATACCTTTCTAAGATGTCAGGTGATGTAAAAAAAAAAATCCCTAGGCAGTACAGTTCGATTTTCGATAACTCTTTCCGTTTCCGATATACACATGGGATCGATAACAACAAAATCTTGAATTTGGAAAACCTTGAGATGGCATTTAAATTAATAACCAAATTAATGACAATCTGTAAAATTTTTATTGAAATCGGTTGAGAAACAACGGAGATATGCAACATTGAAGTTGAGTGTGCAGTATGCAGTATGCGCTATACACACACACACAAACACAAGTATAGGGTTCAGGGTATCGTCTATTCGGGATTTCTCGACTAGAGCGTTCTTACTTGTTTTTAATTGATTTTAGTTTAATTTACCTTAAACACCAGGTTGCATGCTTAGGAATATTTGATTCGGTAGCTAGTCAGTGGAACAGGCTTCAACCTGGAGTCACGCCCAGCCTGGGTTAGTACCAGCCTTAACATAACTTGAAGGTGCTCGGTTAACGTCTCTCGTAGACGTTTCCAGAGGTCAAATGGGAAATATCTTATACCAACCATTATAGAGCATGCAGAAGTGGTACTAGTTATAAGGTGGGAAAGATCGTTATATAACGAACATAAGATCCGAAAAGGGTTATGGATAGCACAGTTAGAAAAGCAAGCATGCAGGGCTATAGGTAAAAGATTTCTACTACTTCTAATGGGTACAGCAAAGTTAATTTGGTTGATTAGTATGGGGGAATCTATTTCACCATTTATTACTTTGTGAAAAAAGGTTATTGCTAGCATAGTTCTACGATTAGCAAGAGAGGGAAGATTTATTAGTAATATTATACTGTGGTAACCAGGTAAATAAGTACTATTGTCCCAGTTAAGACCCCGAAGGGCAAAGAGCAAAAATTGTTTTTGTACCGATTCTGTTCTATCCTGATGAATCCTGTATTTGGGATACCATATACAAGATCCATATTCGAGAATCGGTTGGACAAGAGACACATAAAGAGTTTTTGTTAAGTAGGGTTCGTCGAATTCCTTCGACCAGCGCTTAATGAACCCCAAGACACTTGGTGCTCGATTTGAGATTAAAGCAATATGCTTGTCAAGCTTAAGCTTTGGGTCCATTAAGATACCCAAATCCTCAACCAAATCAATCCGATCGAGTGGTAGGTTATCCAGAAAATAGATATTAAAAAAAGGCATTCGCCTATAAAAAGACATAACTTTACATTTACTGCAATTGAGGTGCAGTAAATTTACTCTGCACCAAGTTTGAAAATTGTCTAAGTCACTTTGCAGTCTTTGACCAGACAGAAGACTTGCAGCTGACATGCATAATTTTACATCATCAGCATACATTAGTACCCGAGAATGATTAATAACAGACGGAAGGTCGTTTATGAATAGTGTAAATAATAACGGTCCAAGGTGACTTCCTTGTGGAACACCAGGAGTGACCTGCACCGCTTTAGAAACTGAGCCATTAAAATAGACTCTCTGAGTTCTAAAAGTTAAATAATCTTGAATCCAAAGAATAAGATTATTGGGAAAGCCCAAAAGTTTAAGTTTATAAATTTAAAGGAGGTTATTTACAGATTCAAAAGCCTTACTGAAATCATTATAAATAACATCAGTTTGCAATTTGTCTTCAAAGCCCTTAATAACAAATGATGTGAATTCTAGTAAGTTAGTAGAGGTAGATCTATGTTTCATGAACCCGTGCTGGCACGGTGAAATCATAGATTTACAAAGATGTTGAAGATGAGTGGTTATTAGTTTCTCAATAATCTTAGGAATAGCAGACAACTTGGAGATACCCCTATAATTTTTAGCATTCGATTTGTTTCCTTTTTTGTGCAAAGGAATAATATAAGACTCTTTCCAAATTTTTGGGAAAGAGCATAGCTCTACGGACATACTAAAAACTTTATGCAAAGGTTTTACAAGATCCTGAGCACAGTACCTAAGCACACAGCTTGGTATTCCATCAGGTCCTGGAGAAAATGTGGGCTTTATAACCAGAAGATCACAAAGTAGTGAGCTCTCTGTGATTTCCGGTATAAAAATGCAATTTGAGGCATTAAGCTGATAGGGATAAGGCGTGACGACTGGTTGAAAACAAGGGCTATAGGTCGTTTGAAAAAATTCAGCAAATAGATCGGCAATGGCCTGATCTGAATTGGCTTTCATTTTATCAAAGAATATGTTAGATGGAAGAGTCGATGTCTTGCGTTTCGCATTAACGAAATCAAAAAACCGTTTAGGATCCTGCTGAAACTGTAATCTACACCTAGTCAGGTAATTCCTGTAACATTTGTTATTGAGGACTGAAAAGTTGGAACGAGCAATCAAGTATGCAGAACAAGCTTACTGAGAGCTTGATTTTCTGAAACTCTTGTAGAGTTTCGATTTACGGTTTTTTAGAATAGTCAACTCTCTGGTAAACCACACAGGTTTGTTTGACCTGTTTGGCGTTCCATAAGGGACACACAAATCAAGTAAAGAATTTAAAGTATTATAAAAAATACTGATTGCCACGTCCAAATTGTCAGACCCGTAAAGGGTAGACCAGTCAGTCAGGGCCAGCAGCCGAGTAAGTTTTGCGAAATCGGTTTTCCGAAATTGACGTACTCGGCTTAAACGATTTCTACTGGGGCATAGCCCCCGGTAGGGTAAAGTGATCGACACCTCCAACGTTGGGTGGTATAAATCCTCTGGATAAGATATGGGCTATGATCGGGTAATGGATGAGGAGGATGGATCCAAAACAAAAACCAGATCAAGCATTTTATTAAGAGAATTTGGGATATCATTTATTTGATGCACTGATATCCCAAGTAAATTAGTCAAGAATTCATTCTGTGCCGAGGGGGTCAGTGCGCCAGAGTCGGGACAAGAAATCCAAGTAACTTCAGCAATATTGAAATCACCGAGAACTACAAGGATATCGCGATCGGAAAGCATGCCAGAAACTGACAGCATAGCAGACAAATTAGCCTCATAAACAGAGTTATCAGAGGTAGGGGGTATTTACGAGCAGGTTATAAAAATACCAACACCATTAAAAGACAACTTAACAGCAACAAATTCTATATCTATAGAACCACCTACTATTACTGTCTCCAAAAATAATATTCATCAACAGATCTCCGGTGTTTCTTAACCAATTTTAATACAAATTGAACAGATTGTCATCATTTTGGTTAACGTTGCAAACGCCGTCTCAAAGTTTTCCAAATTCAAGATTTTGTTGTTATCGATTCCATGTTTATATCGGAAACGGGATGAGTTATCGAAAATCGAAAACAAACTTGTACTGAAATCTGGAGTCTCTAGCTCATATAGTCTCTGAGATCGACGCGGACAGACGGACATGGCTATATCGACTCGGCTGTTGATGCTGATTAAGAATATATATACTTTATGGGGTCGGAGAAGCTTCCTTCTGCCTGTTACATACTTTTGCATAAAACCATTATACCTTTTTACCCATTATTTATGGGTTCAGGGTATACAAATTTCAGATAGGTATTTAGGATAATAGAAACTATTCGCTTTAACACAAGTATATAAAGTTTATATTATTTATGGTATGCTTGAGAGCATGACAATTGTCTAAAATACAAAAACAAAGATTTTTTTGCGACCGCCAAGTATAAGGACAATGCTTCGTTTGCTGCTAACATAAAATTTGATATTTCTGACGTGCACAATAAACCGCTATCAGAGTGTCCATAAGAAAAGACATAAATACCAAATGACATACATATGTGACGATATGGTCCACTTTTATGACCGCTAACGAAAGTTCATAAATAAAGCCAATTGCTGAAAGGTCCTAGCACCAAAAAGACAACAAAAAAAAGTATGAGAATAAAACATTTTCAGGTAATGTGACTATTAATAAATGACCCAGACCTAGATACTTAAAGCACTTTATTTGAAGGAATGGTAATGGGATACATTGCGACAGCTCATACACATATATCTAACAAACTTATGTTATGTAGCTGAAAGACCTTGATTCCCATACGAAAGCCAGACAATGTACGAGGTACTTAATTATTGCATAATAAATCAGGTAATATATGTGATATTGATTAGACGGCATGTATGGACAGTGGGGCAAGGCAATTAGAAAAATACTTTGCTATCAAATATCAATATGTACATACAATCGATTGACGTCAGGTAACAAAAAAAGAATTCAAGTGCCCGGAATGAACCCTCCTCCCCCACCAAAAAAGGTGCCAAAAATACAGGCACATATACAAACAAGTAAGAAAGCTCTAGTCGACAAATCCCGACTAGACGATACCCTGAACCCTATACTTTATGCGGACAGTCAGTGTAAGCGCATACTGCATACTCAACTTAAACGTTATATATCTCCGGTGTTCCTTAACCAATTTCAAAAAAATTTTCATAGATTATCATTATTTTATTAAAAATTCTAAACGCCGTCTCAAAATTTTCCAAATTCAAGATTTTGTTGTTATCGATCCCATGTGTATATCAAAAACGGGATGAGTTATCGAAAATCGAAAACAAACTTGTACTGCCTAGGGATTAGGCGAGCTTAAGTTCGAAATCTGGAGTCTCTAGCTCCTATAGTCTTTGAGATCGACGCGTTCATACATACGGACAGACGGACATGGCAATATCGACTCGACTGTTGATGCTGATTAAGAATATGTATACTTTATGGGGTCGGAGATGCTTCCTTCTGCCTGTTACATACTTTTGCACAAAACCATTATACCCTTTTTACCAATTCTTAATGGGTTCAGGGTATAAAAACACACAGCTATGCTCGTTATGTATAAACATGCATGACTGCTCAGCACAAACACCAACACACCAGGGCTCACTTACGAACAGAAGAACGTGAACAGCAAACGACTCACAAAGCGTATGCGTCATGTGTCTTTTAAAATTAACTGTGCTTGCCAGTGTTGTTTAATATTATTTTAATTATTGTGTGTTCCTTAAAGTGACAAAATTTGTATCGAAGACCAACAAACACCTAACACAAGCGCACTGCAAATGTCGGCGTGGCAGCTGAAGCCCTTTACTTTTACGTTGCGGCATTTACACGCTTATTACACAACTAAAATATATTTATTTTGCGGCTGATTTCGCATCACTGCGCTTTGCCTTTTTTTATCATTTAATTAAAGGCTCAAAATTTACATTTATATACAGAATGACTAAAAATTGAAAAAAAAAATGTTAAAGGTTACATAATTATACTAGTACAAAAAAAAAGGATCTGGCGATATTAAATGTAAAATTACATAATTGTCAATATAAAGTAAAAGTGACAAACGTTATAATATATAAGAGAGTGTTGTACTCCTTATAACTTTTGTTGCTAAAACAACAACTTAGTCAAAAAGCAATCTTAAATGGAATAGAAAATAGAATTGTTACATTTGTCATATTTTTCTTAAACAAAATATGCGTTCAATTCACATAGTGAATAATTTATGTTTTTCATTTTGTGAGACTTTTAACTTGATTATTGTTGGAGCTACATTTGCATTTTTCAGAGCTCTGTGTATGTGCTTTGAATATTATTGAAATGTACTTTGATTGGACTGCGGCAAATCAAAGCTATTATAGTACATGTATATATGTATGTGTGTTTAGCTGTGTACTGCGCATATTTGTGTGTCTATTTTTTGTGGTTTAGTCAACCGCATGTGTGTTTGTGTGTGTGTTATATGTCTGTCTCTAACAGAGCATACAAATTGTATATTTGCATGTCGAACATAAATGTTTGTTACTAGCCAAAACGATTAGGAAAAATTTTTTTACACTCTATTGAAAAAACTGTTTACAATATTTAAAATTTTTTTTTTAACTTTTTAGGCACACACTGAAATTTGTGCAAAATCAAATATTTGCTCTTTGAGACTTAAGAACATCTTTAAATCCCACATCCACAGTAAAAAACGTTCTGGTTTTTATTTAAATAAGTTAGTCGATTTTAATCAACCAGACGTTTTGAGATGATCCGAGAAAATGAATGAAAACTGTTTTACAGCTTAACTTAATGATGAGTTTAAAAAAATTAAAAGCTAGGAGGTATCAATTTGTTTTCAATGTATTTTCGAGTGCTGATGACAGAAATTTTATTTTAATTTTAAACTAACACCACTTTATTTAATCTTTGTGAATAATTTGTATGCCTCAAAAAGATTGCTGCTTTAACGTTTGTGTACATAAATTTGTGTAGGGATATTTGCATATGCGCATTTGTTTGTTTAGGCGAACCGGAAGTGCGCAATTAAATAGAATATAATCAAATTAGTTAACAGTGGCCACAAAAACAATGCCTGCAGCAGCTGTCTAACTAAATAAACATCTATAGTTCGTACACATGTGTGCTTAAAAAGAAATAAATTTTACGGTCAATTTGGGTGAAAGCCACAAAAATAAATAATAAACTTATTTTGTCAATGTGGCAAGGACACTTTGGCACAGTTAAAGCTACCCAATTGGCCGCATTTGGCCCGAAACTCATTTTATGCAAAATGTGCCAAGCCAACTAAATATAGAAAACGCGTTGCAGTCAACTAGTATACAGAAGATGCTAACTGCCACTTTTGTCACAACTGAGTTTGAAAAGCGCCCCAAGCTGCTCTCTGTGTATGAAAAAATGCGATGAAAAGTTCACTTTGAGTGAAGTTTAGTGCTCGTAGCAGTCGTTACAACAGCCGCAGCAGCAGCAGCTGTCGGAAAATATATGTAAGCCAAGTATAATATTAAGACTTAACAGCGTAAAAGGCAATTGCAGCTAAAGCCATAGAGAGATTTGTGCCACGCAATATAGGGCAGAGTAAGCATTGCACAACTCTTACTTAAGTGCTGCAATTGCAACATACATTTAAAAGTCTTTGCAAAAAAAAAGAAAAAAAACAGAAAATATGGAAAATTTCTGCCACAACTTTGTTGTGTTGAAAACTGCACAAAAATACTTTTCACTCATGCTGCATCAACCCTTTCTCTTTCTAACACGCAAACCTCGTCTCCTACTCTCTCTTGTCGCTCGAAAGCATTTTTATAAATAATTTTTTTTGGCGGGCATCATTTATCAAGTTATCAGCCAAGTTAACAAGTTGCGACAGCGCTCTTATGCTTTCAACTCGGCAAAGTCACTTATCGCAAAACCAAGTAAAGAGTAAAAATAACAAGTAAGAAGGCTCTAGTCGAGAAATCCCGACTAGACGATACCCTGATCCCTATACTTTACGCGTACAGTCAGTGTTTGCAAGTATGTGTGTTTGTATGTACGCACATACTGCATACTGCAAACACAACTTCAATGTCCCATATCTCCGGTGCTTTCTAGCCGATTTTAATAAAAATTTCACAGATTTTGTTCATTATTTCAAATGCCATCTCAAAAATTTCAAAATTCAAGATTTTGTTGTTATCGATCACATGTGTGTATCGAAAACGGGATGAGTTATCGAAAATTGAAAACAAACTTGTACTGCCTAGGCGAGCTTAAGTTTCAAATCTGGATTCTCTAGCTCTTATAGTCTCTGAGATCGGTTGGCTCATACATACGGACAGACGGACAGACGGACGGACAGACGGACATGGCTATATCGACTCGGCTGTTGATGCTGATCAAGAATATATATACTTTATGGGGTCGGAGATGCTTCCTTCTGCCTGTTACATACTTTTGCACAAAACCATTATACCCTTTTTTCCCATTTTTAATGGGATCAGGGTATAAAAATCAAAAATTCAGTCGAAAATATTTTTTTTAGTTTGCCATAGTTTTAAAAGTCTTAAAGACTCAATGTTTTTCTCGTTTAATATCAGTTAAATGATAATATTCTACAAATATCAAAAACTACTAAAACATAAAAATGTGTGTTTAAGTTTTTGGGAAATACTGCTAAATTATTAAGTTATTAAAGAAATAAATTTATTAAAAATTTTGAACAACTTAAGTTATAAGTAAAATTATGTCTCTTTTGGTGTAAGCAATAAACTAGAAATGCAAGTAAGATTCAATATTTAAACAAATATTTTATATTCGATATTTAAACATTAAATTAATAATTAATCAATTTTTGATTCGATGAAAATATAAAATGGATTTTTTCGAATAAAATAATAGAATAAAATAAACAAATAAATAATCGTCCAGATCGAAACAACCATTTTTCACCTTAGGTTGTGTTAAGTAGGGAAAAGCAAATATAACCTATGCTAAATCGAACTGCTTCCCTAATTTCTTGCAGCCTGGCAGGCAGCCAAAACCCGACTGCAATATGAAAAAATAAATAGTAGAATGTCAGCTCGCTCAGGCTAAAATCTTTGTTTGAAACAATGTGCCAGCTAGTTAACTTGGTTAAGTGCATGACAAACGCAGGGACAACACAGACAGAAAGCAGAGGAAACTTTTAGTTACATCTACAATTCATATTTGCTCGCGGGCTGTCTGTTGGATTGCCCATACTGTTTGACACTTTGCATATGTGCACATATGCAAAAAGGCAAACAACTGTCTAATGGACAGACAGACAGACTGTCAACGCAACATATATTGAATTGAACTGTGTTCTTGCTGTCTCTCGTATTGAATGCTGCAATTAGTGTTTGATTTGTGAAATTTCTTGATCAAATTCAACAAATATATATTTGATGGGTATCTTTAAGGTCGGTTTTTCCATCAATTTTTCTTATTCACTGCATTTGCATCAATATTGTGAATATTGGGGTACAGCATAAAAGTTCTTGGCCTGACGGTGATAGTGACAGTGTCTGCCATTGCAGATAGCCTTTCAATTAAAACAACAAATTGATTTAATTTAATTTTTACTCGTTTTCCACACTTTTCGGCATCAAGCTGCAACGAGTGCCATTGTCAATATGTATTGCATACTTCAATTAAAAACTGCGATCGATATGCGGCAGCATCATCGCCTGCATAATGTACGGCTGTGTCGTCGTATACGGACTATAGTTTAAGTGACGGCATTTAACTGAACTTTAGTAATGCACTCTACCAATTACTCTTTACTCTTTTTCCTTGTGCCTTGTGTTTCTTAAATTTATGTTGCCTGCTTTTGGGCCCGTTACGTTTTGAGCCTTATGGGGAAAACCTTCACGATCATAGGTCAAAACACTGAAAAAAATTAGACATTAAACGTCAGAGTTTGAAATCGAAATTTGGTAACATCTACCATTTAATATAACCACCGATAATCGTAGCTACCTAATAGACAAAGAAGCGACAAGCTGATCTTGCAAATAAAAAGCAGAGAATTCCAAACTATGTTCGTTTAGGCCAGCGGTCGGGGAATTACCAAATGGGGTAAAAGTGAAATTTCTGGGAGTAATGGTCATGATTAAGAAATATATATTTTGAATTTCGTATTCTATTGGCATCTTTTTTTTTAAAATTTTTAACATTTTCTGTTCTATTGAGTTTTTTTTTTTGCTCTTCGCCATTCATTCATTCATTAAAAAGTAAACATTTTGTATTCTATTGACCTCTTTACCATGGGGTAATGGCAGCTTACACAACATCATGGGGTAATGGCAACTTACACAACAATATTTTGGGGTAATGATCAAAAAAGAGAAATCCTTTAAGAGCAAAAAGCAATGTGAAATGTGTATGATGCATGTATGTTTGAACAATAATTCATAAAATATCTCACTTGATGTATTTTCAAGCTCGTTTTTGACCATTGCACTGACATGCAATTTTTATTGACATTAAAACGCCAATCGCTTGATAAGAGAAAAGAATCAAACATAAGCTCTCTTGAGCATTTGAGGCACCTACAACTTGAAAAGCTAGAAAACGTTGCAAGGTTGCTTAAAATTAAACGAAGGGGTTGGGTTAATAAAGACTTATTTAAAAAATATGTTTTTAATTGCCGTCCGTATACTTACGAATACACATGTGATCGTCTCTTCGCCTGTTTCTTTTGAATTATATTGAAAAAAAATAAAAATAATAATATGACAAGTCAACCAAAAAATATCTTGTCACTACCATAACGAGTCGGAAGCAGGACGATAATGGTATAAGACATGCCTCTGCTTAAGAAAAACTCAATTTCTGCATCTGAAGTCTTACTTCGTTAAGCCTCTAAATCTGCAGCACTCCAGACAAACGAACCAGCTGATCATGAATATATATTCCTTTTTGGGTCTGAGATGCTTCTTGCTGCCTGTAGTATGCATATCAACAATATTTTTAAGCGCGTATATTTTCAGTTCAGTTCAAAATATAAACAAGTAAGAAGGCTCTAGTGGAGCGATCCCGACTAGATGATACCCTGAACCCTATACTTTACTCTTACAGTCAGTGCTTGCGAGTATGTGTGTGAGTGTAAGTACGCGCATACTACATACTCAACTTCAATGTTCGGTGTTTCTCAACCGATTTTAATACAAATTTCCCAGATTGTCATTATTTTGATAAATGTTTCAAACGTCGTCGCAAAGTTTTCCAAATTCAAGATTTTGTTGTTATTGATCCCATGTGTATATCGGAAACGAAAAGAATTGTCGAAAATCGAAAACAAACTTGTACTGCCTAGGGATTAGGCGAGCTTAAGTTCCAAATCTGGAGTCTCTAGCTCTTACATACATACACAATACTTTTACATACTTTTGCACAAAACCATTATACCTTTTTTAACCGTTTTTAATGGGTTTAGGGTATAATAAAAGAGTTGTACCAGACACACTCAATGCGTTCCCTAAGTTCTGTGTCTGTACCGGACTCTTCAAGCAAACAGCAAATATTTGTAGTCCTGGACAAAACACACAGTCCCGCTTTCATATAAATACACATACACACACATACATTGGCCACAAATCGAAATTAATGTAAGAAAAACCTCAAATGCCTTTTTCGTGTAATTTAATAATTAATTTTGGCAATTTGCATCATAATCCAAGCAGTAAATTGCTGACGTGTTTCCCCACCACCAATAACAACTTATTTTGTTGGTGTTGTTGTATTTGTTGGCATTGGAGGCTTTTAATGGTTGTAATACCTTAAAGGACAGGTGCATTTGTATGTGTGTGTATATATGCACACGTGATGTTGATTAAAAACCTTTGTCGATTATTTCCGTAGCCGGCCTACAACAAACAAATAAGAAGGCTCTAGTCGAGAAATCTCGACTAGACGATACCCTGATCCCTATACTTTACGCGTACAGTCAGTGTTTGCAAGTATGTGTGTTTGTATGTACGCACATACTGCATACACAACTTCAATGTCCCATATCTCCGGTGTTTCTTAACCGATTTCAATAAAAATTTCACAGATTGTCATTATTTTGTTAAATGTATCAAACGCTTTCTCAAAGTTTTCCAAATTCAATATTTTGTTGTTATCGATCCCATGTGTATATCGGAAACAGGAAGAGTTATCGAAAATCGAAAACAAACTTGTACTGCCTAGGGATTAGGCGATCTTAAGTTCCAAATCTGGATTCTCTAGCTCTTATAGTCTCTGAGATCGGTTGGCTCATACATACGGACAGACGGACGGACGGACGGACGGACGGACAGACGGACATGGCTATATCGACTCGGCTGTTGATGCTGATTAAGAATATATATACTTTATGGGGTCGGAGATGCTTCCTTCTGCCTGTTACATACTTTTGCACAAAACCATTATACCCTTTTTTCCCATTTTTAATGGGATCAGGGTATAAAAAGACACCAACAACAAGACGGAATTGATGATAAGAGTAAGCAAACAATCAACTTACAAACGGACAATGAATAAATGGCATCGTTGCCGTCATGGTTGTTGTTATATTGTGTAATTTTTGTCGTAGTCTGGCATTTGCTGTGCAAATAGTGAAGCTTAGCAGCGTTGATAAAGAAAACAGCAGCTGCTTGCCATTGCGCCCATATACAGCTCCCTTACCATCCCTGTCCACCAAAATCGTTACTAACCGTTTGCCGCAATTTTTGTACCCTGATCCCATTAAAAATGGGAAAAAGGGTATAATGGTTTTGTGCAAAAGTATGTAACGGGCAGAAGGAAGCACCTCCGACCCCATAAAGTATATATATTCTTGATCAGGATCAACAGCCGAGTCGATATAGCCATGTCCGTCTGTCCGTCCGTCCGTCTGTCTGTCCGTCTGTCCGTATGTATGAGCCAACCGATCTCAGAGACTATAAGAGCTAGAGACTCCAGATTTCGAACTTAAGCTCGCCTAATCCTTAAGCAGTACAAGTTTGTTTTCGATTTTCGATAACTCATCCCGTTTTCGATATACACATGGGATCGATAACAACAAAATCTTGAATTTGAAAAATCTTTAAATGGCATTTAAATTAATAATCAAAATAATAACAATCTGTGAAATTTTTACTAAAATCGGTTAAGAAACACCGGAGATATGGGACATTGAAGTTGTGTATGCAGTATGCAGTATGTGCGTACATACAAACACACATACTTGCAAACACTGACTGTACGCGTAAGGTATAGGGATCAGGGTATCGTCTAGTCGGGATTTCTCGACTAGAGCCTTCTTACTTGTTCACATTGAAAGTTGTTAGCTTTTGTGGGTGCGAGATGACGACGACGACGACGACAGGGCGACTCACAACAAACATAAAAAAACAAAAATATTAACTTTGCCCATTTTGGTTGTCCTGCCGCTGAGCTAATCATACATGATTACGTGTGTTTGTGTGTGTATTTATGTTAGCCTGTTGCTCTACAATAAAACGGACAAGTCATGGCTGTTAGCAGAGCGGAAAATATAGTAAGATAACTACGTTGCCCTTCCTTTTGGTATTCCGCCATTAACAATTGCTCAACAAACGTTTGCCACACTAAATATATAAGACATCTGTTTTATATATAGTCAACACACGTGGCATACAATATTGATTATACCCTGTTATTATGAAGGTGTGCTTTCATTATCATTTTTAACACATGTCAAATATGGCTAGAAATGGCTTTTCTTCTGCTAAATATGCTTTGGGGCGAGAGTTATTTTGTTAAACATCATTTTATTCATACATTCGGATGTGGCAAAAAAGAACTAAATAACATTTACCAAGAATTCATTGCAGTAGTTATCTGTAAAGTTAGCTTATTTTGTACACTTATTTTGCCGTTGATTTAAAAACCATTCGAATGTTCAAGCTTCAATTTCCGGATATTCAGCGATTTTCAAGGATTTTTTTTCTTAATAAGACATTCAAATTCAAGATAAACTTCTTTTTATACCCTGAACCCATTAAAAATGGGTAAAAAGGGTATAATGGTTTTGTGCAAAAGTATGTAACAGGCAGACGGAAGCATCTCCGACCTCATAAAATATTTATATTCTTGATCAGTATCAACAAAGACGGACATGTCTATATTGACTCGGCTGTTGAAGCTAATGATAATAATGATCATATGTGAAAATTTTAAATGTAATTCAAACAATGACTGTACGCATTATGTCAGAGTACGTTCTTTGTATGAAAGTTACTAAAAAATTATAGATGTTTGCATTTTTGTTCTTATTAAAATGTGTGCAAAGACTCCAGTGTTCAAAGTCGGAATACAATCGAAGAGACTATTAAAAATAGTTACTCAATGCGCAATCGAAACGCACTCTTATTCTGCGCTCGAACTCTTAAATCTGGCTGGTTACATGTTACCGTTCGTACAATTATTTTTAATATTTTAATTTCCCAGTCAAAACTTTCTTTTTAATGTGTGGTGAAAGTTGGCGCGAAGAGTTTTCTACACAGGGAAAGAGCAGAAGTACAAGAAGAAGTACATGATGCGTTTATACAGATGGACGAACAGACGGCCGGACGGACGACAAATGATAGATATTGCACAAAACCAATATATTCTTTACCTTTATTATCAGAGTATAAGAAATAAAATAAAACATGTTCTGTATATATAAAATAGAAAATAAAGTTCGCAACGCAGTTCACACAAGTGCTTAAGGTTTAAATTTTGTGTGATAAGAAATAGAAAAAAGTTATTAAAAAGCATTAAAGACTACTATAGTTGAGAGCAGAGGAAGCTAATCCGAGATAAAACCAATAGAAGCTAAAACAATAGAAACGCCAAATTTTTTAATAGTCTTTTTGTAGGTCGGGCTTTAAATGCAGAATGTTTTAATGCAAGGTGTTCTTGGGAGTTTTTGCACTTCCAGACTTCGTCCACGCTACTTTATCTTTGCCAATGCTAGAAATAGGGCTCTTGGTAGGAAAGCTCGACTAGGACTTACCTTGAACCCCAGGTTAAAAGCGTAAAGTCAAAGGCTGTATGAATGTGTGTGAGCCACCGCATAATAACTAAATTATAATCTTCAATATCTTCGTTGTTTCTTAACCGATTTCGATAAAAGTATCACAGATTCTCCATAGTTTATGAATTTTATCGCTTGCCAAATTCAAGATTATGCTGTTAGCGACTACATTTGTTAATCGGAAACGGGCAAAGTTGTTGATATTTTGAAACAATTTTATACTGTCTATGGCTTAGCAGAAGTCTCAGACAGACTGACATGACTTTATTGACTCGCCTGTTAGTACTGATCAAGAATATATATATACTTTGTAGGGTCGGAGAAGCTTCCTTCAATCTGTTGCATATCTTTTGCACGAAATCATTATACCCTGTTTACCCGTTTCATGGGCTTTGAGTATAAGAATTCCTAAATAAAATCTCACCAAGTCCATATTTCATCGTTCGCGTTCAACCCCCTGCCTTTTTATACCCTGATCCCATTAAAAATGGGGAAAAAAGGGTATAATGGTTTTCTGCAAAAGTATGTAACGGGCAGAAGGAAGCATCTCCGACCCCATAAAGTATATATATTCTTGATCAGGATCAACAGCCGAGTCGATATAGCCATGTCCGTCTGTCCGTCCGCCTGTCTGTCTCTCCGTCTGTCTATCTGTCCGTCCGTATATATGAGCCAACCGATCTCAGAGACTATAAGAGCTAGAGACTCCAGATTTGAAACTTAAGCTCGCCTAATCCCTAAGCAGTACAAGTTTGTTTTCGATTTTCGATAACTCATCCCGTTTTCGATATACACATGGGATCGATAACAACAAAATCTTGAATTTTTTGAGATGGCATTTGAAAAAATGAACAAAATAATGACAATCTGTGAAATTTTTATTAAAATCGGTTAAGAAACACCGGAGATATGGGACATTGAAGTTGTGTATGAAGCATGCACTATGTTCGTCCATACAAACACACATACTTGCAAACACTGACTGTACGCGTAAAGTATAGGGATCAGGGTAACGTCTAGTCGGGATTTCTCGACTAGAGCCTTCTTTCTTGTTTATGTTATGTTAATACTTTTGTATCTTAAAGATGAGCTGAGGCAACGTTTGCATGCATAATTAAGCTCATAATTTTTTTTACTGTATAAATTGAATTATGTACACGTATATATGTGTATATATGTATGTGTACGTGTGTTATTATTCGTCAAGTTTTTCAATGTCCGCTTCTTTTCTCTCTCGAGCGTTTGGGGTGGCAATTATTCTTGCATACATTTTTATTTTTAAACTGATTGTGTCATATTCTTGACTGTCGTATTCCGAAATGTTGACACACAATGTTGCCTTGCCCTTCTTTCTCTATCCGTCTCTGCCTCTCTGCCTGCTTGCTTGCATGGCCTTAGTTGGCGCAGTTTGTTTACCGCTTACTGGCGAGTGTCAACATGTTGCTAAGCATATTTAAGCCGCGATTTTGTCAACCTTTGCAGCTTATTGAAGTTCTTATAATTTATGTATGATCATCATGCTAATAAATTAAGCGGCTTGCAAATGGGTTCTGCTTCATTCAGTTATTTAAGCGAGTTATAGGAATTAAGATATTTATATAGAACAAATGTGTAGGAGGTCTGAGTGTGTGTCACAAACAGCTAACGAGTCAAAAAATAGGTTTTGATAAAATATATTTAGTAAACTTATTCTGCGGTTGGTATACCGTGAACCGTAAATTTGGATTATCGAAAACGGGATGAGTTATCGAAAATCGAAAACAAACTTGTACTGCCTAGGGATTAGGCGAGCTTAAGTTCGAAATCTGGAGTCTCTAGCTCTTATAGTCTCTGAGATCGGTTGGCTCATACATACGGACAGACGGACGGACGGACGGACGGACGGACGGACGGACAGACGGACATGGCTATATCGACTCGGCTGTTGATGCTGATTAAGAATATATATACTTTATGGGGTCGGAGATGCTTCCTTCTGCCCGTTACATACTTTTGCACAAAACCATTATACCCTTTTTTCCCATTTTTAATGGGATCAGGGTATAAAAATAATGGAACACAAAAAACGAATAATAATTTTAATATGTCAAAACACACACATAATCGCTGAGACAAGAGCATGTGAATGGTTTTAAGTGACAAGTAATTGGTGAAGGAAAAAAAATTTGAAAAAAAACAAATGCTGCTGTTGGGAACTGAGCACAAAATTAATATTAATTGTGTTCCATCTCACATTTGCTGCTTTCGCCGCTTAAGCCACAACAACTGCAGCTGCCGACACAATTAGGGTCCCGTCCATTTTGTTGATAATAATTTCAATATGTTACAAACGATATGCCGCTGATATTGCAGACTCTAGAGATTCAATTTGCCCGTCATATTTTAAACTTATAAGTTGTAAATATTTCTAATTTTTTCTAATTTTCAACAGCAGATTCAGTTAGTCATGTTACGTTTGAGATCTAAGAACTTCAGATTAATTTCCAAAATAAATGTACACTTCATGACACCGCGATAAGAAATGAATCTAAGCTGTTTAATCAATTTCATTTTGATTTTTTGGTCAAGAAATGATCCATATACATATTAAGTGTTATGTGTCTTAGGAGAAAAAGCATAGAGCAAAGTGTTGCATTCATTAATCGGCGACTACGTTATACACGTTCCTTGCCAGCTAATATATATACAGCGAAAAGTGTTTATAAAAATCACCACAAGCAGCCAAGTCAACCAAATCAACCAAATCATCCCGGCCTGCGAGCGAGATATACACTCATGTTAATCAAATTTAGTCAAATAATAAGCAGGCTTGTAACAGCGAGCTGAGTGAGCTACACTGTGAAAAAAGGCAATTGAATTAATTTATTTGATTTTGGTTAAAGTGTGACCAAAGTTACATAAATATATAACTATAAATATAAAATGAAAAACGAATAATTTTAAATCCTTAAAGTTGATTATCTTCATGTTTATACCCTCATCCCATTAAAAATTGGAAAAAAGGGTATAATGAATTTGTGCAAAAGTATGTAACAGGCAGAAGGAAGCATCTCCGACCTTATTATTGGACGTAGATGTACTAACAGACAGTACATTCAAGTGGCCCAACGATACCAAGCACCGGCTTGTTAACGCGCGGACCCAAGCATAAAGCGACCCACCTCCCGCCCATCCGACCGAGGGGCGCACCGCGTAACGTGCGGTTACGAAGATCGCGAACATGTAGACAAACGACGTAGGATAATTTTTTTCAGTTATAAGGTGGGAAAGATCGTTATATAATGAACATAAGATCCGAAAAGGGTTATGGATAGCATAGTTAGAAAAGTAAGCATGCAGGGCTATAGGTACAAAATTTCTACTACTTCTAATGGGTACAGCAAAGTTGATTTGGTTGATTAGTATGGGGGAATCTATTTCACCATTTATTACTTTGTGAAAAAAGGTTATTGCTAGCATAGTTCTACGATTAGCAAGAGAGGGAAGATTTATTAGTAATATTATACTGTGGTAACCAGGTAAAATAGTACTATTGTCCCAGTTAAGAATCCGAAGGGCAAAGAGCAAAAATTGTTTTTGTACCGATTCTATTCTATCCTGATGAGTCCTGTATTTGGGATACCATATACAAGATCCATATTAAAGAATATGTCGGACAAGAGACACATAAAGAGTTTTTGTTAAGTAGGGGTCGTCGAATTCCTTCGACCAGCGCTTAATGAACCCCAAGACACTTGGTGCTCGATTTGAGATTAAAGCAATATGCTTGTCAAACTTAAGCTTTGGGTCCATTAAGATACCCAAATCCTCAACCAAATCAATCCGATCGAGTGGTAAGTTATCCAGAAAATAGATATTAAAAAAAGGCATTCGCCTATAAAAAGACATAACTTTACATTTACTGCAATTGAGATGCAGTAAATTTACTCTGCACCAAGTTTGAAAATTGTCTAAGTCACTTTGCAATCTTTGACCAGACAGAAGACTTGCAGCTGACATGCATAATTTTACATCATCAGCATACATTAGTACCCGAGAATGATTAATAACAGACGGAAGGTCGTTTATGAACAGTGTAAATAATAACTTCCTTGTGGAACACCAGAAGTGACCTGCACCGCTTTAGAAACTGAGCCATTAAAATAGACTCTCTGAGTTCTAAAAGTTAAATAATCTTGAATCCAAAGAATAAGATTATTGGGAAAGCCCAAAAGTTGAAGTTTATAAATTAAATTAAAAGGAAAAAGTATAGATAAAGTATATATATTCTTGATCAGCATCAACAGTCGAGTCGATATAGCCATGTCCGTCTGTCCGTCTCTATGTATGAACGCGTCGATCTCAGAGACTATTAGAGCTAGAGACTCCAGATTTGGAACTTAAGCTCGCCTAATCCCTAGGCAGTACAAGTTTCCTTCCGATTTTCGATAACTCATCTCGTTTCCGATATACACATGGGATCGATAACAACAAAATCTTGAATTTGAAAAAATTTTAGATGACATTTGAATGATTAATCAAATTAATAACAATCTGTGAATTTATTATAGTTTATAGTTTATTAAAATCGGTTAAGAAACACCGGAGATATGGAACCTTGAAGTTGAGTATGCAGTATGCAGTATGGTCGTACACACACGCACACATACTTGCAAGCACTGACTGTACGCGTAAAGTATAGGGATCAGGGTATCGTCTAGTCGGGATTTCTCGACTAGAGCCTTCTTACTTGTTTATATTCTCGTTATGCACATTCAAAATATCAGTCGCAAAGTTTAAATAAGGGCTTAACTTCATTAGACCCGGTCCATGAATGCTGTAGTGAAGAATTTAAAACCAGTAAGAATGCTCTAGTCGAGAAATCCCGACTAAACGATACCCTGATTCCTATACTTTACGCATACAATCAGTGCAAGGATGTGTGTCTATGCGCGTACTGCATACTGCAGACTCAACTTCAATGTTCCATATCTCCGGTGTTTCACAACCGATTTTAATAAAATTTTTACAGATTGTCATAATTTTGTTTTCTTATTCAACTGCCTTCTCAAAGTTTTCCAAATTCAAGATTTTGTTGTTATCGATCCCATGTGTATATCGGAAACGGGATGAGTTATCGAAAATCGAAAACAAACTTGTACTGCCTAGGGATTAGGCGAGCTTAAGTTTCAAATCTGGAGTCTCTAGCTCTTATAGTCTTTGAGATCGACGCGTTCATATATACAGACGGACAGACGGACGGACGGACAGACGAACATGGCTATATTGACTGCGCTGTTGATGTTGATCAAGAAAATATATACTTTATGGGGTCGGAGATGCTTCCTTCTGTCTGTTACATGCTTTTGCACAAAACGATTATACCCTTTTTAAAATTTTTTAATGGTTTCGGGTATAAAAATGTGTATTTTCAAAATATGTATAACATCATTGATCATAAAATATGTTTAATTTTTGTTGCGTTTAAAATACCAGATTAATAACTAGAAATCTTTTTATACCCTGATCCCATTAAAAATGGGAAAAAAGGGTATCATGAAGTTGTGCAAAAGTATGTAACAGGCAGAAGGAAACATCTCCGACCCCATAAAGTATATATATTCTTTATCAGCATCAACAGTCGAGTCGATATAGCCATGTCCGTCTGTCCGTCTGTCCGTCTGTATGTATGAACGCGTCGATCTCAGAGACTATAAGAGCTAGAGACTCCAGATTTGGAACTTAAGCTCGCCTAATCCCTAGGCAGTACAAGTTTGTTTTCGATTTTCGATAACTCATTCCGTTTCCGATATACACATGGGATCGATAACAATAAAATCTTGAATTTGAAAAAGCTTTAGATAGCATTTGAATTATTAATCAAAATAATAACAATCTGTGAAATTTTTATTAAAATCGGTTGAGAAACACCGGAGATATGGAACCTTGAAGTTGAGTATGCAGTATGCAGTATGGTCGTACACACACGCACACATACTTGCAAGCACTGACTGTACGCGTAAAGTAAAGGGATCAGGGTATCGTCTAGTCGGGATTTCTCGACTAGAGCCTTCTTACTTGTTTTTTATTCAATTTGCTAAATTTTTCAGTTTCAGTATTCAGTATTATCCGTAAAATGACCGATCGTTTCTTGAATTCTTAAAGTGTTACTAAAAAAGGTCAGGAACATTTATTTTTAGCCCTGTAAATTATTTGAGTGTAGTGCAGACGCCCTGAGAGACGCGGTCACGAGTGCTACTAGTCAGTCTGACTTTAACTTTTGCCGCTTAAGTGTTTGTGTTTGGTAGTGTGCGTTTTTCAGTGTGTACATTTAATTTGTGTAAGTAGTATTACACATGCTCATAGAATGCGTTACCTACTTTTAAGCGTTCACAAACCCCAAGAGCATGCACTTTAACTACTGCCAGTTTTCGTTGTGACGCCTTTTAGCAGCAAACAGCAGTCACTTCAAATTTTATTATCAATGAAGTGCTCCATAACTTCATTATCCCTCAACCTGAAGTGAAGTTGCATCGCTGCAGCAAAAAGCTTCCAGTGGCAAAGCTGACACATGGCACGTATTTGAAAGCGAAAACAACGAACATTATGATTTTGCTATTTAAAGTCGCTTTTAGGCAATTTGCCGGTTTATAGCATTTAACCATTTTACCGTTACCATTGCAACAGCAGCAGACATCAACTAGATTGTCGAGCATCTACACTGCATTTATATGCGCGCTTGAATGGGCGGCACATCCAAATCCCAGTAAGCCATTTGTATGCTTCTCCTTGTCTGCTAATCGCTTAGCTGGATATAAAACACACAAGCTGCTCCTTTTTTTTTCTCTTTGCTTTCGATGCTTTTCTCTTCTGCGTCAATCCTTATTGTTCGTTTATATTTCAATGGCGTTTCAAATTTCGGTATGGTAAGAAGACAAAACAAGTAAAAAGGCACTAGGCGAGAAATCCCGACTAGACGATACCCTGGTCCCTATACTTTACGCGTACAGTCAGTGCTTGCAAGTATGTAGTGTACGACCATACTGCATACTGCATACTCAACTTCAAGGTTCCATATCTCCGGTGTTTCTTAACCGATTTCAATAAAAATTTCACAGGTTGTCTTTATTTTGCTTAATGTGTCAAACGGGGTGAGTTATCGAAAATCGGAAACAAACTTGTACTGCCTAGGGATAAGGCGATCTTGAGTTCCAAATCTGGGGTCTCTAGCTCTTATAGTCTCTGAGATCGACGCGTTCATACATACAGACGGACAGACGGACATGGCAATATCGACTCGGCTGTTGATGCTGAACAAGAATATATATACTTTATGGGGTCGGAGATGCTTCCTTCTGCCTGTTACATACTTTTGCACAAAACCATTATCAGGGTATAAAAACGAGGGGCGCATTGATTCGGTTTGTTTTGCACAAGAAAGTATGCAACGTTACTTCTTCTTCACTCGCATTGCTTGATGCATTTTGGCGTGTATGTGTTCACCCATTTAAAATAGGTTAGAGGAATAAAATCAAGCAAGAGTATGTGACAAAGGACGTCTGCGAAAATTTCATTGAAGTCGGTCAAAAAAAACCGAAAGTTACGTAAATTTAGATTTACTCAAGCATGCATTTTCTGTATTCTAGGACGCACTCGTGTATGAATACAAACAAGAGCAGTACGAGCAATTTTCAGTTTAAAAGTATTTTCCAAGTCGAGTTTTCTTGACTAGTCAACTAAGTAAAGACTTGTTTTTTGTGTGCGGACATCCTTGCGACTGTTGTTAGGTATACAAATCTGAACGATTTTAATAACCTCCACCCAGTTGTTAGTAAACCTAACAAAAAGTCCAAAAAAATGTTACATAGCATGAAAACACGGTTTGCTGTAAAAAAAAATAACTATATTGTTAATTTACTTTGCCTCATATATGTACATCTATCTCTTTAAATAAAAAGGTGTAGCCACAAGTAATTTGTTCAAAATATTTGGTTAATTCAACATCTATACTGTGTAAAAATGCTGCATAGCAACTTTTCGGCAAACTCATCACCGTTGTTGAAAATGTTGGCTTAGGTTGAATAGTTTTGTTGGAGTGAATATAACATTTATGTATATCATGAGCGCGACTTTGTAAATAATCTCAAAATCTACAATCTACAGGAAAGCAAGTGTATGCTAATGAAAATTTAATAAAAGCTAGTTTAATTTCTTATTTGCAATATAGACACATTTCCTAGTAGATTTTTCCTGACAAAGTACTGTCTGGCATTGTTTAATTTTTGCACATTTCTCATAATTTATTTGGCGTGTGCACAGCACAGCAACAGCAAAAGCAACAAGTAATGCGAAATCATCAATAAAAAGAGCAGCAGTATGTTCCATAATGATTAATGTCATTGTCTTTAGGCATCCTGCCGGTAGACTCTGCTACTGTTATTTGTTGCCGAAATTTTACGAATTAGGTTGAACAAAGCGTTCAAAATATAAAATTAAACAATAAGAAATATAAGTAAGAAGGCTCTAGTCGAGAAATCCCGACTAGACGATACCCTAATCCCTATACTTTACGCATACAGTCAGTGCTTGCAAGTATGTGTGCGTGTGTGTACGACCATACTGCATACTGCATACTCAACTTCAAGGTTCCATATCTCCGGTGTTTCTCAACCAATTTTAATAAAAATTCCACAAATTGTTATTATTTTCATTAATAATTCAAATGTCATCTAAAATTTTTTCAAATTCTAGATTTTGTTGTTATCGATCCCATGTGTATATCGGAAACGAGATGAGTTATCGAAAATCGAAAACAAACTTGTACTGCCTACGAATTAGGCGAAAAATCTGAAGTCTGTAGCTTTTATAGTCTCTGAGAGCGACGCGTTCATACGTATAGACGGACAGACGGACAGACGGACATGGCTATATCGACTCGACTGTTGATGCTGATCAAGAATATATATACTTTATAAGGTCGGAGATGCTTCCTTCTGCCTGTTATATAGTTATGCAAAAATTCATTATACCCTTTTTCCCCATTTTTAATGGCATCAAGGTATAAAAAAAAAATGCTCAACTCGAAAAGTCTGTCGCAATTTAATAATACTTTTTATACCCTGATCCCATTAAAAATGGGAGAAAAGGGTATAATGGTTTTGTGCAAAAGTATGTAACGGGCAGAAGGATGCATCTCTGAAAGCAAGCTAATGTCTGTCAGCCAGTGGTGAATGGAGCTGTGAAAATTAGTAGTAACAGCGCGGAGCAGAATGAAAATGGCGCCACTTACTTTAATTGCTGACCCCAAATGCTATTGGCCAGGGTAAAACAAGTAAGAAGGCTCTAGTCGAGAAATCCCGACTAGACGATACCCTGATCCCAACACAACTTCAATGTCCCATATCTCCAGTGTTTCTTAACCGATTTTAATAAAAATTTCACAGATTGTCATTATTTTGTTCATTATTTTAAATGCCATCTCAAAGTTTTCAAATTCAAGATTTTGTTGTTATCGATCCCATGTGTATATCTAAATCGGGATGAGTTATCGAAAATCGAAAACAAACTTGTACTGCCTAGGGATTAGGCGAGCTTAAGTTTCAAATCTGGAGTCTCTAGCTCTTATAGTCTCTGAGATCGGTTGGCTCATACATACGGACGGACGGACGGACGGACAGACGGACGGACAGACGGACGGACAGACGGACATGGCTATATCGACTCGGCTGTTGATGCTGATCAAGAGTATATATTCTTTATGGGGTCGGAGATGCTTCCTTCTGCCTGTTACATACTTTTGCACAAAACCATTATACCCTTTTTCCCCATTTTTAATGGGATCAGGGTATAAAAAGCAGGCGCATGGCAGCGGTGTGAGAGGTGAGATGAACAGTGCAATCCAAGTCGCTAACGCTTTGTGAGACGCTCAGGCACTGGACATGTAATTGAAGCGTCACTTTTAATGCCCAACAGTGCGACGGCACAACTGAATTTTAACAAGAGCCAACAACAAGCCAAAACATCAACGGCAACCTTTTTTGTAATTGGACCCCAAGAGTGGTCAGCATTTTTCCAAGCCCGAAAAAAAGAGCCAGTAAAATTTTTGAATATTTAACTCTGAATGAGAATGATATGTGTGTAAGTACTTAATTGTACGCATTAACTCATAAGCGACCGAAGCGTATTGAAAACACTTTAGAAATTTCCAATTTGGGTTGCAGCCACAAAATGTTGCGGCACATTTTTGGTGTGCGTAACGAAATTGTTGGTCATATAACCATACATAACTTGGCCCGTTAACTCAAAATTAGGGTATGAACAAAAAGGCTGAAAGTCATCTCACACACTGTTTATCAATAGTTGAGTAACTTTATAATATAAAAAGTTGTTGCTTGTTGCAAATTGATATTTTTGCATGTAAGTTCATTATGAACTTTAATTGATATTCAACCGTATCAATTCAGTGCATTTTGTTGCTCAAACTTTCAACTTAGTTTCGCCTGTACTGGCTGGCTAACAGCAAATACATTTTTTTCTTCCTCTTATTACAAAATGCTGCATGCAATACGTTATTAGTGAGGGGTTCATAAGACCAAAAATAGAATAAACAAGTAAGAAGGCTCTAGTCGAGAAATCCCGACTAGACGATACCCTGATCCCTATACCTTACGCGTACAGTCAGTATGTGTGCGTGTGTACGACCATACTGCATACTGCATACTCAACTTCAAGGTTCCATATCTCCGGTGTTTCTTAACTTCTTACTTGTTAATCCTCTAATAATGGCTGTCACAAAATATTATTTATCAAGCTTTTGAATTCAATGCTGTTTTGTGTTTGGGATACAATGATAAGCATGTCAACGTTTTTGGCATTAAGCAGATTATTGCAAAACTGTTCATAGAACAGAATAACGAATGTAAAATTAAAGGAAAACTTAAATCTTTTTATTTATAAGAAGTGAGCTTATACGTCAGAACCAACAGCCTTTATACCATATACAAGCAGACAATTACTTTTTATACCCTGATCCCATTAAAAATGGGAAAAAAGGGTATCATGAAGTTGTGCAAAAGTATGTAACAGGCAGAAGGAAGCATCTCCGACCCCATAAAGTATATATATTCTTTATCAGCATCAACAGTCGAGTCGATATAGCCATGTCCGTCTGTCCGTCTGTCCGTCTGTCCGTCCGTCCGTCCGTCCGTCTGTCCGTCTGTCCGTCTGTATGTATGAACGCGTCGATCTCAGAGACTATAAGAGCTAGAGACTCCAGATTTCGAACTTAAGCTCGCCTAATCCCTAGGCAGTACAAGTTTGTTTTCGATTTTCGATAACTCATCCCGTTTCCGATATACACATGGGATCGATAACAATAAAATCTTGAATTTGAAAAAACTTTAAATGGCATTTTAATTATTAATCAAAATAATAACAATTTGTGAAATTTTTATTAAAATCGGTTAAGAAACACCGGAGATATGGAACCTTGAAGTTGAGTATGCAGTATGCAGTATGGTCGTACACACACGCACATATACTTGCAAGCACTGACTGTACGCGTAAAGTAAAGGGATCAGGGTATCGTCTAGTCGGGATTTCTCGACTAGAGCCTTCTTACTTGTTTTTTTTGAAGAATCGAATTAAAAGCAATTTTGAAAAAAGTTATACTTTACTTGCTTTAACTGCTATGATGATTTTTGAGATATATTTTCTGCATGTTTGAATTTAAATTAATTTGTTTTTTATTTTTATTTTCATAATCGCAATGTTCTCATTTGAAGCCTTTTTTAGTTGATCTCGCAAGTCAATGCTTACAAATCAAAAGACCTTGCAATCCATTCATTCCCATCAATGTTTATTTGATGTGCTTCTTTTCAAGTCACGAGTATTTATTTATTTTATATCTTTGTTATATTTGGCGAAGAGTCCTTGGGTGTTACCATGTTTGTATATCCTGTTTAAATTGGGGAGTGTAACTTGAACTGCGCTTTGATCAATCACAACGAAGGAATTTTTTGTTGCCTTCAACTAACCCAATTAGTAATGCTCCATTGGCCAATTGTTTAAGCAAAATATGCGTCGTAAGTCTTGAACATTTTCAAATTGACAGTTTATTATACACACATGGCGTAAGTTTGCCATAATTATCTGAGTGTATGTGAGTGTATTACAAATTGTTTTGCGGCTTTGGCGTAAAAATCTCAATTTCATATTTTCATAGCTTTGAAAAATTAATAAGCACCACAAATCCATTGCTCCCTTTCCCAACATCTCCATCTTTTTATTTCGCTCTCTCTTTCTTTCTCTCTATATCTTTCTCTTGTGGCTTTCTGACCACATCCGCAAAATCCTTATTGTTGTTTCATGCTCTATTTTTTAAAATTTTTTTGTCGTTTCTTTAACAATAGCTTTGATCTTTTTTGTTCACAACAAAACCAAAACCCAAACCGAATATCACCTCGGTTCAACATTCAGTTGCTCGACATTCTTCTCTAAGTCAGGTCTCTACGGTTTTAGTATAGAAAGAATGCTGTCCAGTTTAGCTTTCACTTATTTTTTGTTTTGTAAACTTAAAGTTCAAAGGCAGCTGCTGCCTGCTGTGCTGTTTTTCATTTTTTTTGTATTTTGTTTTTGTTTTTTGAGGGGTCATGAATTCAATTTTGTAAATGGATACGAAGTAAACGCTTGTCGCGTTTTGTCACATGCAATGTGCAGTAATGTTCAGCTGCTGGCAGCGGAAAGAGCAAAACTGTGAGGACGACACATCGTCTGAAGCGAGTGCAAAAGCCAGAGGTAGCCAAAGCCAGGGACGAAATCGAGTCCTAGTTTACTGTAGCAGCAACCCGTGTTGTATGCATTTTCATGTCAAGTGTATATTATAAATTCTGCCGCTGCCGCTATGAGTGCTGTCACTCAAACAGATAGAGGGAAAAGTTTGTCCAGTTGCAGTTTTCGGTTAGCAGTTTTAATTTAACGTTACACACATAGGTGACAGCGCGTGACTTGTGCATTGGTCACACCGAGCGTATATGTAATTTCGTTCTCGTGTTATTTATTGATTTTTTTGCATGCATGTTCTACATATGCAGAACGGGTTTTCTATGTTAGCTGCAAAAAAAAAAAAAAAAAATTTAATTTTAGACAAGGTAGTTGTAAAAGATGTAGCTGTTTTGAATATGGATTTAGACATATACGATATATAGCTTCACGCTTTAAAATTTTCAAGTATATTGATATAATTTATGGGTGATTGAGTACAGAAGATTGCCGACATAAGTATAAACAGACTAATATATATTATTGAACTTATTAGCTTGTTTACCAAAATTTTAAGTTGACCGTTTTAATATGCTAATGGCTTATTATATATTACATCAGGCCTTACATTTCACATGCTTACGCCGAGTCAAGTTCACTGCTTTTTGACAATCGATCTGTATTAATTTGTTACTATTGTTCCAATTGACGCTAATATCGCTGCCGTCATTATTGATTTCGTTGTTGGTAAGATGTTCTGCGATTGACTTAACTCTTGTTCCGTAGACAAAGCTAAGGATTTTTGTTTGTTTAATTGCCATTTATCCATTAGTTAAATATTCTCGAACACCACGTTCAAATAGCTTGACATGTCACTCGATGTGCTAATAAAGTAGACCAACACAAGTGGCATCCAGAAATTTTGCATGGGCATCGAAAATTTCATCTAAGGCAGTTGCTTGTCAATAAACTGGTGTAAGTTTTAGAAGCGCGTGCAACAAGCAACTTCTCAAATAGCACATAGTACTGCAGTTGGTTAACAAAGTGCAGCATGCCCGAAGTCAACACATGTAATTTAAAGGTAACCTTGCTTACTTCTACCCTAAGTAAGCGTAGTTTCTTGGCTGTTTGGCTGTTGCCATTTGCGGTTTCCATATTTGTGTAGAAAGCGCAAACTCCATGTGCTTTATTCGCCATATTGGCTTGAATAATGTCATATATGTGGGCATTGCTGGCTCCAACATGGTAGCCAATGGACCATAAACCTTCTATTGCAATAAAATGTTATCCCAGCTGCTGTCACCAGTACAAGGCGTCTTAACCACTACATTCAAATGATTCCTAAAACCAGCATTGTCGCTTTGAGCATGGATGCTGTGCAGACTGGCATCAAGTATTGAGGACAGATTATGCGAGTTCATCTTGCGCACACCTCTTGCAAGCTCATCGTTAATGTTCTCTATTAATATGTTGACAAAGTCACCCTTGCCAAGCAATAGATAGCGTATCAAGTCTTGCAAAGGACCTTGAATGGCCCAATCATTATGTCTAGCATATGCTTCCTTGTTCGCAAATAGTAAGCCTCGTCTTTGAGCTCATTTTGACCATCGATTGCCTTCTCCATGTTGCATACATGACGCAGAAAGTTATTGCTTTTGCCGGATTATAGTATCTTGTCTGCCAACTTGCGTGTAATAAATTTTGTTCAGACGTAAGCGGAATTTGTCACACCAAAACCGGTTGACACCAACTTTGGCGCAGCATTCGACGAAAAACTCACAATGGGCATCGTCAATTAGTCCTTCAAGCATCCACTTTGAGTTCATGTGCACTAGTTGGCTAAAACAGGCAGTTAATAGATCATAAGTCGTACCGTTGACAAAGGGATTACAATCTTCTAGAAATTCATATAGCACTGAAGCTAACTCGTCGGCTTTCTTTAATAGGCAGGCATCTGCGATTCGTGTCAGTCATCCATATTCAAGGCGAGAAGCTTACTCAGTGTCAGCCTTGGAGGAGTATTCAGCGAGCTATTTTGGCGATGCTCGTAGAGCTGATCTTGCAACAGAGCCATTCCATTTCATGGAATTTACTAAACTCAAGCTTTAGGAAACACTTGAATGCTTGATCCACACAGCTAACACACTCGTTTAATGCATTGAATAATTGGACAACCCAATCGTGACTACAGCCCACCTCAGACAGGCGCATAAGTAGACTACATTGCGGCTCTGTAAGACATCAGTCTCTAAGCTAGCTAAAATTAGACTAGATATAAGGTGTCGTTGAAACTGAACCTTAATCTTATGGAAGACCTTAATTAATTGTTCGTGAAAAAACTACTCAGTTTTCAACATTGTCGTTTTGTTTTTTTTTTTTAATGTAATTCGCTTTTTAGACATATGTTTTCATATGTTGGGCATTAGCCAATATACTGCACGGCAAGCTGCACGATATGATTGAGTGATTTTTGCGATTCCTTGGGATGATCGCGTTCACGAAGTTTCGAAACTAGGCACTTGAATTCCACACGAATCCCGTCATCGATAATATTGTTGTGTTAGCTAAGCATTTTGTTTTATTTTATTTTTATCGCGATAACTGCTGAATAAATGTACATTTGTACAAATTACATATTACAAAAAGAATTGCTTGACGGCTAATCTTTCTTTGCCGTCAAGCAACGGAACTGGTACTAGTTCTTTCGTTTAATGCTTGTGTTGCCGTGGAAAGAAATTTATTTTTAGTCTCTAAACTGACAGCTTGACTGCTGGGATTTAAGTGGAATTTATTGCTTAACACCGAAAGCTGCACGCGTGTAATGCTTTAAATAATAATATACCGCTGGTAGCATACAATGTATTAAAATATTTACTTGTCAAACATATTTTATTATCATTTTGTAAATAACAATAGCTTAGATTGTAGTATGTTGCTTAAATATTAAAGTGTCTTAATTAAGTCCAAACTTGAATAACTTCAAGCAAAATTGGAAACATTCAAAAAAGCTTTTAGGCGAAAAGAAACTGTTTGTATTTATAATAAAACAAATGTTTTTCAGTTTTTCAGTGTTCCAAAATGTCCAATTCAATTTTATTTTTACGACCACTTTACAAAAGTAAGCAATTGAATTTGTGCAAGTGAACGCCATTTTGTGGGGCAGCAGATACGAACAAGTTGGGAGAGTCTAGTCGAGAAAACCTAACCTGCACCCTAAGTTTGAATCTAAATTAAATAGAAGTTTTTATTGGTATCGATAACAACTAAGCTATCAAAACATATCGAAGCTGAGATTTTAATGAAACTTTATTTTACTTCTCAAAACGCATCAACTAGTCAAATATTATGATTATTATATAAATATCTTTATACTTGCGCCAAAAACTTAAATTGGATGTAAAACTTTCCAAACAAAATCCAAAAAGATCGATGGTTTCTGGGTCGAGCGTCTCTGCTGTTGGTCATTTATCGCATTCAAAGGACGCAGCGGGCGTCAATTTGATGCCCTTATCTTTATAAGAGAAATGCTTTTCTTGCAACTTGGGGAACACACTCGTATTGTGCCATTATGAATGGAATTATTTTTTCAGCTTTCCCATTTTTTTTATTGCAATTTTTGTTTTTCGCTAAAGGTTATGGCAATAATTTCATTTGACTGGCAAAGTAATTTATATATTTTTGTAGTCGTCGGATGCAGTCGTGCGGCACAGTTGAGTCGGATGCGGTTTAATTGGTGGATTGGCGTAAAAAAACTTAACGTGTTTTGATTTATTTACAGGACCAATATAACAATTAATGATTTTCTGTAGTGAACCTTAACAAATTGACCAAAAAAAACTAAATTAAAGAAATGTGCTGTGTAAAGAAATATTTATAAAATGAATAAATAGTAAATTAATGTAGAACGTTATCTGTGTGCTTAACTCAACTGCGGACCAATAACAAAGCTAACTCCTGTATTTATAAAATATATACAATATAGTATTAAAAAAAACGAAAAACATTTATGTATAACCTACGTAGCTAATGCAACATCAACGTAAGACTTGTGCATAACTTAAAAGCAAAAGAAAAAAATTTAAAATTAACCAAATAGCTTCAATGTATGTAGTTGAATTATATAAATATATTTTAAAATATTTATTAGATTTTAATTAAAGTGTACATATGACCAAAAAAATGGTACACAGTTTGGTAAAAGCTTTAATAAGTATCTAAGTCATAAATTATGCATCACTTTTGGTGTCAATTGGCTAAAGATTAGTGCATATACTATATATGAAAACATAAATAAAACAACTGAAAGTGTAACTCTAGACTGTGCTTATTTTTAAACCAATATACACACAAAACAAACTTAACAGAAATAAAACTAAAAAAGTCGTCAGGTAAACAACTTTATACGAATAAATATTGCAATCATTGTGAGGGAGCTGCTAATAAAAAAATTATCAATGCTAAATATTGTAAATCATATTCTGCCTGCATCTGTGTTGTGTTCTTGTGTAACTGTGGAATTGTGTCTCTTGAAACTATTTTTCTTTCCCCTGATTCACACTTTTCAAACGAGTTCTTTGGGCAACAATGAGTAGCAACAAACACATGAAGAAGAACAACAACATAAACAGTATTAACAAAAATAAAAGTTCCTTAAACATTTCACGCAACTACAAGCCAGTTGGTTGGTTTTCACATGTAAGTTTTACGTAGCGCTCTTCACTTTCTCTTTTATTATTTATTACTGCACGGCCCGCATGGCTAGTGTAAGCTCTCACCATTTGCTCCAAACATTTTTGTTGCTGTGAATTAGTTATAATTAACATCAAAATCATCAGGTTCACCCTTCTTAACCTCATCTGAGCTGTGTCATTGTAGTTCTTACCTCGTATGTTATATCCACATTTTTTAGTCGCCTGGCCAAGTGTTGGTTCAAGTGCGTTTTCACAATATGTGTGTGTGAATGTGACTTAAATAGCTTAGAAGTTTATTTATTGCTGCCATGATAGAGCTTTCAAGTTTTTCAGCTTAACATAACATTAAAGTTATCAAAAAGGAATTCCTACTTTCTCACTATTTCACATGAAATTTGATTAGCTTTCGCTGTTGTATTAAAGTTTGAATTATAAAAATATTTAATATTTTAAATACGGAGCTTATTTAGATTGAGAGAATGCCTTATTTCATTTACAGAAGTGTATTTTTTTTTATAAAATTGACTTAATTACTTATAACATTGCCGAACAGAATAAATAATGACATCTGAATTAGTGAACTTATTATTAAACGTTTTGAGATTTATAAGATGGATAGATATTTAATAAAATTGTTTAACACGAGATAAAATTGCTGACTCAGTTTATATTATTTTGCGCACACAAAACAATAAAATATGAAGTTGGCAAATAGCTCCACTCTATTAAATCGTAAAATTCAAACAGATCAAAAGTGAATGCATAGAAAACGATAATAACACGACCTAGACAGTCGAAATACTCTAATTCCACTTTTAAAACATATAGTAAATAGTTAGTTTGCATAGCAGGGAAGGTAGGCGGTAAGTGTGGGCGTGACCTTTAAACATTTTTTGATGCCTTTAGTTCGGTAACAGAGTATAAAAATGCATAAACAAATTGTTAAGCTTACTGCTTAACTTATTACTAATGTCTTTTTTGTCTTCAAAAAACCTTGTATCCTTATAAAAATAATTTGTTAACTTAGCGTACATCAGACACTCATAAAGCGTTTTTTAAAAGAAACAAGTAAGAAGGCTCTAGTCGAGAAATCCCGACTAGACGATACCCTGAACCCTACACTTATATAACTGCGTGTATGTGTGTACGCGCATATTGCATACTCAACTTCAATGTTCCATATACGGTGATTCTCAACCGATTTTAATAAAAATTTCACAGATTATCATTATTCCAACAACATGTTGTCGATCCCATGTGTATATTGAAAAGGGGAAGAGTTATCGAAAATCGAAAACAAACTTGTACTGCCTAGGGATTGACGAGTCTCTGAGATCGACGCGTTCATACGAACGGACAGACAGACGGACGGACAGAGAGACATGGCTATATCGACTCGACTTTTGATGCTGATCAAGAATATATATACTTTATGGGGTCGGCTAAGCTTCCTTCTGCCTGTTATTCCATTGTCCCCTTTTTTCCCATTTTTAATGGGTTCAGGATATAAAAACATTATGAGTGAGCAAGTTACGGCAACATTGCGTATGATTCATATTTATTGTTGACATTAATTAACGTATGTTCATAACACACACTACGTTTATGTGTGCCAACTAAATCTCTTCACAATCAACTTGAGACCATAAAAATGCTGCTGATCGAGGATGGCGTCGGCGGTGAGAGGCACGGGGGTCTGTTGTAGTTTGGTGTTGAAGCGTATGCGTCTATTGAGGGGGAGGGAAGGGGCCGGCAATCAATACAGATTTTTAATGAAGAAATAAAGTGGCCATCTTCATTCATTGTTCTGTGTCGTAAAAATTGTCTACATTTTTATTACGCATCTTACGCTTTATTTAGGGAACCCGGAGCGCACTTTCAGGGCAGCCTCATCATGAGGACAATGAAATGACCTGTGTAATGTGGACACGCTCACATACACACACTCTATCACAAACAATAACAAACACGCACAAATTGTACGTGCCCTAAGCGTTTCAGTCGAGCTGGAAAAATATGGCCTTTTGTAGCAAGCAGAAACAGCAGGAGGAGCTCACAGTTGGCGCTCGAGCACAAGTGGTTATTTCGGCTTTTTGCTTTATATTCGCAATCCTCTCTTATCCCTCAAATGCATGGTCGCCATTTGTTTCTGATTCACACAACTCAATTCGAGACAAAAGCTAGCGCATCCCAGATTTTTGCTTTATCGCAAAACTTTTTGTGCTTTAATGATTATTATTGGGCTGATGTTTCATCTTGCTTTTTCCTTTATTTCCATTTTTCCGACCTGCATTGTTCGTTTTTAGTTTTTTTGCTCGATAAAATGCTGTGCTGCCTTTGTTTGTTTTATTTTACGATTTTGCAGTGGGCGTGAAATCATTTCAGAAATCTCTTTTCGCAACTCACATACAGAAAGAAGCAAAATGTCGAATGTGCCAGCCTGATAAGCTGCGTTTAGGTTCGTTTAACTGCTTAACAAATTTTATACATTTTTTTGCGGTTTTGTCAATTTTGTTAGTTTATTCCGAGACCATTGCAAATGCTTATCGGTTTGCCCTTATTTTACTGTTTACATCTTCAGTTGAATTAAGGTAACAAATTCGGTCGCAGGTATTCCCAATATTCCCCAATAACTGGTCGTTTCCGTCTCATCTCGCCAAGCATAAGCTTTCCTTGGGAAGAGATTTGCTTTCATCGAAGTTAAGATATTCTGGAGTAATGACACTTCCGAAAGAATAACAAATAGCCAACAAATTTCATTACAAACTGTTTGTGGGTAAACAAATAATTATTTTTACATTTTGTGTTTAATTTAAACACGATTCGAATCGATTGAACTGAAGCTTTTGCGAAAGGCAAGAAATTATGAAGTAGTATGAAAATATATATTTGCATAAACGGCTCGCTTAGCTGAAGTTTCTTATGGCTGCATTAGACAACATTTTAATTTTGTGAATTGCGTCCTCTCAATCGATAACATATTTGTATTGCCGTTACGACAATTTCGTATGCATTGTTCTTCCCAGTTATATCCTGAAATGCAAGAAAATGCAATTTCGAATTACCTTTGTGCCATACACAAACAGGTCGTAGGGGTTGGCACAATAATCATTCCCGTTCTCCCGTTAATAGGTAAGATACAAGTTTTCGAGAATAATGACACTCTCAAAAGAACTGTGCATTTTCAATAAAAACTGATTATGGGTAAATAAATTAGACACTGTTTACAGTAGTATTTGTTTTAATTTAAACAAGTAAGAAGGCTCTAGTCGACTAGACGATACCCTGATCCCTATACTTTACGCGTACAATCAGTGTTTGCAAGTATGTGTGTTTGTATGTACGCACATACTGCATACTGCATACACAACTTCAATGCCCCATATCTTCGGTGTTTCTTAACCGATTTTAATACAAATTTCACAGATTGTCATTATTTTGTTCATTATTTCAAATGCCATCTTATTTAAAAATTTAAATTTTAAATTTTCAAAATTCAATATTTTGTTGTTATCGATCCCATGTGTATATCTAAAACGGGATGAGTTATCGAAAATCGAAAACAAACTTGTACTCGCATTGAAAATGGGTAAAGAGGGTATAATGGTCTTATGCAATAGTATGTAACAGGCAGGAGGAAGCTTCTCCGACCCCATAAAGTATATATATTCGTAATCAGCATCGACAGCCGAGTCGACATAGCCATGTTCGTCTGTCCGTCTGTCTATCTGTCCGTCCGTCCATCTGTCCGTCCGTCTATCTGTCCGTCCGTCCATCTGTCCGTCCGTCCGTCTGTCCGTCCGTCCATCTGTCCGACTAAAAGACTATAAGAGCTAGAGACTCTAGACTTGGAACATAAGCTCGCCTAAGCCCTAGAAAGTACAAGTTTGTTTTCGGTTTTCAATAGCTCTTCCCGTTTCCGATACACACATGTTATCGATAAGTATGAACGCGTCGATCTCAAAGACTGTGAGAGCTAGAGACTCTATACTTGGAACTTAAGCTCGCCTAATCCCTAGGCAGTAAAATTTTGTTTTTGATAGCTCTTCCCGTTTCCGATATACACATGTGATCGATAACAATAAAATTTTGAATTTTGAACTTTGATACGGCATTTGAGTCATTAGACAAAATAAAGACAATCTTTGATCTGATATTTTTAATAAAATCGGTTAAGAAACACCGTAGATATGAAAATTTGAAGTTGAATGATTTCTCGACTAGAGCTTTCTTACTTGTTTATTGTAGCTGAAGGAAATTATTTTCGTGGTTTTTCTTTCTGCTGTATTTATTAAATTGGTATTTAACTTTGCATGCTGTAAGGCTTCTCCAGAATATCACAATCCTTGTAAAGCATTTTTATGCTGTTGTCAATGTTGTTGTGGTTCTTAATCTTCTTGGTCTTCTTGTTCTTCTCAATTCGCCGTCAGCAACAGAGGACATTTGTGTAGTCAAAACTGTTGTTGTTTTATTTGTTGTTGTGGTGGGCTTCTTAAAACAATATCTTTGGCAATCCGCTTCCGTATAGCCATAATGGCACGTGTAGCCCTTTCTGCATCTGCCATGGCCTACTACCCAAACCGTCAGCAATGGTTCGCACATGGTGCGTAGATATTCCGCAAAGAGTACTATTGGCAGTCGGCAATAATCAACTATAATTTCGAACTTTCAACGGATACCTTATTTTACTAACCTGGCTTCTCTCTTGAGTTGCCGCCTTGCAAAGTGCAAAACTTAAAAAAAAAAACTCATCGTGAGGACTGTTCCAAATGCATTAAAAATAAATCCGTATTCCATGTCTATAAATAGCGTGAAAAGATTTTTTAACGTGCCAAATTGATATACAATGTAAATTATAGTAAGTATAATTAGCACATAAAAACAATACACATCGATTTGGCGCGTTCAGAAATTTTGTAATTATATATTTATTGGCATTATAATTTTGTGGACATAGTTTTGCTTGGTTAAAGGAGTACAGCTTTTCAAGTTAGCAAGCCAAATCTTTAAAATTCGTTGGACTCATCACTTAAATTCACGGCAGCTGAAAATCTATTAAGCCTTAATTTAGCTGGCGTATTTGAATCGTTAAGCTCTGGCCACCAAAAACTCTGTGAAATTATAAAGCAATTAAAGTCTGACTGAGTTTGCCTAATTAACAAAGTGTCTAACGCCCCTCATCGAGCTAATGATGATGCTAAGTGTTTTTTTTTTAATACCCTGTAGTTGAAGTATTTGTATAAGCTACTTTATTTTCAAACATTACTTATTTTCTGTTATCGTATTTTAATATGTTTTATAGACTTTCTCTGTTCGCTTTTGCTCTGACTTAATGGTCAACTTCAACACGATTTGTAATTTCTTTCTTTCTTTCGCTTGGTATCGGTGGTTTCTAAAATGTCTGAAGAATATGTAAATTTCGATTTATTAATTTTTAATACAAACACTTCCGGTCTATAAGTTTCGGAAGGAGGAAAGCTTAGTCATTAGTCAAAACAACTGTTGTCTGATTGAACGGAAGCTCGTTGCTGCCGATGACAAGGGAATCACTTAATCATAATAATATTTAATATGAATTTATCGGTTGATTGCAACTTGATCAATCAATACCCAAAAGTATTTCATTTTTCCAGCCAGCTGCTTTGATGGCTTGGTCCAGAAATTTCCGCTCATTTCCGGTTTGGTTTGGTTTTCAAATATCGGTATTTTTCCCAAAGGTATCGTTTTAAAGAAACCAAAATATCTATCTCCTTCTCTTATAATACTCCTCACATTTTAATTTCCTGTTCGCACTCAGAATTTAGAAGAAGCTGTCCAGCTATGTCTTAATTTAGCCCGCTTATGCTGTTGGTTTTATCTTTTTCTCTATCTCTATCTCTCCCTCACTTCACTTGCTGTGTAGCTCTGTCTGTTTATTACTGTATGGTGCTTAAATTTGATTGATGCTGCCGGAAGTCGATGTTGCTGTGCTTCTACTTTCTATGTGTGCCCTGAGGGCACAAGTCATTTTGATATGCTTTTAATACCCAGTAAGCAAAAGTTTGGCATCAAAGGGCATATACATACATGCATAATTAAACAAGAAGGCTCTAGTCGAGAAATCCCGACTAGACGATACTCTGATCTCTATACTTTACGCGTAAAGTCAGTGTTTGCAAGTATGTGTGTTTGTATGTACGCACATACTGCATACTGCATACACAACTTCAATGTCCCATATCTCCGGTGTTTCTTAACCGATTTTAATAAAAATTTCACAGATTGTCATTATTTTGTTCATTATTTCAAATGCCATCTCAAAGTTTTCAAAATTCAAGATTTTGTTGTTATCGATCCCATGTGTATATCGAAAACGGGATGAGTTATCGAAAATCGAAAACAAACTTGTACTGCCTAGGAATTAGGCGAGCTTAAGTTTCAAATCTGGAGTCTCTAGCTCTTATAGTTTCTGAGATCGGTTGGCTCATACATACGGACAGACGGACGGACGGACAGACGGACATGGCTATATCGACTCGGCTGTTGATGCTGATAAAGAATATATATGCTTTATGGGGTCGGAGAAGCTTCCTTCTGCCTGTTACATACTTTTGCACAAAACCATTATACCCTTTTTCCCATTTTTAATGGTTAAATAGCTTGAAAAGATAATTCTATATTCTTTTCTCATTTTTATACCCTGATCCCATTAAATCCCAAAATGGGAAAAAAGGGTATAATGGTTTTGTGCAAAAGTATGTAACAGGCAGAAGGAAGCTTCTCCGACCCCATAAAGTATATATATTCTTTATCAGCATCAACAGCCGAGTCGATATAGCCATGTCCGTCTGTCCGTCCGTCCGTCTGTCCGTCTGTCCGTATGTATGAGCCAACCGATCTCAGAGACCATAAGAGCTAGAGAATCCAGATTTGAAACTTAAGCTCGCCTAATCCCTAGGCAGTACAAGTTTGTTTTCGATTTTCGATAACTCATCCCGTTTTCGATACACACATGGGATCGATAACAACAAAATCTTGAATTTTGAGAACTTTGAGATGGCATTTGAAATAATGAACAAAATAATGACAATCTGTGAAATTTTTATTAAAATCGGTTAAGAAACACCGGAGATATGGGACATTGAAGTTGTGTATGCAGTATGCAGTATGTGCGTACATACAAACACACATACTTGCAAACACTGACTGTACGCGTAAAGTATAGGGATCAGGGTATCGTCTAGTCGGGATTTCTCGACTAGAGCCTTCTTACTTGTTTTGATATGAAAAGTTAAATAATATTCTGATGATCTAAGATATTTGATAGTCGAGCACTGTTCACCTAAGCATTTCCCATTTTTGGCTTTTTGCATGCATGCTTTATACGCACTGTGCATGTATTTGTGTACTTTGTGTAGAGTAATGACTTTCTATGACAGCAGCTCCCAAAAATGCAACGCTAAAGTTCAAACACACACACACACACATTATTTAAGCTTAAATCAAAATACGTAACGATTTTTGTTGCATAATTTATGCTGCTTGCGTGCGTAATACAAAAACAATAATAACACTTTTATTCAATAATCTGGAATGCAATATTATGCCCGATTACAATTTACATAAATTCAACAACGTTCGTGAAAGAACTGCATTAAAACAAAAATGATAAAAAAATCAACAAAAAAATTGAAATTTTTCAATTGCGTCTACATACACAACAACAAAATGCTTCGCCCCTGCGTTTCAACAATAACAAACGGTTTTCCACATTACCCACTTCCCCTCACTGTTTGACCCTCACCTGCAATCAACCCCACAACCCCGCAGAATGTCAATGTTCTTCTTCCGCTTGCATAATCTCCAGCGCGCTGAGGAGAACAAGCGCAAGAAACGCGTCGAGCAGCAGCGTCAACAGCATCGCCAGCGGCGTGGAGCAAAGGTCTTCAAATGTGTCACTGATTCCACTGGCCACCTGACGCTGGCTCCGTCGCGCCTCTTCGAGCGCACACCAATGAGTCCATCCGACAGCCTGGACGAGATTGCACTTCAGATCCCAAGGTGAGTGTTAGTGTGAAAATGGACTTCTCTGTGTGCTTTGAGAAGCCCCACAGCCAACATGCAGCCAGTCAGTCAGTCACTTGTATGTACCATTGAAGAAGTTTTTTTTTTGCTGGCAAAGTGAATTGTTTTGCTTATGCCTCGAAGCAGGCATGCAAGGCCAACCAACTTAATTTAACAAAATAAGTATATAACTTAAGGAATTTCTCTTCTCTTGTTTAATAAACAAGAATAACGTTGAAATCCGTTAACCATACATGTGCAATCTCAACGTGACTCTTTGCGTACTCAACAGAAACAAGTAAGAACGTTGCAGTCGGCTCAAGACTGTAGAAGATTCGGAGACCTTAGACCTTAAAAGGCGGTTAGGCGGTTCTAAACCACTTTAAATAAAGCAACACATTATTAGAGTCTAAATTTTTGAGAGTTAATGTGTTTCATCTTACTAATGGAATTTTTATTTTATCTTTCAAATCATAGTTAACTACATTATTTATGTTACATTTTGTCTTCAGTTTCAAGAAATTTAAGGAACTCTGATTAAAACAAGAAGAAATAATCTTAGAAATGCAGAAGCTATCGTTTCCTGACTATCCCCATTTCTTATATAATTTAAAATAATTCAACTGTTCTCTTTTAAACGTTACACACGACAAAACCACCTATTGACTAAGTGCATAACAAAGTAAGAGAGTAAATTAAGTTTATGATGTGTTGCTTTAAGCAACTTCTTAACGTCGAAATGTCTCAACTTGTGACATTTTGACGTGCCACAATTGAGTAATTGGCTAACACTAAATTTTTACAAAATTTAAGACAAGATTTTGATTTTGAGTAGGCTTTTGTTTTGTTGGCTTTCAAATTTGAGTCACTGGAAAATATTGCCGTGAAAATATATTTAGTTTACCTTTTTCATCCAAACGTTTCAGTAAAATATATTATCTTTTAGGTATATTTATCCAAAATTTAAAAATTAAATTTAACACGTTTCGGTTTAGGTAGTGCAAAACATTTTTAAAAATGAATATGTTGTGCGAAAGAATTTCAGCTACGCTTGCTGGCGTTGTAGTTGGCCTTTGGTATGGCAAAACGTTCCCTAAAGACAACAAAGCAAAAGACAACAGCAAAAAGTAATAGCAGAACTTTGGTTCTTACTTACCAGTATAACAAAGGTATGTGTCAAATCTCACGAAAACTATTATTCTCACCGAAACATTTTGAAATTTAGGCGATATTTAACTAGATTGTACATATTTTCGAAATGTCAATGGAAAATCAGGTATCTTTCTGACCAAATAGAGACGCTTAGCGGATACTCTGGATATCAAGAATGCAATACACACACACAGTTGTATTATAAATAAAGGCTTTACTATTAAATTTCAAATGTGTTTTATTTTGGAACGATTTTTGACTTTCAAAATGTTTTTTGCATATCTTTGTATTTCTTTGAAATTCGGTTCTTTATTTTTCTGTAGAGTTTTCTTCTGCTTTTATTATTCTTTTTTCTTCTTGTCCTGTTCCTCTTTCTTCTTCTTTTCCTGGTCCTCTTTCTTCTTCTTTTCCTGTGCCTCTTTCTTTTCCTGCTCCTCTTTCTTTTTTCTTTCTTGTTCTTTTTTCATATTTTCTTTTCGTTCCTTTTCTTGTCTGTCTTTTTCTTTTTTTTCTCTTTCCTTTTTCTCCTTTTCTTTTACTTTTGGATCCTTATTTGCTTCCTCCATAGCCTTTTTGGCTTCCTCCTTAATTTTGTTAAAGTATATACCGATGCCCGTTCCAACAATGAAAAAGAACAATCGATTGCAAGGAGTACAGTTAAGCTTCTGTAAAAGCGACGGCTGAGGTCGACACGTAGGTCGCGGTGCCGGAGGTGGCCTACACGAGGGATTTGGGCAACCACATGGTCCTGTACTGGGTTTAGCATCCTTTTTGCACATTAGAAAGCCGTTACAGGATATTAAAAATCTTTGTGAAGAAATGTAAACGGAAAAAAAGAAATACGAATAATTTTGAAGAGAATTTAGAAATTTTGTACGTGCTTCTGCCGGAAAGTAAATGTGTCGAATGAGGCTGACATAAATCACACGCTATGAAACTTAATAATGTTATCGCAGTTGGCCAGCATTAAAAAGGCAAAAGTATCGAACGCCAAAAATGTTTACTTGATATTTATTAAGTACATACGTAATGTGAATTATATATTTTTATAAATACATGGGCCCAACTGAATAAGTCCCGATGCATCTGCTGCCGATATCTGTATCTTTTAACACAAAAAAAAAAAAAAACAAAAACAAAAGAACATGATATGTGATAAATGTTAATTAAAATTATTATAAATATAAAATACTATGAATTTAAGTTTCAGATTCTGACTAAAACCATTAATAAATAATTAGTACTTGGTTAAAAAGAAAGTATACAATTTTTTTGAAAATTTTAATTTTGGGGAGATAGTTTGATACAAAACTTGATAAAAAGAAATACTTTAAGTCTTATTTATAGTTCGGGGGCCCGACCTCTAGCAGACGCCGACTCCTGATGAGTGCGGTTCATTCGGTGTTGCTCTATGGGGCAATGGAGATATGGGCCAATTCCCTTGAGAAAGATATGTATCGGAAACGGCTCGCACAAGTTCAACGTAGGGGGGGGGGGGGGTGTGTGTGGCCTTGAGAGTAGCTTCGGCTTACCGTGCGTTCTCGGAGCCCGCATTGTTGGTGATCGCTGGGGTGGCACCAATACACCTTCTGGCTAGAAATCGGCGGATGATCTACCTAAGGAGAAGTGCAGGAGAAGGCGAAAATGCTGCCCAGGAGGAGAGAGCAAACACACTTCGCGCATCGCAAAACTATTGGGAGGCGGAAAGCAGAGGAAGATAGACTTCGCGCCTTATCACAGACGTGAAGCCGTGGGCAAAACAAGCATGGTGAGGTAGATTACTGCCTAACACAGCTTTTGTGGGGACATGGCTACTTCCTCCACTACCTTAACAGAATGCAAAAAATGGCAGCATATTTGAGCCAGGTAATTGGCGCCATGTGGCTCAATACGCGCAGGGAATCCTGAGAGTAATGAAATCCGATCTGGATCGAGCTCAGAGCGAGCTCGAGACCGAAGTGATCAAGCGAGAAGTGGAAGGACCTTGCCTGAAGTAATATGATAAATAGTCCCAGGCAAGCGTCCAAGATCAGTCGATTGGGTCGACCGAAGAGGAAAAGATGTTTGTTTTTTAAAGTTTTTATTTTACTTTTAGTCCAAGCAGTATTTTTTGTTAGATATACCTTAAACTTAAATTTAAATTAAATAAACAAGTAAGAACGCTCTAGTCGAGAAATCCCGACGAGACGATACCCTGATCTCTATACCTTACCCGTACAGTCAGTGCTTGCAAGTATGTGTGTATGTGTGTCTACGCGCATGTTGCATACTGAATACACAACTTCAATGTCCCATATCCCCAGTGTTTCTTAACCGATTTTAATAAAAATTTCACAGATTGTCATTATTTTGTTTAATATTTCAAATGCAATCTCAAAGTTTTCCAAATTCAAGATTTTGTTGTTATCGAGTTATCGAAAATCAAAAACAAACTTGTACTGCCTAGAGATTAGGCGAGCTTAAGTTTCAAATCTGGAGTCTCTAGCTCTTATAGTCTCTGAGATCGATGTTTTCATATATATACGGACGGACAGACGGACATGGCTATATCGACTCGACTGTTGATGCTGACAAAGAATATATTCCCTTTTTTCCCATTTTTAATGGGATCAGGGTATAAAAATAAAAAACAATCAAAGTTATGTTAACATGGAATTTTCGCATATGCTGAAAACCCAAAAAAGGAAATGTAAGTTTTATTTATGACATAAAGTGGCTGTGTACTTTCAAAAGGTTGATTTACACTCCTTTATGAAATCAGATTCAGATTTGTTTAAGTAAGTTTAAGTCTGATTGAAGACAAAAAAGAAAAAAAATAGGTGTCAAGCCTCCAAAATCGACGAGTTCAGACGTCTGGTTAGAAAAACAAACGAATTTGGTTAATTTAACACGGCTGCTCATCTTAGTCAAAATCTAACCTACGTGTTTTGGGACTTGTCTTTTTCCTGTTACTTAAATTTTCACAACTTCCCTAAAATATTGTGAAAAAATATAGATTGTCTTTTGAACCAGAAGCTTAAGAAACTGCCTATTTCCAAATCAATGTTGGTCACCTGTGTTTAATACTTTGGAATTAATAACCATGCCTTTCGAATAATGTCAGGTTGATTATTTTCTAATATTTTAAGAGCATTTCAAAATTTCTCTGATTTATAAATGTATTAGAGATTTTGAAATTGTTTCTACACTGGCATAATACATTAACATTGGACTGTGTTCTTGGCTTTGTAGGTTAAAAATTCAAAACAACCCGGACGGTACATTAAAAACTGTTAGATCTGGATTCAGCGCTGAAATTTGCGTTACAGAACTGTAACTGGTAACGATGAGCCACGTTATATCTTATGCACTGGGCCTGATAACGGGGTTGTTATTGTGTAAACGTCGTTGTGGTCCTCCCTAACAATGGCTATTCAACATCCTATAATTTAAATCCAATTATCAACCTGAGGAACATAACTTGTACAAATATCAATAAATTTTAAAATAATCTACACATGTGCATTCAATATATATTTTTGTGAAATTAGATTAAGTCATTCCGACAAATTAACATTAAATAAAACGCTTAAGTTGTTCATTAGCATATTGCTTTTATCATATCCATTGTTCTCTTCAAATTTAGACAATCGTTATCGACCGAACTTAAGGCCAACAAATATGCCTAATCCAAATGCGATAAGATGTCTTATCATTTTGTGTATGTATTTTTATGGCGGGATACAATTTATAATTTCTGAGTGCCTTTCTAAGCCACGCCTGAAGAAAGTCCGATAAACCATTGCATGCGTCCTTCAAAATTGATTTCAATATCATTAATGTGCAAAATGAATCTTGATAAAGAAAATGAAGAGCCTTTTACTAAAGCACAGATAAGATAAAAATAATTAGACTATACATATAAATGTCAGTTTTGAATAGTATGTTTCGTCTGGTGTCACTTACGCGGTGCTTTGCAAGTAAATAGCCAACAATTCCACCAACGAGGAACGTCATTATTCTCTGCATCTTTACAATAAGTATTTTGAAAGTTTGATCTCGGTCTTCTTCTTGGAAAATTTGGATTTAAACTATGCACATTTGAGTTGGAAGCCTGAATTAATTGTGATGTTTCTTTAAATTAAATAAAAAATCACATACCTACTTTGCAACTGAATTTTTTGAAAGCAAATGCTTTTTTTCGCTTTGACTGTTTGTTATTTGTCGTTCCCTAAAGTATTTCTAGAAGAAACAAGTAAGAAAAAATGTTCGAGTAAGCTCAACTAGGAGATACCCTGAACCCTAGACCCACACATTAGGCAATGCCTGCGCTACTGCACCAATGTTTAATGATTAAACTTCAGTCTTTCATATCTACGGTGTTTCACAATAGATTTTAATACAAATTACATATATATCGTCTATAGTTTCAAAAGCTTTTTCCAAGTTTTTCAAATTCAAGATTTAATAGTTATATATTCCATGAGTATCAGAAAAGGGATAAGTTATCGATCATTTGAAACAAACTTGTCGACTTTTGTTCCGGAGATCGACGCGTTCATACCTACAGACGAACGGACAGACGGACATGGCTATATCGAATCGGCTGTTGATGCTGATCAAAAGTGTATATTCTTTTTGGGGTCGAAGATGCTGCTTTCAGGGAATAAAAAAAGGGCCACCTTAAGCTTAAGGTAGTATATCAATCTTGTTGAATACTTGTGTTACTTAACCACGACCAACACCAACAAAAGCGAGCGTGTCTCCTTTAGTACGAGAAATTGACAAGGAAACGGTAGAATAATCAATTCTTATTCGCCATACCCGATTTCCGACTCGGCTATTGCCCGTGTACAAGTGTGGTGAATTTAACATTGGCACGTTGGAAAGAATCAATTCACACGCATTGCAATCCCAGTCATCAACTCTAGAATCGTTTCTCTTACAAAGATTCTTATTAGAGTGTTCGCGAAATAAACGTAAAAACACAAATAAATTTTGTTTTGATTTATTTGTGCGTCACAAAAAGCACGTCCGTTGCGAATGAGATACGAAGGCGGATTGATCTGATTTGGCTTGAAACTGCTGACATCGCAGCCACCGGCCAATTGATCGACCCCTTCGGTCCTCTGGGGATCATTTGGCTTGTAATAATAGGCCATGATCATAAATAACAGCATGTCCACGAACATAAGCCCCGCAAATAGGAAGAACTCTTTGGCCTGCGAATCGAAGAATGCTGCTTCGGCGATTATGATAACGATGACATTGCCAAGGGCGATGATGAGGAGCCAACAGGCCTATAACACAGACTTCATGCTGGGCGGTGCCTGCGCATATGAGAACTGCAGACCCGTTGCCGAGAACATGACCTCAGCTAGGGTCATCACCACATATTGAGGAATGAGCCACAGTATGTTCATTGAATTGGGTTCGGTGACAACGGTCAGCTCGATGGGCGCATACACACCATTGGATAGCTCCTTCATGAGCAGTGTATAGACTCCACCGGTGTGCATATGAATCTTACCAAGAGCAGTACTCTCAATTGACACTTCGTAGTCGCCGTGAATGACTCTTTGGAGCGTCGTATCATTGCCATTGAACTCGTAACGTTTATCTTTGCTCTTCAATACAATTTGGCGGTGCTGTTGAACGTTGGCAATCGTACGAATTAGAGGGTAGCTGTCCGAGGGCTTGTTGACAAAATCCTCCTCACACAAGGCGCTGCTTGTGTTTTTTTGATCTTTAAGAAACAGCGACCAGGCCTTGTGTCTGTGAGTTTCTGTTTGCCGCCCGCATTGCAAGTGCTATTCGCATTGCTGATGTTGTACTCCAAGTCAAAGGTGCCCGGCACATAAATAGTCGTGTCCGTGTAGACGCTGTTCGGCTGTACATTGAAACTCGTCAGGCTGGGAATGTTGGTGGTGAAGTCGTAGGAGGAGCTGTCGGAGTTGAAGATGCGCAACTGTGCGTTCCGGCTTGAGGGTAAGATGGGAAAAGTTTTCTCCACATAGACTTCCACAATGCCGGAAATCATGAAAGCGAAACCAGCCATAATACCGCCCATTGTGAGCTTCTGCAACGGACGACGGATGCCGACGAGGCGCTAAGCCGGATAGAAGGTAACATCATAGAGCGGAAAAAATACCAGAATAAGCAATGGATTAAGCACTTGCAACTGATCCGGCTTTAAGTTCCAGGAGCCCATATCGCCATCCATCCGTGTCGCCTGGATGGTCCACCGAGATCCCTGCTGATCGAATAGTGCCCAGAACAATGGCAACGGCAAATATAGGAAGAGAATTCGCATCAGTACCTTGACATCGGCAATCAAATCGCGATCGTATATAACGTCCGCATAGTATAACCAGTGTGCACGTGGGTTGGTCTTTTTCCACCAACGAGACGACCATAATGATGGCAGGCACTCCAAAGGCCAGAGGATAGCAATTGATATCGTCAAAGCAATAGACATCCTCACGTAAGATCGGCATCGACGACGTCAATAGTAACGAACCCAAATTGATCGCGAAGTAGAAGAGCGAAAAGAACGATGTCATCTGCTTAAGCTGCTCAGGCACCTTAGACTGATCACCGCCAAAGGCCACTACGCACGGCTTAATCCCACCCGAACCAAGCGCTATAAGTGCCAGACCCATTATGGTAAACGTTTTCATTGGCAACTTAAGCGGCCCAATTGTGCCTAAGGTCAAAACCAAAGATCCACAAATGTAAATTATTGAGAAATAAAATATCGTCCGGAATTTACCCAGGCAGGAGTCTGAAACGATGGCACCAAACACGCACACACCATAAACAAACATCGCAAAGACAGGGAATACTACCGTCGCCGCATTATCAGAGTAGCCAAGTACCCGAGTTAAGTAGAGCACCAAGACTGAGCGCATGCCATAATAGTTGAAACGTTCGCAAAACTCATTACAGATGATAAAGAATACGGCCTTGGGATAAGGCAATTTCTTTTCCGCCACAGCAACTGGATCCATGCCAGCGTATTTACGACTACCCAAGTCCGACTCCTCCTCCGTCTTGGCATTGTCTTCTCCTGGCTTTTGATCAATGCTGGCATAGTTAGATGCTTCAACAGAAGACGCTCTTGTCTCTTCTACAAGGGTATCCACCGATTCACTGTCAGCCTCCGCGAGCCTTATATCATTTTCATTGTCCACCATTTTGTTATTGTTAACATTATTTATAAGAAAATTTAAAAATGTTTCTAAAAGTAAGGTAAAGTAATTTTCTAATGTTTCGTTTAACTGACTGACTTTTCCATGATAATTTATTTGATTGGCAAAACTAACACTTTATATAAGTACTTGTTTATTTAAAGGTTTAATGTAAGGAGTGCTTGTTAATTGTATTTTCCAACAGACGTATTTAATGTTATCTGTTAAAAAAAATTAAAGTTCAACTCGTTTTGTATTATTGGACGTAGATGTACTAACGGACAATACATTCAAGTGGCCCAACGATACCATGCACCGGCTTGTTAACGCGTGGAACCAAGCACAAAGCGACCCACCTCCCGCCCATCCGACCGAGGGGCGCACCGCGTAACGTGCGGCTTCGATGATCGCGAACATGTAGACAAATGACATAACACAATTTATTTTAGAGAGCATGCAGAAGTGGTACTAGTTATTAGGTGGGAAAGATCGTTATATAATGAACATAAGATCCGAAAAGGGTTATGGCTAGCATAGTAAGAATATCAAGCATGCAGGGCTAATGGTAAAAAATTTCTACTAGTTTTAATGGGTACTGCAAAGTTAATTTGGTTAATTAGTATGGGGGAATCTATTTCACCATTTAGTAATTTATGAACAAAGGTTATGGCTAGCATAGTTCTACGATTAGTCAGAGAGGGAAGATTTATTAGTAAAAGTCTACTGTGGTAAGCAGGTAAATTAATACTATTATCCCAGTTCCCAAATATGAGTCGATCACATACAAAAAACTAGTCGATTCTAGAAATAATATAGATGGCAAACATGGGAACATCCGGGCGGATCAATGTTTTCGTTTAACTTAACATTAACCTTTCCACTGATGACCAAGTCAATTATACTTTGCATAACATTTATAAACGACGCGCAAACTTTGTGCTTGTGTGTGTGTGTGTGCCAATAATTTGAAAAGTTTGTTTCTGTTTAAATAAGTCATTATAGAATAGTGCACAAAATAAACACACACGTGGACGAACACACTTGTGTTTAAGTCATGGGAATGTTTACCTCTTTTTGTTGGCAATCATGAAAAACTCAAGAAAAAATTAAGAAATTTACATTTTTTCGGCGCACAACTGGTTATTACAGTGACTTTATATAAAATTATTTAAAAATAAGCAGGTTCCTTAAAGTGGTTATCCGGTGGCGACAAAGCAAATCATTTTTAACTACTAATTTCTACAACATCGTACCAACTCTAATTGATATTTCTTTTAAAGGTCTTACTACTAATGTTATAGCAAGTTCGTTGCTGTGAAAAAAGCAGTGCTTAACAAGCTCAAAATTTGTTAAAACTTCTAATGCGCAATATTTAATATTGGTCTTTTTCCGCGGGCAAACAGTTTTTTGAATAACGCGGTTTTTTTCCGGAAAAAGAATATGGTGCTATATGAGTATGGAATATGGTGCTGTCATATATTTCTACGTTTCATTATGATTGATTAGCGGAGCCGTGGAAAATATTGTGAAGCCTTTAACAAGTGTGCTAGGGTGACCTGTTCCAAATCCAAATCCAAATAATTTAATTTTATGGTTGCTGCTGTCGACACTGCAACATTTTAATCAGTATGTTTTTTGGGCTTTACTCACGCACAAACACAAACATTCGAACATATACACATATATATAAATATTTCATGATTTTCGTTTTGAGAGCTGCTCAAGTGCGTTTTTGCATAATTTAGATGGGTTTTATCTGAATATACAAACAAGGAGGGCGAGCCCAACCGGAATCCCATATCACATACTCAAAAAGTTTTCTGGTTCCGTTGTTGGTTGTGTTAGTGAATCGTTCAAATTCGTAGCTTACGGCTGGGCTCCGGTTAAGGGATAAGCACCTGTGAGTTTGGCTACAAAAGGAAATATGGCTGCCAGAGCCAAATGATTGATGGCATTGTCAAGCTGAGCCAAAGGTTAAATTGTTTGTCCCATACTTCTTAGCTCGGTTTGCTTAATACTATACATGCACACATATATAAAGCCGAAAACACGTACGCACTTTTGTATGTATCTAGTACTAGTTGTCTGGCCCTCAACCGCAAATTGAATACGACCCACATCCCGCCCGCCTAGGGGCGCATCGGGTAACGAGCGGTTACGTGTAGATAGATGACATAAGACTAGTTTTTTTTAAGGAGCAAATAGAGTTGGTACTTTGTATTATGTAGGTGAGATCATTATATAATGCACATAAGATCCGAAAAGGGATAGCATAGCTAGAGTAATAGAACAGAATATAATAGAATAGAATAGAATAGAATAGAGAATAGATATAGTAGATATATCGGATAATTAGTACAAAATTAATTTGGTTGGTTAATTCAGAACAATCTATTACTCCATTAATTAGTTTGTAGACAAAGGTTATTCCAAGCATTTTTCTATGATCAGAAAAAAGGTCAGAACGTAAATTACTTTTATGTGCTCCGGCCAACATTCTTTAAAACATATAGTGCTAAAATCATGGTTCGAAATACTGATTTTAAGGAACGATATATTCCGAGTGTAACTGAATTTTAAATTTTTTGACCGTGAATTTGGCTTTAGATTTGGCCTTATTGTAGACCTTGACATCATCTTACGTTAAATCAGTTGGAAGCCTTGAAACAAATGTTTTTTTTTTTTTTGTGGAACGGCAAATAAATATATATTTAATTTATATCTTATAATATCTTCAAGTAAAGCTTTAGTTTCAGATAATGAAATTTTTGGTTCTTTGGATATATTGGATTCATTTTGTTGAACTAAGTCAACACTACTCTCCACCAAAGAAACCGAAGGACCCAGATTAGAAGAAACAACATTTATGGGGACAATTTTGTTTTCATCTGGAATCTCTTGTGTTTAAAGGACTGGGGCAGGAGAATTGTTAGTTAATTTATTTTTGGTTTTGGGCTCTTGAACGATTGGTGAATTTTTAGACATGACCGTACCCGTTAACCGCCTATTATTGGGTTTCTTGCGCTTTGGAGAATCGCTCAAGAGAATTTTTCAATGAGTTTTTGTAACTGGCCGAAAACTCCCTCAAAGCCAAGCTGAGTTCTCATGAAGCCTGCCAAGTCTTTCTTTCTCTCTAAACAAGACCAACATGGCCACTCTAGACTTCTAGTGCCCATTTGATCTAACACTACGGCCGTTAGGACCAGCACATTTTTCATGGCCGATATTTGGGCACATCCAGCGGCCAACAAGACCCATCTTCATCTTCACAAAAAAAAAAACACACAAAAATGTACGAAACCAACAACAACGGAATAATCTAAGTTGGGACCAACACCAATACAAGAGAGCGCGTAAGAGCAAAAAAGCATGAAGAAACGGTTTTATGCACAGAAAGCGCGCACCGGAAATCTAAAAGAGCGCATGTGTCAAAATACAAAAACAAAATATCAGCAGGCGAGAAGCAAACTGAGCAAATTAAGCAATAAGCTTGGACTGCAGTTCGTTGTTGTATTTGGACACTTACAAAATAAGTGCAAAAAAATTACTTAAAAAAAAATAAAACATTTTTTTTTTATATTTAAGCCAAAGCCAAAGCGCCTTGGAAGATTGCCAGTATATTTTTAATTATTGCAAATTTATGAAAAAATATTTGTTCGTCAATCCCTCCAAAATTTGCATTCGATTGGATCATTTGTATCAATTGAGTATTGAAACATTGAAGCAACAGATACAAAAAAAAAAATGTTTTCTGTGCTTTTTGATTACGATATATTATAATAATTTAAGTGTACCGACTTAACTTCTGCACTTTACATAGCCGCTATTTGCAATTTCAGCTGACCAAGGTAAAGTTTTGCGTCCTTTTTGAGTTTCGGTTTCGGCAACAACAATTAAAGCTTCCGACTAACAGTAAAACTTCTCTTACGCTGTTAACTGCCGCTCTTATCCGATAAGCTTTCGCTGTGTGCTTTCGTACTCATTTGGGTTTACGCTCTCTCTCTCTCTCTCTCTCTCTCTCTCTCTCTTTCTCTCCCTCTCTCTCTCTATCAGCATGAAACATAAACAAATACCTGACCGGCTTTTGGCGCCATTTGGACAATCAGATGTACTGTTATCCCACCACACTAAATAGAGGCCGGTGGTGAGTTTTGGGCTCATCGGGAACAATTTGATGGGCAAGTTCGTTTCGCCTCAGTCGTTATACTTGTGCCAACGCGTACGAAAGCAACTGCAAAGGACGCGTACAAGTCCTGAGGCACCGAAAAACGCAAAGAACATTTCACCAATTGTGGAAACGGGTCGCGCAATATTCGTCCACTTTTGACTGTGTATTTGTGTGTGTGTGTGTGTGTGTGTGTGCGGGAGTGTTTTACGGTTGTGATATCTGTTTAAGAGTGATCATTGCAAATGGTTTTTACTTTAAGATATGTGATTTTGAGAACAAGAAAGATGAGTGTAAAGATTAATTAACTGATACTTCTCTCACACTAATTTGTTATACAAAATTTAATTAACGACAAAATAGCCGCCCTTACTTTAAAATAAAATCTGCATTAAAATCAAAATGATAAAAAAATATATATATTTTCGATCTGGTTGGTTTGCAAATCACCTAAGATGTCCTTAACTGACTTCTGGTTTTTCCAAAAGTTTTAGAGAATTCCAAACAAATGCGATTAGACGTCTGTGTAAGATGTCTGCTCTTAAAAAAAAAACTAAACACGTTTGACCGCGATTGTTAAAGCTGACTTTTTATACCCTGAACCCATTAACAATGGGGAAAAAGTATAATGGTTTTGTGCAAAAGTATGTGACAAGCAAAAGGAAGCATCTCTGACCCCATAAAGTATATACATTCTTGATGAGTATCAGCAGCCGAGTCGATATAGCCATGTCCGTCTGTCCAGATTTGGAACATAGGCACAATTAACAAAATAATGACAATCTGTGAAATTTTTTATTAAAATCGGTTAAGAAACACGGGAGATATGGGACATTGAAGTTGTGTATGCAGTATGCGCGTACACACATACACATATACTTGCAAACACTGACTGTACCCGTGAAGTATAGGGATCAGGGTATCGTCTAGTCGGGATTTCTCGACTAATGCCTTCTTACTTGTTTTAAGGTGGTTGTCTTGTTGAGTTAAGTGACAAGTTCACTGATAAATTGACTTTGCGTGGAATTAAAAGTTGAAAACTTATCCCAAACTTTTAAAAGTCAACTGCTTTGAGGCATCTGCTGACATGTGCCACACGTTGAACGCCACAAATTCAACACAATGTATGTACACATAAATGTTTGCCATGTCATAACTAAGTAAGTGTCGAATAGTTTGAGCTTTTGGGGTAAATCAACAATAATTCAATAAACGTGAAAAAAAACAAACGCATTTATAATTCCGTTCTCAAAAAGGGACAATCAACCTAAGTCCTAGCTTATGCCTGGCGCTACATAATTAAGTTATTTAACTTGGATTCAGTAATTTTGTTGTTATTAGTTGGGTGATATGACAACAAGACGAAGCTGTTAATGGCAAGACATCAAAAAAATTTAGCTGGCCACATTAAAATCGAAGCATGCCTGCATGTGTGTGTGGGCGCCTAAGCGTCGAAATGATTGTTTTAATGGCTACTTGAACTGAAATTAACTGACAAGAGCAGATAAAAACAAGTAAGAAGGCTCTAGTCGAGAAATCTCGACGATACCCTGATTCCTATATATTACGCGTACAGTCAGTGCTTGCAAGTATGTGTGCGTGTGTGTACGCGCATACTGCATACTCAACTTCAATGCTCCATATCTCTCTTTTAATAAAAATTTCACAGATTGTCATTATTTTGTTAAATGTATCAAACGCCGCCTCAATGTTTTCCAAACTCAAGACTTTGTTGTTATCGACCCCATGTGTATATCGAAAACAGGAAGGGTTATCAAAAATCGTAAACAAACTTGTACTGCCTAGGGATTAGGCGAGCTTAAGTTCCAAATCTGGAGTCTCTAGCTCTTATAGTCTCTAAGATCGACGCGTTCATACATACAGACAGATCAAGAATACATATACTTTATGGGGTCGGAGATGCTTCCTTCTGCCTGTTACATATATTGCACAAAACCATTATACCCTTTTTCCCATTTTTAATGGGATCAGGGTATAAAAAAGAGAATGTTTATGGAAGGTGGCACTTTAAGTGCCAGTTCTGCCATTTCAATAGCAATGACAGCACGCCATTTTTGATTCAAGTTCTCACAAACAAACACATACGCAACTTAAAGCTTTAAGCTCCAAGTAAAAAATGAAAAATCATACTAACCATTCAGGCGTGCAGCGCACACACAGACACACCTTACATATTAATGTAAATGTGCAAATATTTGCTCATTGAAATCTCATATAAGCTAATTTCGCACATAATTCTAATCTATAGTCGCTTTGCACGCCAAAGAAGAAAATTTGCACATGCAAATTGCTTTTTTGCTTTTTGCGTCTTAAAAATAGAATCACCAAATTTTAAATATATGTGCGCATTTGAATAAGCATTAAATTGGATTTGTTTAAAAAGCAGATGTCTTAATCAAAATCGCCTGTAAGAACTTTTCGCAAATGTCAACTGCTCAAATAAACGATTTTTATAAATGCGATGGGTTGTATGTATTGCCTTAACTATGCAAATAGATGCATCATCAGAAAACTCTTAATCATTAAAAGCAATTTTCTTTAATTGTTGCTAACATTTCCTTTCCTTCGCTGCTTAAAATAATAATTTAAACAGCAATATTAATTAAAGGCGTTTGCGTTTAAATTCATATCAAAGGAGTCTTTTTTTTATAAATGCTTCCTTTGTTATTAACAAAAGTATTAGGACGAAATTATAATCTTAACTTAATTTTTGCAATTATTCATGCAACTGAATTTTTATGTATGATAGGCTGATAACCAAAAAAGTTCCGTTTTTTTTTTATTTAACCACGAGCGATTTGAATTTCAGCTTTTGCTAAAGCGCATAAAAAGTTCCGCCAAACCACGAACTTGATGTTTAAACATTAGAGATATTTATACATATTTCTTTTGGTTTATTCACAAACCATTTCGAACAAGATATGTAGTTTTAATTTTGTTTGATTTGCATTATTAGTTAGATATATATATTTAGGACACCAAAACCACTTTTTTACTAAATACCTTATAATTTGGACGTGTTTAAACACATTCGCACATGTGCGAATAGTATAACTTCAAATTTTTGTATTTAAATAACTGTTTTGTTAATGAGTAAAACGTTATAACATTTTCATCTACTTTGATGTGAATTAGGCTTAATGTATGTTTCAATTGAGCTTATAGTTCCGAAGATTCATTGTGTGTTTCTGATGTGTTCTGTGTTGTTTACCTATTTATGACTTCATTTGGCTCTCCGCTCCCATTCTCCAGAACTCATAAGGAATCGCTTAAGTTTTGGTGGCGCCCACTTCACCTCCGCATTTATGTAGGTATTTGTATGTTTGCAAGTTTGCCGACCATTTTATTATTTTAACATACGCTCAAATGCACGCAACAAAGCAAAAAAAAAAAAAAAAGACTGGAAAACAAAGGAAAAAGGCAAGGAGAGTCGAAAGGGAAAGAAAAAAGACGGCTGCTTAACGCTTTGTAATGTACTTTTGTGTTGTTTTTTTTTATTTCACCCAGTTGATGAATTGTTTGTTTGCTAAGTGTCATTAAGCTGCCCTAGTGATAAATTTGCTGCTTACTTAAGTTTGTTGTTTTGTGCGCCTGTTGAAGACCGCACTTTACACATTTTTACATTTCTTGTCAGATTATTTCTTAAACCTATAATTCTTCTGTTGTTATTGTTGCTGGGAAAGGTCGCGAGCTATTATTTTTTGTTTTGCTATGTTGAGAGCATTGATTTATGTGGACAGAATTTCCGTACATTGCTCCTTGCCTTCGTTTTAGCTACTCCTCCTGTAACATTAGTATTATTTTGTTCCTTGTCCTTTAATAACGTCATTTGGGCAAATTGGCCGTTTAAGGGCCAACGATTCCGCCCGAATAAATACAGAGCCTCGACCTTCTAAGCTAAGCAACAGTTGCCAAAAGGGACAAAATTTGTGCAAAACTACTTCAGTGAAAAAAAAACCTGTGCTGCATAAGACAATTATGTAATTTTGCGTCTCTGTGCCAATGAAAATGAAGTTAAACAATTAGTTTCTTAAAAGGAAAAGTTAATACGATAAATATCTGTTACAAAAATTCAAAAATCTAAAATGTTGCTTGTGCAAAAAAAAAAAACAAGTAAAAAGGCTCTAGTCGAGAAATCCCGACTAGACGATACCCTGATCCCTATACTTTACGCGTACAGTCAGTGTTTGCAAATATGTGTGTTTGTATGTACGCACATACTGCATACTGCATACACAACTTCAATGTCCCATATCTTCGGTGTTTCTTAACCGATTTAATAAAAATTTCATAGATTGTCATTATTTTGTTTAATATTTCAAATACTATCTCAAAGTTTTCCAAATTCATGATTTTATTGTTATCGATCCCATGTGTATATCGAAAACGGAAAGAGTTATCGAAAATCGAAAACAAACTTGTACTGCCTAGGAATTAGGCGAGCTTAAGTTTCAAATCTGGAGTCCTTGCTCTTATAGTCTCTGTGATCGACGCGTTCATACATACAGACGGACAGACGGACGGACGGACGGACAGACGGACATTGCTATATCGACTCGGCTGTTGATGGTGATCAATAATATATATACTTTTTATTTTCCTTCTGCCTGTTACATACTTTTGCACAAAACCATTATACCCTCTTTACCCATTTTTAATGGGATCAGGGTATAAAAAAACGAAGAAGACGATGAAAAATGCTTTTCGAATAGATATCCCTTACAATTGTCGTGTAACTGCGAGTTAACACAAAGTTAAATTGTTGATTACTTCGGTGTTTTTAAACTGATTACGATCTGTCAACAATGTGCAAGATTCTTGTAGCTTAGTAGTAAGTATTATCAAGATTTTATTATTATCAATCATAGTTCTTTACCGAATAAAAATATGATAAAAATAAATATAACAAATTCGTAAAGCATTTTTATTCTTTGTTTTTTCCAAAACATATTTTCTTTTGGCTCTGTGTACTCAAAGTCTTATGTTTGCCCATATGTGCCATCAGAAGGCACTTCCTTTTGGCTGTGACACGAGTTGCGCCCTGATCGTTTGACGCGTACTTTAAACTGTTGCGCAATTTATCAGCCTGACCGTGCCGCCTGTTGCTTGCCGTTACACTTATTAATACTTCCTCCTCGACTCTTTGAATCTTCCTCAAACAAGTTGTTTTGTTGGCGGCTTGCCAAGCTTTCGACACGAGCACGCAAATTGGCCAAGTATTGCTTTCCGTTTTGTTGATTCGCGTGAGAGATGACAAGGTGCCGTATGCCGTTCTGTTCTCGCCTTCTTTTTGTTATGCTAATTTAGCCATTGCGAAATTTTTAGCTATGTAAATTAGTAGCATTAAAAGTGGGAAAAAAGGTATAATGGTTTTGTGCAAAAGTATATAACAGGCAGAAGGAAGCATCTCCGACCCCATAAAGTATATATATTCTTTATCAGCATCAACAGTCGAGTCGATATAGCCATGTCCGTCTGTCCGTCTGTATGTATGAACGCGTCGATCTCAGAGACTATAAGAGCTAGAGACTCCAGATTTCGATTTTAAGCTCGCCTAATCCCTAGGCAGTACAAGTTTGTTTTCGATTTTCAATAACTCATCCCGTTTCCGATATACACATCGATATACACATCGATAACAATAAAATCTTAAATTTGAAAAAACTTTAGATGGCATTATTATTCAAAATAATAACAATCTGTGAAATTTTTATTAAAATCGGTTGAGAAACACCTGAGATATGGAACCTTGACGTTGTGTTTGCACAAAACCATATATACCTTTTTTACCCATTTTCAATGGGCTCAGGATATAACTAGTCTTGTGTCATCTGTCTCCTCGGTCGGACGGGCGGGAGGTGGGTCGTTCTGTGCTTGAGTCCGCGCGTTAACAAGCCGGTGCTTGTTATCGTTGGGCCACTTGAATGTACTTTCCGTTAGTGCATCGACGTCCAATAATTCCTATGCGGTTTGTTTCAAATTTTCAATAACTTTCCCCTTTTCCGATATACAGATGGAATAGATAGCAACAAAATCTTGAATTTTAAATTGATTTGAGACGTCATTTGAAACATTAGACGGAATAATGAAAATTTGTAATTGATTTGATTGATTTTAATTTTAGTGAAATCGGTTGAGAAATACCGGAAATATGGAACATTCAAGTTGAGCATACATGCAGTATGCAGTATGCGCGTTTAGGGTTTTCTTCTAGTCGGGATTTCTCAACTAGAGCCTTCTTGCTCGTTTTAATTTTAAATATATTCACATCAAGTCAACGATTTTTTTAGAATCATCTGTTTGGAACCTTAAATCTTCCACAGTTTTTGACATTGAAATTTGGTGGAAGGAGTACTAATGACTGACCCAAAAACTTGGAATCCAAAAATTTGTGCGACACTCCCAAACTTCTGCCACCAGCCCCAAACTTTTGATGTCACGCTCTCAACCTTAATCCCATGATTTTTAAAAAACGGAATTGCCCGTAGCCTGCACAGTTGTTGTGCTAGGGTCCCCAAATCAACTAAGGTGGCATATTTATACTGGTATCACTTGCTTAAGATTGTCTCTGTGCTTTATTTAGTACTACTAAAGCTTCGAAAGTTGGCCACATTGATACTTAGTTAAAAATTATATTTTTTTGTTGGGCTCAAAATCAGTTGAACTGTAACTTTTTATACCCTGATCCCATTAAAAATGGGAAAAAAGGGTATAATGGTTTTGTGCAAAAGTATGTAACGGGCAGAAGGAAGCACCTCCGACCCCATAAAGTATATATATTCTTGATCAGGATCAACAGCCGAGTCGATATAGCCGTGTCCGTCTGTCCGTCCGTCTGTCCGTCTGTCTGTCTGTCCGTCTGTCTGTCCGTATGTATGAGCCAACCGATCTCAGAGACTATAAGAGCTAGAGACTCCAGATTTCGAACTTAAGCTCGCCTAATTCCTAGGCAGTACAAGTTTGTTTTCGATTTTCGATTACTCATCCCGTTTTCGATATACACATGGGATCGATAACAACAAAATCTTGAATTTTAAAAACTTTGACATGGCATTTGAAATAATGAACAAAAAAAAAAAATGACAATCTGTGAAATTTTTTTTAAAAATCGGTTAAGAAACACCGGAGATATGGGACATTGAAGTTGTGTATGCAGTATGTGCGTACATACAAACACACATATTTGCAAACACTGACTGTACGCGTAAGGTATAGGGATCAGGGTATCGTCTAGTCGGGATATCTCGACTAGAGCCTTCTTACTTGTTATACAATGCGCTGGTATAAAGTAGTTTTGTTGTTGGCCCTACTGATGATTTTGTGTCTTTGCTAAATGTCATGACGAAACAAAGGCCCAAAGCGACGAGTTTGCACAACGAAAATGCGAAGGATTGAAATTTGAATTTAAATTTAATGCGCAGCCATCAAAAGCTAGCCAAACTATTTTGTTTATTAGTTTACACAATGCGAATGTGTTTTATACATATAGCTATTATATGAATTTTGAGAATCCAGGGAACTTGTAACCTTTGTACTTTCTACAGTTCAATAAACTGCAAAAGAACTTTCATGAACATTTAAATGTTTGCACACATTTAAACAAAGTTGAGCACATATCGTACTGGTTTTTTTTTTTTTTTTGTTGTGTGTGTGTGTGTGTACCTTTATGAATGTCGAAATCGATAAACCTAATGAGCTGTGAGCATAGCAAGCACACAAACAGCATTTGTTCTAAAATTAACTGTCGCGTGAAGTTTACTTGGAAATAACTCACACGGCACGTTGTGCACACAAAACTCGTAACATATCCGATTAAATAAAACTTGATCCACAACTGCAATTTGGTTAAGTGCCATTCCCGTTATGATTGATATAAGCTCTGATAAGAAACTGAAATTAATGCATAGTGTACAAATGTTTCTGGGCCAATCGCATTCCAGTTAAATGTCGTGTATTTGTGTAAAAAATGTGTCAGTAAGACAATTCCAGTTAAAAAGCATATATTTTGTTCATTTTCCAAATAAGAGAACAAAACAGACTTATAATGAATTTGTGCAAAAGTATGTAACAGGCAGAAGGAATCATCTCCGACCTTATAAAGTATATATATTCTTTATCAGCATCAACAGTCGAGTCGATATAGCCATGTCTGTCTGTCCGTCTGTCCGTCTGTATGTATGAACGCGTCGATCTCAAAGACTATAAGAGCTAGAGACTCCAGATTTGGAACTTAAGCTTGCCTAATCCCTAGGCAGTATAAGCTTGTTTTCGATTTTCGATAACTCATCCCGTTTCCGATATACACATGGGATCGATAACAATAAAATCTTGAATTTGTCGAGAAATCCCGACTAGACGATACCCTGATCCCTATACTTTACGCGTACAATCAGTGTTTGCAAGTATGTGTGTTTGTATGTACGCACATACTGCGTACTGCATACACAACTTCAATATCCCATATCTCCGATGTTTCTCAACCGATTTTAATAAAAATTTCACAGATTGTCATTATTTTGTTCATTATTTCAAATGCCATCTCAAAGTTTTCAAAATTCAAGATGTTGTTGTTATCGATCCCATGTGTATATCGAAAATGGGATGAGTTATCGAAAATCGAAAACAAACTTGTACTGCCTAGGAATTAGGCGAGCTTAAGTTCGAAATCTGGAGTCTCTAGCTCTTATAGTCTCTGAGATCGGTTGGCTCATACATACGGACAGACGGACAGACAGACGGACATGGCTATATCGACTCGGCTGTTGGTGCTGATCAAGAATATATATACTTTATGGGGTCGGAGATGCTTCCTTCTGCCTGTTACATACTTTTGCACAAAACCATTATACCCTATTTCCCCATTTTTAATGGGATCAGGGTACAATGAGGCGGGGCTCTTGAACCAACACTCCCAAGAAAAGCGGCCATAAATTGCAGCTGTTTGAGACAGCAAATTTAAATTAAATATATGTAGTCGCAGCAGAAGGCACAATTTAAAGCTCTTAAGGATTAAACTGCGGTCAAACAGCAAGCCAGTAAGCCTTAATACAGAAGCTTAAACACCAAATGTTGCTTGGATATTTGAGATTGCTACGTTGGACTGGTCTAAAAGCGGACAAATTGTTGGTCGTCTGTGGTATTTCTGGTTTTGATTTGACTTGCGAGGGCTCTAGTCATTTATCAATATGTCACTTAGTCGCTATTGTTGTTTGAATGCTAAGTGCTGCACTCTGCTCTCTGCTCAAAATAACGTCTGATGACTTTCACTTTGACATTTCAGCAACGCAGTCGAGATTCGCTTAGTGGGCGACCACTGAGTGTCAAAACCAAAAAAAATTAAACAATTTGCATTATCATTTCTCTCTGTTAAGCTTATATTGAAATCGGTTGAGAAACACCCGAGATGTGGAACATTTAAATTAAGCTGTATATGATGATTACACATACACAGTTCGTAGAAAGTAGAATCGTATTAGTTTAATATTTTCCTTTTTAAATAATGATTAAAGCCTGTGCGTTCTTAGAGTAAACAAGTAAGAAGGCTCTAGTCGACAAATCCCGACTAGACGATACCCTGATCCCTATACTTTACGCGTACAGTCCGTTTTTGCAAGTATGTGTGCGTGTGTGTACGACCATACTGCATACTCAACTTCAAGGTTCCATATCTCGGGTGTTTCTCAACCGATTTTTTTAAAATTTCACAGATTGATATTGTTTTGATTAATAATTCAAATGCCATCTAAAATTTTTTCAAAGTCAAGATTTTATAGTTATCCATCCCATGTGTATATCGGAAACGGGATGAGTTATCGAAAATCGAAAACAAACTTGTACTGCATAGGGATTAGGCGAGCTTAAGTTCCAAATCTGGAGTCTCTAGCTCTTATTGTCTCTGAGATCGACGCGTTCATACATACGGACAGACAGACGGACGGACGGACAGACGGACATGGCTATATCGACTCGGTTGTTGATGCTGATCAAACTTCTGCCTGTTATATACTTTTGCACAAAACCATTATACCCTTTTTCCCATTTTTAATGGGATCAGGGTATAATAAATGAAAATTAATATTCTAAAATGTAAATTTTACAATATTTTGTGACAAATCATGGAATCTTTACATCCTTACAATTATTTGTGGTATTTAAATGTGAAAAATGTGTTTTCAACAATAAAACTTAAGCGCTACATGTGACTAGTTTCATGTGAAGCACAACAATTGGGTTGTGCACATTTCATGATATGATTTCAAGGCTGTGGCGCCAATAAATTTACTAAATGACCAAAGTGCACACAATTGACGATAAACACGCACTTACACGCGCACACACGTAGATACAAATTATGTTAAAATCTGTGAGTGTGCGATATTATATGTGAGTGTGTGAGGGTATGTGTATGTGTGGGCGTCTGTGTAGCGTTCTGAAATGCGTGCTCAAACAAAAAATTAATTGCAGGCAGGCAATCAATTTTGATTAAAGTTAAAGTTAAACTGTACTCCGGGACTGTCAGCCAAGTGTCCTAAAGTATATTTGGGCAACATCAAAAATTCCATTTAGAGGCTGCAACTAAAGCAATACAAACTATTCACAATCAATAACAAAACAACCAATTGAAAGCGCTCGCTTAATTCAACAGAATAATAATAGATATAATAATAATATAACATGTTACATCAATCAGAGACACTTTAAATCGACGCTCAATAAAACTAAAAGCCTCCCAACTACGTTCAAAATTTTGATACTAATCATTTAAGCCGCTTGCACACCTTTATTAAATATATACATATATAGTATATATACATATAGTATATATATATGTATATAAAAAAACAACGACTAGCCAATGGATCATCTATTATGTAGTATGGCGGGCAACAGTCGCAACTCGTCCTACAATTGCCTATCATCATGGGATTCCTACGATCGTATACCTAGGTATGTATAAGACCGTATAAAAGGACCGTATCCCTGATTGCCTTGCACACAAAGACAACAAATGCTATTCTCTTGGTGCTGGTGAATGAAATCAAATTACGCAGGCAGCAGAGTAATTAATTAAATTTTTGTTCTATATTGATTTTTAAGACGTTCAACATTCTTTGCTTCGTTTTTTGGAGCGCATCAACTAAACTGTAAAAGAAAATAGAAAAGCATTTAAGTAGCAATCATAAATTGATTGCCATTAGCAATCAAATCTAATCAAATTCAAACGAAAAGCACACATCACACAAATACAAAAGTGTCCAAAGCGAACAAACTTCTTGCCAAACTAGTACTAAGTACTCTTAGTTGCTGCTTTTGCTTTGGGCAACAGATTTTAGTTATATGTGTGCTATAAATGGTCGACTGATTCTTCAAGTAAGAGTTTCGAATTATCTTCTGCAAGGGCATAATTAAAATTTATGTTAAGGGTGTAATGTGATATGTCTTGAGGCTCAATTTAAAATCAAAACATGAAAAGCAAGATGAACGCTATGAAATCGTTATTTCTAATTTAAATTCTCTATCTCCTATAGTCTGCGAGAGCTACGCGAATAAAAAGCTTTATAAGCTTGAGGCCTTAAGCCTGGTCTTGTATCTACTTTGAACAAGTAAGAAGGCTCTAGTGGAGAAATCCCGCTAGACGATACCCTGAACCCTATACTCTATGCGTACAGTCAGTGCTTCAAAGAATGTGTGTGTGTGTGTCTACGCGCATACTGCATACTCAACTTCAATGTTCCATATCTCCGGTGTTTCTCAACCGACTTTTTATAAAAATTTTACAGATTGGGACTTTTTTTTTATTAATTCAAATGCCATCTCAGTTTTCAAAAATCAAGATTTTGTTGTTATCGATCCCATGTGTATATCGGCAACGGGAAGAGTTATCAAAAATCGTACTGCCTAGGGATTAGGCGAGCTTAAGTTCCAAATCTGGAGTCTCTAGCTCTTATAGTCTCTGAGATCGACGCATTCATACATACGGACAGACAGACGGACAGACGGACGGACGGACAGAAGGACATGGCTATATTGACTCGGCTGTTGATGCTGATCAAGAATATATATACTGTATGGGGTCGGAGATGCTTCCTTCTGCCTGTTACATACTTTTGCACAAAACCATTTACCCTCTTTACCCATTTTTAATGGGTTCAGGGTATAAAAAGTTAGCTGACAGACCAATGTTCTCATATACATTCGGTATCAAAACAAGTAAAAAGTCTCTAGTCGAAAAATCTCGACAAGAAGATAATTAGAAGATAAGAGATTAATTTCAATGTTCCTTATCTCCAGTGTTCATCAACCGATTTCAATAAAAATTTAGAGATTGTCATTATTTCGTTAAATGTTTTAAACGTCTTCGAAACGTTTTCCAAATTCAAGATTTTGTTGTTATCGATCCTAAGTGTATATAGAAAACGGGAAGAGTTATCGAAAATCTAAAAAAAAGCTTTTATTGCCTAGGAATTAGGCAATCTTATGTTCCTAATATCTCTAGCTTAAACTCTTATAGTCTCTGATATCGACGCGTTCATACATATAGACGGATAGACGAAAAGGCGGCAATTGCTATATCGAGTCGGCTGTTACATACTTTTGCACAAAACCATTATATCCGTCCTACACATTTCCAATGGGTTCAGGGTATACAAAATTGTAGATGTGCTTGACCTATTTACGACTTTAGAAGTTAAAGTACTTCGAATTTTTAAGCTGCTCTGAATGTCTGACTAGACATCACTATGTTACATAGCTGCCATGGTAACAATCGGTCTTGCATGTAATAAAATTGAAATTTGTTTTAAACTTTACCACACCCGCTTTGCTCTTCGTGTGTTAAATTTTGTGCTTGCATCTACATGCAATCGTTGTTTAATATATATCACATCTGAACTTTCAATCTTGGCTTTCTCTTTATTTATGTGCACAATAAAGCGCTTTTCTCTTGGAGCACTTAACATTTTATGGATCACAACGGCAATCAATGCTACTGAACGCTTTGCAATCAGCAATGACACTGAACACAAAACCGAAACAACACTGAAGAATTTTTAAAAGAGCCATCGTTTTTGTTTTATTTCCGTCTGAGATTCTGTTTTTATTAGTTCACCTCCACCAATTTCTTCTCAGATCAAGTAAGGATATTTCGTTTCTATAAGCCAGTGCAAATGTTAACCAATTGGATTTTGAGGCATCAAACCAGCTCTTTCAACAACTCTGACGAAAAACAGCTTCTTTGAGCTATTGTTGTGGCTGTGTGTTGCGCGGACATTAGGCCTTTTGTGGAACGTCTCTTTTGTGTGGCATGAACGGGCTGAACAATGCATTGTTGTGTCAGGTTTTTCATAGAGTGCTTTGATGAGCTTTGATTTCGCTTTGGCTGCCACTTGCTTCAAAAGTGTGCTTTAAGAGGGGGACAAAAATGCGATTCGAAGTGAAATTTAATCAAATCGGAGCGCTTGAAAACATTATGTTGTTGTTGCTAATAGAAATGCGAGCTAGCTTTCTACCTGGGAAATTACATTTAAAAATCAATAAAAAAACAACAACACAATAAATATATGTATGTAAGTAGGCAACAGTATAGAGCTTATGCAGAGAACAACCGAAGGCTCAGCTTTAAAGTGTAATATAAACATTAAATTTGACGATATAATTAAATGATGCTAAGCCAAAAAAAACACATTAGCACGCAATTTTCGGTGCCACAAGCAAACATTTTATCAAGTGCTTCATGAACGGCGAGAAAATAAAAATTCAACATCAGCCAGCTCTGCCGAAACACACAAATAAAATAAAAACAAACATAAATCTTTTTAAAAACTATTTCCACAAACTTTTTAACAAATTGCACTTTACTTTAGTTCTCTCAGTTATTTGTCCTTGGTTGTACGCATATTTGCATTGATTGATTTCATTATTAAATCTTGATATATAGTATGCATTTGTTGTAGTTGTATGTGCTGTTCTTTGTGGCGTTTCTGCATGTCGATGTTTAAGTTATTTCTCATTGACTTCCTTTTAAATTTAAAAAAAAAACTTTAACAGGCAAAGCTTCATTTTTGTTTGTTTTTTAATTAACTTGGACATATGATTGTGCCTGTTTATAGTTCAACAGTTGTTGGCAATAAATTTATTTCAAAATGTAAAATGTGAAAAAAAATTGTGTAGCTAAATTTTTTAAATTATTTTACACTTAGGTACGTAATGTAAATAACAATGTCTGTAAATGTCCATCTGTTTGTATTTCTTTCTGTTTGTACGAAAATTTTTTTTGACATCCTTAAAGATAGAGACTGCAAATATCTTTGAATGTGTCTACGTCAGACAAACAGTCTAACTTGGAACGCTTCGCCCAAATCGATAACAAGTCTATATGGTATGTCGTTCATTTGAACACCTAGCTTCAACTGACTGATTTATTTATAGGTGATTAAAGCAACATCAGTTGGTTTATATTTGGTAAGAAGCCTGTCGGCTATACCATAGACACACTCAGGACAAATTGCTCCGTTCTGCGTCCTTAGATGCTAAGCTGCCTTATGCAATATAGAGGGGATGACAAGACTCGAAGCCCTTAAAGTTTTCAAAATGTTTCTTTTTTTTCGTTTATAAATATATAATTTGTGTCGGACTAGTAAAAAACGGAGAACCAATTTTAAGAATTCATAAGTGTACAACAAAATGAAAAAAAAACAAGTTAGAAGGCTCTAGTCGAGAAATTCCGACTAGACGATACCCTGATCCCTATACTTTACGCGTACAGTCAGTGCTTGCAAGTATGTGTGCGTGTGTGTACGACCATACTGCATACTGCATACTCAACTTCAAGGTTCCATATCTGCGGTGTTTCTTAACCGATTTTAATAAAAATTTCATAGATTGTTATTGTTTTGATTAATAATTCAAACGCCATCTAAAGTTTTTTCAAATTCAAGATTTTATTGTTATCGATCCCATGTGTATATCGGAAAAAGGATGAGTTATCGAAAATCGAAAACAAACTTGTACTGCCTAGGGATTAGGCGAGCTTAAGTTCCAAATCTGGAGTCTCTAGCTCTAATAGTCTCTGAGATCGACGCGTTCATACATACAGACGGACATGGCTATATCGACTCGACTGTTGATGCTGATAAAGAATATATATACTGTATGGGGTCGGAGATGCTTCCTTCTGCCTATTACATACTTTTGCACAACTTCATGATACCTTTTTTCCCATTTTTAATGGGATCAGGGTATAATAAATAAAAAAATGTCGGCACTATTTGCTGGTTGTTTGAAACAGTGAGCAGAAACAACTGTTCCCATTGTCTGAGCTTTAATGTTAAAAAAACATAAATTGTGGCTAACATTTTTAAAATATTTGTATATAAAAACGTAAACGACAATTATAAATAAAGACTTACATAACCAGTAAATTAATCTTAAGTTATATTTTTCATAAATTGCCATCAGCTGACCCAGGGTCATTGAACGTTCAAGTTGCTTGAGTTAAGGCTGCGAGGCCAAATAGCAAAGTCGCCTGGGTTCAATTCTCCTTTGCTGAACTTTGGCATTGTATGTTGGCCTCCCAGAACAGCGGTCATAAAGTAGTCAAGACGCCTTGTGCCGTTGCTTGTTGTTCGTAGCTTAATCTGTCACCAAATGTTCACAATCAAATGCAACTTTAGTATTGTGCCAAGTCAAATAAACTCGCATCAGCAAATATCTGAATGTCGAATATTGTTTTGGGTTCAGAGTTGATTGTATGCATTGCCACGTTTTGTGGCATAACTGGCACGGACACCAGCGACAGCAACTGTTAAGGCTTGACAGGCGTTGCAGTCATTGGCACTTGCCACTTTGCTACTTGTCGCCCACGGGTGGCATTTAAATAATGGCGTGCGGCAAACAAACTGCGTTTGCTTCGTGCATTAACCTTGACATGAATATTCACAGGACAAAACCCGCACAGCTCCAGCTCCATTTGTGTCTAGTTCATAATGTTGGTATAGGAAAACAAAAGTAAAGGCTAACATGTAATACGCTTTGTTTTTCCCTCTTTTGTTTTGGCCAGTCACTTTAAATGCGACGCCTTTGATTAACAAGGGCCCTGAACAGACCACCGGATCACTTTAAGAGCAGTCAAGTGTTTAACCAAAGTCTGCCTTATATCCTGTTCTGTTCTATTTGTTTGGCAATCAAAACCTGGTAAGGTCAAAGCTTAAACAATTTGTATGCTAAACTTAGACGTTAACCAGAGCCTTTCAAAATTTATTGTGGCTAACAGGAGTAACATTCTCTGAAATCGATTTGTGCCTTTCAGTTGTCAGCTGTAGTGCTATTGCTAAATAAACATTTACATTTCGTTGCATAAACAACGCCACGTTGCATGCTTAGTGTTTATATTGCACTAGCAGCAAAAATAATTCCTTTAGTTTACCCCAAATACATAAACAAACAAGTAAGAAGGCTCTAGTCGAGAAATCCCGACTAGACGATACCCTGATCCCTATACTTTACGCGTACAGTCAGTGCTTGCAAGTATGTGTGCGTGTGTGTACGACCATACTGCATACTGCATACTCAACTTCAAGGTTCCATATCTCCGGTGTTTGTGAACCGATTTTAATAAAAATTTCACAGATTGTTATTATTTTGATTAATAATTCAAATGCCATCTAAAATTTCAAATTCAAGATTTTATTGTTATCGATCCCATGTGTATATCGGAAACGGGATGAGTTATCGAAAATCGAAAACAAACTTGTACTGCCTAGGGATTAGGCGAGCTTAAGTTCGAAATCTGGAGTCTCTAGCTCTTATAGTCTCTGAGATCGACGCGTTCATACGTACAGACGGACGGACGGACAGACGGACATGGCTATATCGACTCGACTGTTGATGCTGATAAAGAATATATATACTTTATGGGGTCGGAGATGCTTCCTTCTGCCTGTTACATACTTTTGCACAACTTCATGATACCCTTTTTTCCCATTTTTAATGGGATCAGGGTATAAAAATGAAATAAGGGTTAAATGAAGCTGTGCAAACCTATTTGTGCAGCAAATAAATGGAACTGTTTCCGATCCCATAAGGTATATCAAGGGTGCTTTATTTTATTCCGTAATGCCACAAAACCATTTTTGAATGATTTCCATATTGCATAATAATGTGCCAGCGGATTGATTAAATACGGTAGAATATAGCAGAGCGATTTTCATGTCAAACTTGATAGGTTGTTAAATTTCTGAGTCATCTGCATTAATATTTTTAAACGTTTTAAGCAAATATTTTGTTAAGAAACCCCTTAAACAAAAATTCATTTTCTCGAAGTTCTTCGGCACGTCCAAAAATTTTTATTTCGAGATAAAATTTTGTATCTAAATATACATATACATATCTTCTAACAAGACAAATTGACATATTAACTTGTACTTGTTTGACACTCGTTGCACGCACTTTTCAATAGATATTCGGTGAACAGAAAGTGAGCGAAAGCTGTAACTGGCGGGAAATTGGCTGCCATTGGCAACCTATTTGCTCCTAGTTTCATTGCTGCTCTCCATAGAATTTAATGTGATAAGTAAGCGCATCAATTGTCAAGTGCAGCGGTGCGAATTGAGTTGCCATTTTATCAATTATCAATCAACGTTGATTTGCGCAATGCCTTATTTCATTTATTTACCAAAAAGGACACACAAGAATGCAATATTTATATGAATATTGATATTAAGCAAAGGCATTTGAATCAAATCGAACTTAAATTGCTAACTTCTATTTTCTTTATTAATTTGCAGAGTGCGTGTGGAGTACTATGTGAATGAAAACACATTCAAAGAAAGACTGCAACTCTATTTCATTAAGAACCAGCGTTCAAGTAAGTATTTCATATGTAATACTTAACAATAGTTGAACCGTATATTGTCCGTCTGCCTGTTTGTAACCGAAAATTTTTTCGAGACTTAAAACTTTGCATACATTTTTGACTATATTTTTGTTGTTATCTTTTAAATAACTTTATGTATACTGATTTTCTTTATAACTTAAGGTCTAATTCCATTCACAAGAAATCTAAAATTACCAAAAAAAAACAAAAAAAATTTAAAAAAAAATTTTTTTTTTTCAAGTTGACTTTTTTTTTACCGTACCTATAACCTACTTGTGTTATAAACAAAATAGTTCGCTTTTTTTCCTTTACAAAAATGCTTTGCATTAGATCACTCATTTTCCAATCAGCACTAGTTGGGTTAGGGTTAATATAAGCTTTTCGAGCTTTAAAAAATACGGATTTGCTTAGAAACAAAACAAAACAAAACAAACCATACCACAAAAGAAATATAAGGAAAGACTGTTTAAGAAAGTCTGTCATAAGAGAACGATGGAATCGTAGTTAATCACAAAGAAGTTTTATGTCTTAAACGAATAATTAATTTAAGACTTAACGCCTTATTTGTACATACTGAACGTGGAAGTTAACGGGTAATTAGATTATAAGTGTATTTAAATACTTTCTGAGAGTAAGACAGTACAACTGTGCTTATACTTCAATTGATAACAATCATTTAATTAAATTATTCTTCAAACGCTGGGGCTGAATACACATTTTTTTGTAATGCGATTAAAGTTTTCTTAGGCAGAATAAACAGTCGGAATCAATTGGAAAACAGCATGAAGTCAATAAAGGAGAACCTGGTTAACAAAAACATCAACAGCAATCGATATCATTCGCAGAAAAAAAAAAAAAAACTGATGCAATATACTTAGGTAAATATTGATTTGGTTACGAAATAATTGTGCAGGTAAACAGGTTCATAAAGATTGAGGGACAAATAAATAGTGTGGAATTGTCTGTCAGTAAATTTGGGGGTAGATTTTGCGACCAGTTAGTTAGTCGGTCAGTCGGTCGTTCAGTTAGCCAGTCAGTCAGTCAGTTGCTCAGTAAGGTAAGGTAAGGTAAGGTTAGGTAGATAAAAAGTAAACTAACAATCTCATGTAATTTAGTGGTTTGACCCAAATTTCAATGTGTTTTTTGTGCTACTTTCTCGTTCAAGGCTTACGCATACGAATAGCCGATTTATTCCTTAAGTTACTGTCGTGTGTTCTCTACATAATACGTGTGATATTGGATAAAAATCCAACATTTATAACATGGTAAGCCAAAAACCCACACACACAAATTACTTCCAATTACACAAAATATTTATTATTATTTTTTTTGCCCGCCTCTGCGTCTGTCTGTGTGTGTGGATATTTGTTTTTGTATTTAGCTATGGCTGCGAAGTGGCCAATAAAACAGAGTTTATCATTTCTGCAAAGCTAACGGAGGAGGAGTTTCAGGAGAATCCAATTATTAACTGGGATGCAATACTCTGGGTAAACCGACCAACGGTGCTCTGGGTTCTACAATTACTTCTGGCCATGGTGTCGTTAACTCAATCTTTAGTTCTTACATATCTAGGCTATAAGGTGAGTGCAAATAATTGAAAAAAATTTTAAATCTCGTCTTTCAGAAATTAAGAAAAATTTTTATCAATTTAAAAAAAAAACTGTCTTTATCGCATTTAATTTAACTTATTTATTTATTTAAAAAATTTCACTGTCTATTATAGTTCTAAGATTTAGGTAAGCATTTGCTTATTTGAACTTCCATGCAAGGATATTCCATATAACGTTTTAAGTTTCTACTTAACGAATTCATTTTCAGATCAAAGCGATTTGATTCCATCAAAAACCCATTCAAGCTTTTAACTGTCCCCTTGAAATTGTCAATGTAGAAAATTGAATGTATACGAAAATAGCTTTTTTAAGTCGTATATGTGACCAGATAATCGATATCAAAAAAGAATTGATCTTACCTTTAAAGACCAAGTACCAGCTCCGGTTAACAAATGTGAAAAATCTTAAATGTGTAAGGTCTAATATGGTCTTAAAAACAGGGTGTAATAATAAAGGTTTATTAGATTAAGAAAAGTTGCTAAAGCATTTTAAAACATAACGCTTACACATTCAATTATATTTATTGAAAAGTTTATGGGTATTTTTAAACTATCTTAAAAAAATGTATGTTTTACATTAACTAAATGTCTAAATTCTCTACTGCACTTTCTAAGAGACCTTTTGCTGTTTACATTAAAATATTCTTACAACCAAACTCTTTGTTTTCTTACTTTCCACAGGGCAACATATGGCAGCAAATACTCTCATTTCACTTCATACTAGAATTAGTTACGACAATACCCTTTGCACTAACTGTAAGTACAATTCAAATGCATCTAACAATTATTTAATGAAGTTAAACGATTGTCGCTTTGCCTTTTTGTGTAGATTGTGCATCCGCCGCTGCGCAATCTTTTCATACCAATATTTTTGAACTGCTGGCTAGCCAAGCGTTCGCTGGAGAACATGTTTGTAAGTATCCGTCTGCATTTGTTTGTGTATGTGTGTGTTAACTATTAGCTAACTATGTGTATTGCCCAACTTAATGCTGCAACATTTCGTAGAACGATTTGCATCGCGCCATGCAAAAATCACAGTCGGCTTTATCACAGCAGTTGACCATTTTGTCGGCCACGTTGCTCTGCCTAGTGTTCACCAGGTAAAACGTACTCAAACTAACAAAACTGTCTGCTCTTTCTTCTACTTACACCTTCTATGTCTGTTTTTCTAGTGTTTGTGGTATACAGCATTTTCAGCGTGCCGGACATCGGCATTTGAATCTGTTCCAGAGCACCTACTATGTGGTTGTGACCTTTTCCACAGTTGGCTACGGAGATTTTGTGCCGGACATTTGGCCATCCCAACTATATATGGTCATCATGATTTGTGTGGCGCTTATTGTGCTGCCCACGCAGGTGAGTAACTGCATTTAATGCCTGACTGCTTCAGATACTCCACAGGGAGCAACAACGGGGATGACCAGATAAATCAGTAGAGCAATCAGGCACGGCTTCGAATGTTTGTATTTATCGTGCATACAAACACACCCAGTTTTAAGCTGCTTAGCTGCCTTGTCTAACAGTGTGTCCAGTCCATCAATTCATTTACGTATTAACAGATGATATTGGTTGGTCATCAATCTGTCTCGATATGACTCATAGACAAAATCGTCTTGCACTGGTTTGCCTTTGGATCAAAACAATAAACGAGCAATTGTTAGTACCGGCTAGTAAAAGTTATATAGGCCTGCCTCTTCTACAAGTATTGGAAAAACAAGAGCATCAACCAAATTCTTGTTGTTTTTTTTTTCGCTTTTTCGTAGCGTAATTTATGGCTGTCTCTTCTGACTCTTCTGTCAAACAAGCGCAAGCTGCATGTCGATGTTTGCGACGCGCTCGCTTAATTTATGACCAGCTATGACAAGAACAATGTAGCAACATTGTGACCAAATTGTTTGCTGTTTGCTAGTGTTTTTTACTTGGTTTATGCTGTACGACGCTGAAAGGAAAGCACTTCAATTTAATTAAAATTATTTGTGCTGCAACTACAATGCAATTGAGTTAAACAAAACGCCATCGCTGTCAATATATTTAATGAATTCAATCTAACAATCTTATCTAATCCATTGTATACAAAAATTAATATTATTCATGCGCACACGAATGTGTGCGTATTTTTATACCCTGATCCCATTAAAAACAAGATAAAAGGGTATAATGGTTTTGTGCAAAAGTATGTAACAGGCAGAAGGAAGCATCTCCGACCCCATAAAGTATATATATTCTTTATCAGCATCAACAGCCGAGTCGATATAGCCATGTCCGTCTGTCCGTCCGTCCGTCTGTCTGTCCGTCTGTCCGTATGTATGAGCCAACCGATCTCAGAGACTATAAGAGCTAGAGAATCCAGATTTGGAACTTAAGCTCGCCTAATCCCTAGGCAGTACAAGTTTGTTTTCGATTTTCGATAACTCATCCAGTTTCCGATAAACACATGGGATCGATAACAACAAAATCTTGAATTTGGAAAACTTTTAGACAGCGTTTAAGACATTAGACAAAATAATGACAATCTGTGAAAACCGGAGATATGGAACATTGAAGTTGAGTATGCACTATGCAGTATGTGCGTACACATACACAAACATACATGCAAGCACTGACTGTACGCGTAAAGTAAAGGGTTAAGAGTATCGTCTAGTCGGGATTTCTCGACTAGAGCCCTCTTACTTGTTTTTTTTTATTAAATAAAGAGTACATGCAGACTTAAAAGAACTAAAACAACACATGATTAAAAAAGGGAAAAGAAAGAAGACGTCTGAACTATTGCGAAATTTAAAACTTTTATGTATATCCTTGAAGTTAACAATTTGCATTGAAAATATGTGTACTAGTCTTAAAAGCAAGCATCGTACGTGTTAAAATCGATATGAGCAACAACACTTTCAAGTGGGTTTGAGTAAAAATTTCATTTTTTTGGTTATTTCCTTGTTAATTTTTTGCTTTTCAAATTTTGAATGCAGTTCGAGCAATTGGCTTTCACGTGGATGGAGCGACAGAAACTGGGCGGCAGTTATTCGTCACATCGTGCACAGAGCGAGAAGCATGTGGTTGTGTGTTCCACAACGCTGCACGCTGATACAATAATGGACTTTCTGAACGAGTTTTATGCGCATCCACTACTGCAGGACTTTTATGTGGTGCTGCTGAGTCCAATGGAGCTGGATACGACAATGCGTATGATATTGCAGGTGCCCATTTGGGCGCAGCGCGTCATCTACATTCAGGTTGGTTGGTTGACAAGTAAAGATTCGATTCGATTCGATTTGATTTAATTCGATTCGATTCGATTCGAATTGCACATTCACATTTACCCTTGTCATGACATTCTCGCATGGCGTTGTGTCATTTGACAGGGCTCCTGTTTGAAAGATGGCGACTTGGCTCGGGCGCGCATGAACGAGGCGGAGGCATGTTTCATATTGGCAGCTCGCAACTATGCGGATAAAACAGCTGCCGATGAGCACACCATTCTACGTTCCTGGGCCGTCAAGGACTTTGCCCCAAATGTTCCCCAATATGTGCAGATATTTAGGTGAGTGAAGTATACTACATGTGTGTTGCTGACATAGTTTACTCGATTTCTTTCACTGCTCGCTGCTCTGCGAGCGTGCGTGTGGCCAAGCACAGCATTCTAACATTAATATATATGTATATATATTTACTATCTATCTATCACATGTGTGCATTTCCATGCGCTGCTGCGTGGCCGGATGTGCCACAGACCGGAGCACAAGCTGCATGTGAAGTTCGCCGAGCACGTGGTCTGCGAGGATGAGTTCAAGTACGCGCTGCTCGCCAACAATTGCACCTGTCCCGGTGCCAGCACATTGGTAACTCTGCTCCTTCACACGTCACGCGGACAGTACGTATACATATGCTATAAATTCCCTCTAATGCCAGTCTACTGTTAACTGGCTAGCATTTGGCTTACATGCGTCAGCAGCTTTGGCGGCAACGATGCGTCACACTGTCGCCAATTATATGAATCATTTTTTTGTACCTGGTTATTCGAGGGTGACTCTCGTTCAAAGTAATCGCTGCTGTGAATAAAATGAGTTCCAACTAAAATCATCACAGCGAGCTGTTGGTTAGACAAACGTATAATTGAAACAGAAGAACATACGAAAACAATTTAACTTACTTATTTCAACATGTTCCTCAGTTGACCTAGCTTTCTTAACATGGAATAATAAGTTTCTTAACCGGCAATTTTTTCTAATCTGAACTCATTGAAAATGGGTAAAAAAGGTACAATGGTTGTGTGTAAAAGTATGCAACAGGCAGAAGCAACCATCACCGGCCTCGTATTATTTTTATTGAATACGGCTTAGAAACCCCGGACCTATGGAACACACACATATGTGCAAGCATTGACTGTACGCGCTAAGTAAAGGGTTCAGGGTATCTGCTAGTCGGGATTTCTCGGTAATTAAAGCCAGTTGGCTAAAGAAGTTTAGAGTTTGTCAACAGGTGAAAGTGAAAAAAATATGAAATTATTTCGCAAGATCATTGATTCTTAAATTTCAATGCGAGAAAGCTGTGAAACGGAATTGCAAACACGATTTTTGGAAATCCTCCTCCTCAATGTACCGCTGAAACCGAATACTTTTGTATTTGGTACAATTCTTTTTGTTTTTGGTTTTTAAAAAACTTTTACATGCCAAAGCAATTGAGCTAAATAAAGCTTTTACAGCGGACTTTTAAAATTTAATTTAATTTCTATTAAATCTATGATAAACCACCACGTTAATTTGAAGTGTAAGCTTTAATTAAATGTAATGCGCATTTGTTTTTGACACCAAACTGTAATTTATGCAAATTTCCCTAGTCGTCAAGAGCGTTAGATAAAAATAAAACAGGGAAAAATAAATGGAAGTAAATGAATGAAAATGCTCGAGCGTTTTGTTGTTTTTTTTTTCATTGCGGCAAGAAACACGCAAGCCAAATTTTCCAAACGCCGCGTAAAACTTGACGCATTAGTTAAGTCAAGAATTGCAATTAGTGTTTTCATGGTCGGCGAAAGAGGCGTGACAGCAGTCACCCTTAAATTGTTTTGTTTGTGGCCAGACGTGAATTTTAACAATTGAAACTCAAAACTTGAAGCTTTAATCCCCTTTGCGACATGGTAAACAATAACGTTAACCTGTTTTGTGTTCCTCACAGAGAAGGGCAACAGTCGCCTGAGGAGTGGCATCGTCTCTATGGCAAATGCTCGGGCAATGAAATTTATCATATTGTGCTCGGCGACAGCCGATTCTTCGGAGAGTACGAAGGCAAAAGTTTTACATATGCCAGCTTTCATTCACATCGCAAGTAAGTGAGCCAAAATACCCAAAATACTTTTTAGTTAATAAAACTGCTTTCAACGCTTTTGACGTATGAATGGTGAAGCGCGGCAGGCAGTCATAAATAAATGCTTACTTGCTCGCTTCATCTCATATTTATATGCCTTAACCATTCAAAAATTCAAGTTTATGAAAAAATGCCAAAATTGCTTCAAATTTTAATTTGTTTCTTATATACTATTTATTTGCACGCTGCCACAAAATAAATATTGAATAAAAAAAAAGGTTCGGTGTTGCTTTGGTGGGTGTGCGTCCGGCCGAGCTGCCGGAATTCTATGAGGATACAATACTGCTAAATCCAGGACCCAGGCACATTATGAAAAAGGATGACACGTGCTATTACATGAGCATCACCAAGGAGGAGAATTCGGCATTTGTCGTTAATCAAAGTCAAACTGCGGAAACAACAACGGCAGCCAGTAAAGATGGTGGCTCCACTGTCGGTGGTACTCTTCCACATTCAGCAACTGGTGGGTACAATGCAGCATATAAACTAATTTTCAAATGTGTATGTGATGTGTGTGTCTGTGTGCTTTCGTGTTAATGTGTGTGTGTTGGTTTTCATCAAATTAAATTACAAAGAAAAAAAGTCTTACTGAATTTGAATGAATTGCGCTTCAAAAAATCTCAAAAAAAATACACGGATATACACGTATATATGTGCGAATTTATTTATTTTTTTTTTTTAGCTCTTGATTTGAGGCTGTCCTTAGAACAAAAAAAACTTTTATAATTTATTTGTCTGTCTCATAATTTGTTGGTCTGTCAATTTGTCTACAATCGACACAAATTTAACAAAAAATTTAAACAAAAAGCTTTAAATGTGTATGCGCGTGCCCGTTGTTAATTGACATTATTCATTTTGTCTTGAACGTTGAACGTTGAATTTTTATTTTCACTTTTCAATTATCTTGTGCTGATAACTCGTTTAAAAAAACAAATTGAAAATAGAAAATAGAAAACAAACCAAAAATTAAATGAAGAACACACCGCTTTGTTATGTTTGTACAATTCTTATCGCTCTCTCTCTCTTTCTCTCTCTCTCTATAAATTTATCTCAACTTATTTTATCTATCTATTATTGCTTAAATGTTTATATACTTACATTAAAAATTTTTAGAGATTAAAGTTAGTAAGCTTAATTAAAATACGAGCAAACTAGAAATTAAATCCATTTCCTATCCTTAAGAAAAATCATTTAAGGTCATTGAAATTTTTTAGTCCAAATTATCAGGCGCGCATCGGTGTATGGAGCTGGGCAAAAACGTACCGCTTTAAATTTTGGTTGCTGTTGATCTCCCTTGTTAAAAGTAATATTCAAACCCAGAGAAAAAACTACACAAAAATCAACTATGAAAATAGTTCATTTTAATATATACGGTTTCAGCTATAAAACGTAGTTAATTTAACTATAAAATATGTTAATATGAAATTAACCTTTAAAATAAAATGTCGCATTCAAAACGCAATCATAGTTAATTCTAACAACCATCATATTGAGAATTAGTTTAATCAGTTAGTCGCATCCGAACTAACTAAATACTAAATACGTTTGGAAACAGCGCAATGGCTAAGGCAACCGATTAGTAAACGAAATTTTGCTTGTTCAAATCGCGTCGCTGTCCATCATAGTTCGTGTTTGATAAGTTTGATTAAGTTTTCTCTTATCCTACTTCTAGCACTTTTAATAGTTTCAAATATATATCTAATGTTCATAGTGGATCATGTGACCAAATAAAAAAAAACGAATGGTACTTGGTTTTAGGGTATCCAAGATGTTTAAATAAATAGTTTCATAATAAAATTTCGTATGAATATTATTTGAGAAAAAAACGTTTGTGCATCAATATTTAACGTTGACACTTCAAATTAAATATGAATAAAGTTGGTTTTACTATTTAATATTTGATTTAACATGTGCACTTGTCAAGTTAGGCATATTCATACTAAATGCTAAATCATACAAAAATAAATTGGACTCACCATGTATATGCTTAGTTGTACTACGTTTTTCTCTGGGTGCAGCTATCATTTTAAAAATGTATCTCCATTACACTAAAAATTATTTTTAATGTGCTGAGGAGTCAAAATTAAATACACAATAGGCCTACTTTTAGGTGACATATTGAAAGCGGTGTGGATCCCGAGTGGATTTAATGAAGCTGATACTCGAAATTACTAAATTAATACTAAATTAATTGAAGCTAATACTTTAAATATATATCCAAAAATATTTTTAAAATAACGAACACGTCAGTTGTTTTATCAATTACACAATTTTTTTGTGCCTAAACAATTTTTTTGCGAAAATAAATTAAATTTTTTTTTTTTAAATAGACACATGATCACCAATATGTTGCTATTCGCCGATTTAGCCTCTTTTGCGCTAATATGGCTACGTTAAAGATAAATGTGATGTCAAGTTGATAAAAGTTGCAAGCTCCAAATATGGTCGTAAAATAAAATCAAGCTTATTATTAATTAATGTTTTGTGACCCACTATTATTTTTACCTTGTGTAAAATTGATAACCGATTTGCCTATCAGGGCTGTCAAGCTCTACCGAGGAACTTTATTATTAAATTGTTTACCCTGCATTATTAACACGCTCATATTGTGAAAATGCGAAAAGTTTCTGCCTAAAACAAATATATTTCTCCTAAGAATATTAAATTGCAAAATTGTATCGAAAACTTGATTAAGCCTGTATATAACGATTATTTCGTCGTTATTAGTATGAAAGTACAGATACAATTTTACAATAAGTTGGAAATGGCTTCAATTCAATTCTTTTGAATTTTTGGTATTTTTAATTATAGAATCAGAACTTAGACGATGACATCAAAATTTATTTTGAATTATATCGGCAACTCTATTAACATTTGTATGGAACTAATTCTAATTGTTTTGAAAAAAACCACCACTTAGATACTTTACAGAAACACATACATATGCACGCACACACTGACACAAACGTACATAAACACACAAACATTTAACATTAATACTATAATATCCAAATATCGTAAAAAGAAAAATTCAATGTAGCCAATAAATCAACAAAATCAACAACACAATCTACACAAACTAGTACAAATATAATAAGTACAACAACAACAATAACTACTACAATTAGCACGACTTTCACATCATCAACATTATTATCAGCATCAGCATCAGCAACAACAAAAACAACAACCGATTTGAATCAAGCGGGAATCGCACCAGTGCCGTCTGTTTGTGTTCGTGTGCCCCAATTTCCAACATATGATTATGGTGCCGGCACGCTTCAAACCGAGCGGCGTCACTTGCAACCGTATCCGTATCCGCAAACGTCACAATTACCATCACAGTTACCGCTACCGTTACCGTTAACGTCACTGTCACCGTCCCCGATACCGTCACCGTTACAGTCACCGCAACCGTACCCGAAAATGCAACAACAAACATGTGATAGTGATTGTTCAACACTATTTGTGCGTGAGTGTGACTCCAAAACAAAACAAAAAATAAAATAAAAAACAACTCCCCGTGAATGAACTTATCCCCAAATGATAAGGAATGAAATCAACAACTTAAAAGATTTAACATTGAAAACTAAATGAATCTAAACAAAAATGTTATTAATCACCTTTCAACTATATAAAACTAGCTTTAACACATAAATAAATACATATGTACCTAGTTTTATTCATATATACTACTACAAACTCTATTTTTCTTTTTTGCTATTTCACTGTTTATGCTCTCTCTCTCTCTCAGTCTCTCTGTCTCTAGAATTAAAATATAATTTTTTTTCTAGAAATTAGTTTTGCCTACAGTTGGTTATATGCCTTTAGACCACCCGCCCCTAAAAACCATTTCCGCTATTCGAAAACCATTAGCGACAACTATCACACACATACTACGCAAACAAATCCCAAGATACCCTATGAACACATACACATTTTATGCAACTATTTTTGTCTTTGCTTCGTTTTGCTTGTTTCTACACTTGTTGTTCGATTATTGTTCCTATTGCATTGCATGTCTCATCTATTGAATACCTTTTGCATTTATTAAACCCTGAACCCATTAAAGATGGTTAAAAAGGGTATAATGGTATGTAAAAGAAGAAGTATCTCCGACCCCATAAAGTATATATATTTTTGATCAGCATCAACAGTCGAGTCGATATAGCCATGTCCGTCTGTCCGTCCGCCTGTCCGTCCGTCTGTCTGTCCGTATGTATGAATGCGTCGATCTCAGAGACTATAAGAGCTAGACACTTCAAACTTGGAAAATAAGCTCGCCTAATCCTTAGGCAGTATAAGTTTGTTTTCGATTGTCGATAACTCTTCCCGTTTCCGATATACACATGTGATCGATAACAATAAAATCTTGAGTTTGAAAAAACTTTAAATGACATTTTAATTATTAGTCAAAATAATAACAATCTGTGAAATTTTTACTAAAATCGGTTGAGAAACACCGGAGATATGGGACATTGAAGTTGTGTATGCAGTATGCAGTATGTGCGTACATACAAACACACATACTTGCAAACACTGACTGTACGCGTAAGGTATAGGGATCAGGGTATCGTCTAGTCGGGATTTCTCGACTAGAGCCTTCTTACTTGTTTTTCTTTCGTTTCTTTGCACATTTACTGTAAGTTGTTATTGTACTCTTGCTCTTGTTCTGTCCCCCTCTATCTTGACGCTGTCGTTGTAAATTATACACATGCAACAATTTGTTGCCCCAGATACTGAACACAAATTGAGTATACGCCGCATGGTGGCAACTGTTGCGTGTCAACAGTTTTAGCCAGCCAAAATGTCTGGCACTACACAAGTACACCTAAGTGGAAACAATTAATGTTGTTGCTGTTCTCGCTTTTCGCACAATTAAGACGCTACAAAACATGCAAAGTCTTTAAGCAAGATAGCGTTAGTTTTGGTATGGAGTCGGCCTTAAACAAACGTTATTAAGTTCCAACTAAACGAAAGTCAATATCTTTGCGCAAAACTTTCAGTGCTTAAGCACCAATGCCTAATTCTGATTTAATTTAATTTATTGTTTACTGCAGCAATCTTTTTTCACCTTAAAGTATTTTATGCAATGAACCAAACGAGATAGTACTGTAAAAAACTCTTACACCTTCCACATTTGTTGGTGCTTAAAAGCTAAGCTCATTTAGCAATTGTTTAATTTGGAGATCTTAGGAGTTTTAGAGTACCTTTGTTCTCAATAAGCTTTAAGCTAAGTTGAGTAAATTCTAAAACTTTTCCCGTTTCAGCTTAAAGCTAGACTTACTTAAGTTGAAAGTAAAACTAAATGTGTTTTTAAAATAGTTTAAAGCTAACTTTTGCACACTTTTCACAACTTATTAATGGCTAAAAGATTATTCCAACATCTTTTTGTTTTTTCACGTACATAAACAAAAGTCTGCTGCTGCTGTTGATTATTTGTCAATATTTATCAAATTTGGCAGCTGGAAGGACTTTTAATGAGTTTGCAAGGGTTTTTCATGCACGCCGATTCTCTCTTTAGCTTTCTCTCACATTTTTCCCCCAATTTTGCTATTATTGTGCGCTTCATCTTCATCGTCTTATGCTCTAATTGTTGTTTCAGCTAAAATGTTAGAAAATTTCTTGTAAAGAATTCAAACCTTTGTTCAAGTAGTGATAAGCTTTGAGCTTTATTCCTTTGCCATAATGCACTGTCGTCAATAAAACGGCTAATTAAAAATATTTAACGATTTTTCATACAACTTTATTGCATTTACTAACGAAAACCCTGCAGCCAACGATAACCCAACGTCTGTGATAATATTGGACTCTAGACAAAATCTAAAGGACACAACGGTGAGCACAACGCATTTGCCAACGGCGGCGACAACAACGACCACAATAACATCAACAACCCTGCCAATAACAATGGGTGGCTCAGGTGCAGAGGCAGGTGCACAGTCAGGCTCCAGCAGCAGCGGCGGAGCGGGTGGCGGCGGTCTTGGAGTGGGTCTCAACATTGGCACCTCACTTAGTATAACACCTGCGCATAACACCACGGGGAATCATCTGGAATTGCCATATGCAAACAATCCCAATCTGCTCAGTCCCGATGTTCTCAATCAGCGTAGAGGTGAGTACTATCTACATCTTCCATCGCTCTAGTCACGCAGGTTTGACCAACAGAATAGGATACAGCCCACGAAAAGGTTTAAAAACAGCCCAAACGTCATTTCAATTTTATTAAAATAATATTCAATTATTTTTACTTTCATAGTATTAATAACTGGGTTTTAAGCTGTTTTATTATACCCTGATCCCACCAAAAATGGGAAAAAGGGTATAATGGTTTTGTGCAAAAGTATTTAACAGGCTGAAGGAAGCATCTCAGACCCCATAAAGTTTATATATTCTTGATAAGCATCAACAGCCGAGTCGATATAGCCATGTCCGTCTGTCCGTCCGTCCGTCTGTCCGTCCGTCTGTCCGTCCGTCTGTCCGTCCGTCTGTCCGTTCATCCGTCTGTCTGTCTGTCCGTATGTATGAACGCGTCGATCTCTAATACTATAAGAGCTGCAGACTCCAGATTTAGAACTTAAGCTCGCCTAATCTTTAGGCAGTACAAGTTTGTTTTTCATTTTCGATAACTCAGCCCGTTTCCGATATACACATGGGATCGATAACAACAAAATCTTGAATTTGGAAAACCTTGAGATGATATTTGAATTATTAAACAAAATAATGAAAATTTTATTTAAATCGGCTGAGAAACACCGGAGATATGCAACATTGAAGTTGAGTATGCAGTGTGCGTGACACACACACACACACTTGCAAGCAAGGACTGTATGCATAAAGTACAGGGTTCATGGTATCGTCTAGTCGGGATTTCTCGACTAAAGCCTTCTTACTTGTTTTAAAAAAAACTTGACGGTTTGCTATTTCGACCCGAAAAATTAAAAAAATTCAAAATCTCCCTTAATATTAGACATAAAGTAACCAAATATAAAGGATTAACCCCGAAACACAGTTCAGCATTAAGTTAACTCTTTCGAACCATATCAAGCTAAAGTATATTTGTTTCGAATATAACACAGGTAGTCGCAGACCTTCGATACTGCCTGTACCGGATATGTTTACCTCCTCCTCGTTCAGTATTGCAGGCAACGATGATGGTGACGAGGGTGACGAGAGTGATGATGAGATCGATGATGAAATGCCCTGGCGTTCACCATCCGAAAAAATTGCGTAAGTCGCTAAATTAATTTTTTCTTTGTTCTTAACCTTGAAACCTCTAAGTATTTTTTTCTTAAACCTAAGTTATTAATTTTTGAGTTACTTTTCACCCCTCCCAGTAGGTAATATATCAGAATATATGCATAACTGTGTTGTGTACATCCCAAATGTTACCAATTAACAAAAATTCTAGATAATTCTCCATTTCTGTTCCCTTCTATGTGTACCACCTACCTGTATTTATTCTAACTGTAAATAAGAGGAAAAATTTAAATTTGTTCTGCTATGAACAAATTAAGAGAACTTTCTTATACTAATGTGTATATCGTATGTAAATAACTAAAAAAAAAAAGGCGACGTTTTCAGCATATCACTTGGTGATAATATTATTTTTTAAAAACAACAATATATATATATGCTATGATTTATTAGTTTATATTTTTTTCGCAACTTGTACACTTTTCAAAACAATAATTTAATATTAATTTAAAAAAAAAGTCACCTACAGCATTTAAGCTTGTTAGTTATTTATTCAAAAAATATCGCAATAACCCACATCTTATGTATGTATGCATCTACAGTAAATGGTTGAACTAGCTGTAAGAAGCTAAGCTTAGCTTAGACAATAAGATTATTAGCACAAAAAAAAAAATTGCTGTCCACTCAACTGACACTAAGTTGGCTTTCTACCAGTTGCTTGGGTGGTCACTTTCCACAATCGCGCACATATTCGCTCATCATGAGCTCCTCGGAGGAATCTTATCAACCGGCCAGCGTTGGGGGCTCGTGTCAGTATTGCAGCGCGAATGTGGCGGCAACACTTAATGAATATCCGCCTGCACCCTTGCGCCGACGCACAATGAAGAAGAGCTACAGCTATGACAGTGAGTGTGTGCCAACGTCAAGTCAGAGGGCGGGTCTGGGCACAGGGATGGGGATGGGCGGTGGCACGCTGGCCATACTGGCGGCACGAAGGCGTCAGCTGCAGAGATGCTGTTGCTCGCACGGCAGCAGTAGTAGCAGCACCACAACCACAACAACCTCCGCCACAGCAGCGGCGCTGTTTCTAAGCACCAAAAAAATTGGCAAGGTATCCGGGCAGCAGCAGCATATGCCTCCGGCTTTTACATTCACGTCAAGCAGCTCCGTTGAGACACGACGCTTGGCACGTCCGGTTTGGGCATCCGACCTATCCGGGTAAGTTGGGCGGGCAGCTTGGCCAAGAAGCGCAACTCGGGCTGCCATTTTGTAATGTTCAATTGTTGAAGAGTTGTCATCCAGTTGCAAATGCAGTTTCAGTTGCTTTTGCTATTGTTGTTACTCTGTTGCTTATGCAATGTTTTGTTTGCATCTACGACAGTTGCTCGTTGCTTGCCTCAGGGCATCTTTTAATGACTTACAACGTTTACCTCGAACACGGCGAGAACCCACTTGAGATTAGCTGATGATGCTTGTCTCTGCTCTGTTTTACGTTCTTTCTTTATTATACATAGTATATACCATATACATTTAAAATGTTAGCACACGTCAGCTTCTTAAAACAGTTTTAAGGGACCTCCTTTAAACAATATACACTGTCCATTTTTCCAATGAGCCATATTTAAATTATCTTTAGTTATACAAAAATATCTATTTAGTTTGATATGGTGGAATTCTATTTAATTCCATATAATTTTTATGCGCCGTCAACAAAGGATCTCGAGGTTCTCAGCTCGAACCCTTCTTTACGTTTTTCCTTATTTTTTCACGGCTCACGTGATGCTAACACATTTTTATCAAGATCTGATTGTTAATGATTGATTGAGTTATCTCTAATAATGCCACTTTCATCAACATCCTTTTAACGAATTAATTGCGAATCAAATATAAAACATTAAAGAACGGTAAAGAGTATAAATTCAGTTTGGTGGAATAAAATTGGAAGTATATTTGTGAAACGAAATATTTTAAAATCAAACTCGTCAATAAATATTGTTATATATATATTTTTTTTATAATAGAATGGGATCTTGTTTATAATGAATTGTACTTAATATTTGATGTACCCTTTCTTTATGCAAATCAAACAGTCAACCATCTCGGCTTTATACTATTCTTTATTGTACAGTTGCCATTGTTATTTCTGCATCTGCCGTTCCTTCTCCTTGTGCTTCAGTATTATTTAATTCGTTTTGGTTTTTTTTTGCTTTTTGCTAAATTGCACTGTGTGTTCATGGAAAAAATTTGTCGTTGCTTGTTGTTTGCTTATGGTTTGTTGTGGCTGGTATTGTTGTTGCTGTTAATTTACTGTGTTGCTGCTGTTGTTTGATTATCTGCAGTTTTGCACTTGAAAGGCCTTGATAATGTTTATTAAGTTAGTAAACGATTTGTTAGTTGCATCTTCTAACCACACAAAAGGAAACCATGTAAGAATTAGAAGTAAATACGTTTTCTTATGATACAAATACGTTGTTCTTCATAAACTTTAAGATATTCGTATTAGTAGTATTAGTTTAACCTGCACTTTTCTTTGGCTAACGATTATCCTCAAACCTCTTTGCTTAACATCAATTCGAGCATTCGTCTGTAGTTTAGGCATATTTTCACACCACCCACAACTGTTTACATATTGTAATTTTCAGCATTGTCAAGGGCTTTCCGCCAGTTTCGCCGTTTATCGGTGTCAGTCCGACACTTTGTTACCTGCTCAAAGAGAAGAAACCCCTCTGTTGTCTACAACTGGCCCAGGTGAGTGACAGCCCTAAATAAATCATAAATCCCCAATAAACATTAACTCTTTATATATTTTTTTGTTGTGGTTTTTGTGTGACAGGTTTGTGAGCATTGCAGCTATCGTAATGCCAAAGAGTATCAATGGCAAAACAAGACAATCATTCTGGCCGCTGATTATGCTTCGAATGGAATCTACAATTTCATCATTCCGCTGCGTGCACACTTTCGTTCGAAGACATCGCTAAATCCCATCATTTTGCTACTGGAACGACGTCCGGATGTCGCCTTTCTCGATGCACTCTCCTATTTTCCACTGGTGAGCTGTTCTCAACCTTTGGTCCTTTGCGTTTTGTTGAATGCTCACTGTTTGCCGTAGGTTTATTGGATGCTAGGCTCTATTGACTGCCTCGATGACCTACTACGAGCTGGCATAACGCTTGCGGAGAGCGTTGTTGTGGTCAACAAGGAGCTATCCAATTCCGCTGAGGAGGATTCACTTTCCGACTGCAATACGATCGTTGCTGTCCAAAATATGTTTAAGTAAGTAAAACAATTATCATATTATTTGTTACAGCTGAAATTAAATACTAACACAAGCAAACCAGATCAAGCATTTTGAATAGAAGCAAATACATTTTTTTTTTTTTTTATAACTTTGAACTACTTTTTAATATTTCTCATTTGGCACAAAACAACGAGAGTGGAGATCGACCGCAATACACCTTATAAATTTTTTTGTATAGTTTGTTTATTGGGCATAATTTATATTACTTTATTGTTTTATGTATAAAAAAAAACAAGTAAAAGGGCTCTTGTTGAGAAATCCCGAATAAATGAACTCCCTGAACCCTACACTTTACGCGTACAGTCAGTGGTTGCAAGTATGTGTCTGTGTGTGCATAGCACATACTGCATACTGCAAACACAATTTCAATGTTCCTTATCTCCGGTGTTTCTCAATCAATTTTTATAAAAATTCCACAGATTTGTATTATTTTGTCTAATGTTTCAAACGCCGTTTTCCAAATTCAAGATTTTGTTGTTATCGATCCCATGTGTATATCAGAAACGGGAAAAGTTATCGAACATTTGAAACAAACTGCCTCGGGATAAGGCGAGCTTATGTTCTAAATCTGGAGTTTCTAGCTCTTATAGTCTCTGAGATCGACGCGTTCATACATACGGACAGACGGACATAGCTATATGGACTCGACTGTTGATGCTGACCAAGAATATGTTTACTTTATGGGGTCGGAGATGCTATCATCTGCCTGTTACATACTTTTGCACAAAAACAATCAGGTTATAATTACATTACATTTAATTATATTAAATGGATCTATAGTCTCTTACTCGCAAGATTTTCCAAGAATATGAAATTTTTTACCATTTTAACATTTAGCTTAGTATACGTGAAAAATTATAAAGCTCTTTCAAAAAATGTTACGCAGTGTAATTAATAAGAAAACATCAAGCTTATTTGTTAGTTTATAAGTTAATTATATGATTTGCTCTCATTTTAACATACCTTTGCAGATTCTTTCCGAGCATCAAGAGCATCACGGAGTTGTCGCAAAGTTCGAACATGCGATTTATGCAGTTCCGGGCGCATGATAAATACGCTTTGCATCTAAGTAAAATGGAGAAGGTCGGTAACAAATGGGCCCCCTTGCGGTGTTCGCTGCAGTTGTCATTGGTTAATTTGTCGCTCACTTAATTGCAGCGCGAGAAGGAGCGCGGTTCTCACATCTCGTACATGTTTCGTTTGCCCTTTGCTGCCGGCGCTGTCTTCAGTGCCTCCATGCTGGACACTCTGCTCTACCAAGCGTTTGTCAAGGACTATGTGATTACGTTTGTGCGTCTCCTGCTGGGAATAGATCAGGCGCCGGGTAGCGGTTTTCTTACATCTGTAAGTCCTTTTTCTATTTGTTTCTTCAATCGATTATTCTATTCTATAAAAAAAACATATCCTACGAATGTTATATACCTGAAAATTTGTACACATTTTTGGTAGCCTTTCACACAAAAACTACTGATTGGATTTTAATGAAACTTTAATAGCATATTCAGAAGAATAAGATAGGTGATAATTTTTAAAATATATTATACTATGGCGTTGACCTGTGCTGTTGTATTGTGCCTAATACAGAGACTGAAGTGAGAAGCTAAAAAACAATATCATTCGTTAGAAATACATTGTAGGGAATACATTTTTTAAGTTAATGTATCAAAAAGTATTATAATCAACGTAGTATTAATTGACGACCTTATCGAGGTTAGCAAAAAAAAAAACTCGCTTGTACTGTCTTTTTCGTCCTGTCTTTTTGCCAGATGCGCATTACTAAGGATGATATGTGGATACGAACTTATGGTCGATTGTATCAGAAACTTTGTTCGACGACCTGCGAAATACCAATTGGTATTTATCGCACACAGGATACCTCAAATGCGGATACTTCACATGTGAGTAACTCGCCGGTCGAGAGATGGGGTCCCTTCTCCGCCTTCAGCAGACATTGTGTGCGCTTGCGTCCATCGGTAAGTCCAAACAAATGCAACAAATCAATATTAAAACAACAAAAAAGGTTTTACTTTTAACTTTGTGCCCTTATACAGCCATATTAATTGGCTGCACAAACAAGTAACAAGAAAACGAGTTCTGTCTTTGATTTATGTACATTATTTTTCAAACAAACATAAACACAGCCTGTCTCTTTCTTTGTCTATCTCTGTATCAAACACACTCTCTCTCTCTCTCTATCTCTCTGTATCTCTGTATCTTTCTGTCTGTTTCTTGCTCACATAATTTCAATTGGTTTCGATTTGTAATCGAAATTGCTTTTAAAATTGCCTTACAATTTAGGTACACAAAAAATACTTAATATGATTTTATTGATTCCCTAAACCCATGAAAATGCCTGAAAAAGGGTTTGTATATAGTATGTAGATAACAACCCCGACTCTCTGAGGTACTTTTATATAACATCAGCTAAATCGATTGAACCATTTCCGTTGCTCCGATCACAATAACGCTTAAAGGCTAAACATTTTGAATATGATTTCAGGGCAAGTTTATTTCAAAAAACCAATAACTCAATGCGTTTCCGACATACATGAAACATCGATACCAAAAAAAATTACAATTTAGAAATTTTTCACTGGCATTTTAGATAATAATGGTTCAGGATATCACATAGTCGAGCTTAATCGACAAGAGAATCTTGTTTTTCATTAACAGGCATCATTTTTAATATATTATTTTTGTTAGTTTTTTCAATGTTTTATTTTAGCTATTTTGTTATTTTTAAAATCACACGCTTATGCTTCGGTACTAACTGCATTTGAGATGAGTATGCAAAAACTTAAAAAAAACTACTTTGCATATTATTCTCAGTATTTTTTTTGTTACCCATATACTACTCAGCTATCTAATATACAAACTCTCTTTTCCAATTATTTCTTGACTTAAATTATCGTAATGGCAAATATAACAATTTTCATGGTATTTGAAATAACGTTCCTTTTAAATGCTTTCAAATATCTAGAGATCTTTTTCCTAATTACTGCTTAGCCAGAAAATAAAAATAAAGCATAGCGTGCTGATTTAGTATTTATTAACATCATTTCGAAATCAGATTTGTACATAGTCAAAATCAAAACAACAAGTCAGAATCTTTCTGTCGGACGCAATCGACTACGCAATACTCTGATACCAATATTATACCCTTTAAAAACAGCAATTAAAGTGTTTGTTTTGCTTACGATAGCTTTCAAGGTGTGGAAGATATATAATTTATTGTCAAATCTATTTAAAAACAGTAATCTTTCTACCAAGTTTGCTGGCTTAGCTCAAAATCTGTGGCAGATATAGGCATTTCCGAATTTACGTCTTCTGATGATAAATTGACAGACTGAACAAAACCAATATACCAACCAATGTACCCTCGGTATCAGAGTATAAAAATACACTTGTAGTTTGAATATTATTTTTTTTATACTTATTTTCAATGCCCAGTCGAAAGTTGGACTCTCCTAACGCGTCATCTCATAATAACTCATATAATAAACACACACATTAGCATATCCATTAGAAAGATAAGCCATTTCATGCGTTCCGTTCTCCCCCATACAATTGATTTTGTGTGAGCAACAACTAACTAACAAAACCAACAAAAAAATCTATCCTCTAACTTAACATTTGTCTTAATGTTAAATATAAAAGACAATAAACTTAATAATTTGCGTTTGTATTGGACTTAACCAGCTATTGAAAAACGCACACGCACGCAGTGAGTCATAGACTAGTCGCAAAAAACTAAATTCTACAAACAAAAAAGAAAAACTAAACACATCAAAAATTAAATAATTCTCATAAAACAATTCTCACCTCTATTAGCCAGCCTCATTAACCCTAGAATTTTCAACAAACTTCATTTGCTTGTCGTGTGTGTAGTTACTTAGGGTTGCGTTTGCATGGCTCAATTCTTCTTCTCCTTGCCAGTGTTGTTGTTGTTGTTAATTTTTGGTTGGTTTTCGTTTTTGTATTTGCATGCAGACCATTTAATAGCATTCGCCTGTTTTGCGTCCTGCAACACCATGCAGTACATTATCATTATATGCGTTAAAAACACGTTACAAACGCCATTCATATACACATGTACATATCCCCCGTTTAAGTTGTGTTGTTTAATTGTATTTCTGCTTAAACACTTTGTACATATGAAATAAGTTATGTTTAAATTAGTAGCCAAAACGAGCAATTGTGTCTTCGCTAAATACCATGTTTTCTTCAATGCAGGTTTTTCTAATGTTTCAATGTAACATTTCCAAATGCAAAGTTTGTTTTTCAAACAAATGTGCAAAATTGTTTAACGATTTGACTAGTTCAAGGAAAAACTCTTATATTATATTAATACCCTGATCCCATTAAAATTGGGAAAAAAGCTTATACTGGTTTTGTGCAAAAGTATGTTACAGCAGAAGGAAGCATCTCCGACCCCATAAAGTATACATATTCTTGATCAGCAACAGCCGAGTCGATATAGCCATGTCCGTCAGTCCGTCCGTCTGTCCGTCCGTATGTATGAATGCATCGATCTCAGAGACTATAAGAGCTAGAGACTCCAGATTTGGAACTTAAGCTCGCCTAATCTCTAGGCAGTACAAGTTTGTTTTCGATTTTCGATAACTCATCCCGTTTTCGATATACACAGGGAATCGATAACAACAAAATATTGGCGTTTAATACATTTAACAAAATAATGACAATCTGTGCAATTTTCATTAAAATCGGTTGTGAAACACCGGAGATATGGGACATTGAAACTGTGTATGCAGTATATAGTATGCGCGTGCACACCCACACACATACTTGCACGCACTGACTGTACGCGTAAAGTATAGGGATCGGGATTTCTCGACTAGAGCCTTCTTACTTTTTTTTTCCTTTGAAAGAGATTTCATAGTTAGTAGTTTCATAAATTGGTTAACATTTAAGGATTTCTTAGAGCAACTCAAAGTTTTAAGATCGGTTCCTACTTCAGACGTTAAATATAATCCAGCATCTGGGAAAACAGATACGTTTTAAGATTGATCCAAATGTTTTTGGAACTTCATTTACAAACATGGCTATGATTCGGCTTTTGATTTTTATAAAGAATATGTGCTATTAATTTTGTCGGGTGTGTTGTATTTGCATGAGTAAAAATATTCGAATTTTTTTCAGAAAACATTTGGGAAAATATTTGTATAGAAGTTACATGACAAACAAAAAAAAAACCCTCTGAATCAATTAATTTTTATTTGAGAAAGCAGTAGCATGTAGTATATATGCATGTAATCCTTTCCAAAAGTTGTTTATGTTATTTTATTGAACTGTGTACAGCCGCTGCTTTACATCGGAATTATTGATTGCTAGCTGCTGTTGAAAACTCACGTTTTTATTTGGTGTTCCTTAGTTATCTTGCTAATTAAAAAATAATTAAAATGATAAGCTTGCTTTTAAAAATCGATACTAATTAAAAAAGTTGATTTTTAGCTAAATAGTAAGCAAGAATACTTACGTTTGAAACTAAAAATAATTTTTATAATATTATTAATATAAAATAAGAACTCGACATATTTCAGCCTTTAGTTATAAACGTTTTATCTGGCATGATTTACAACAAATTAAACGTTACATTGTTTTGGCCACACACATAAAAGACAAAATAACATCTTTAACATTAAACGAACATGAATGCCGAAAAAAACAACAAACAACAAATAAAGCATCATTCATGCAAAATGTTAAGCAATCTGCAATTTCAATTAAAAACCTATTAAATATGTAAATAAATTTGTGTTTCACCGAAATTCACTGAAAATTTGCATACAATCCATTTAACCATCCCCGACTGAAATTATGTACAACAGTACGATGAGGAAACCGGCACACCTGATTCCACCAAGGAAAGCTCGGAAATTCTAAGGGGTGTTACTTATCGTCCGCCCTCGTCAGGTGGTGGCGCCTCGGCCAGTTACCGGCCGCGCCAGAAGTCGGTCAACTGTCTGGGTGGCTGCTCGGAACGTAAGGGATCATCCGTAAGTATCTCTCATACAACAAATAAAACAACAATTAAAACACACAGCAATTTAATTTGAGTGTAATTTAAAAACACCCACCCACCCGAACTGAGGTAGGTGTGCTTTTGGATTCTCAATTCTCTAACGCATGCTGTTGGATATGGATGCTAGAAACTATTAATATCGTTTCATTAGATGCACAAACACACACACACACGCATACAGACATTTCATTGTTAGTAACATTCAACCGGCAAGCATTTAGAAATTAACGTAGCTAATTAAACAACTTGCAATTATCATTTATAATAATATTTTGCAGTACTCGATCAATTTGGCCGATGAGGCACGCGATAATCATGCCCAACAAATCGAAAGAGCGGAAATTGCCAATCTGGTCCGCAGTCGCATGGAATCATTAAATCTACCAACTATTGACTATGATGAGATCAGCGAGAAGCGCAATCACTTGTCCTATGTGATAATCAATCCAAGCTGCGATCTGAAGCTCGAGGAGGGCGATCTTATGTAAGTTTAAATATTCACTTTGAAGCTTTCAGATTTAAAACTAAAATCAGTGCTTTTAAATTTAGACTTTCTCCGCAAAAACAAGTAAAAACGTTGCAGTCGGACGCAACCGACTGCGGACTACTCTGATACCAATTCAAAAACGGCTGATAAGGAGTCAGCTTGTTTTAAAAAATCCGGGGGCTGGGGCGCTAGGGGTGGGTGTGCTATCCAAATATTTGATGCAAGTTTTTTGGGGAAGTAACCAGCTATCTTTTCACCAAATTTGGTGACACTAGCTAAAATTTGGGATATATGTGTTTTTTTTTTTTATCGATATTCACATCAAGGAGTTTTGACTTGGTGTCGATTTAACAGGCCCCAGTGGGCGTAGCTCCCCAAGTTTAACACTTTGTCTAACGGACACACGGACCCAGATATTTGCATTTAAGTTTTAAGTCAGAGTATAATTATAAATAAAAGATACTTGTTAAGGTACAGGTAAAACGCTGTTTGTTTAGAGGCAATACATGCTCTTTGCCCAGCTGTGACTTTTTATACATATACATATATACCGATTCTCGAGTATGGATCTTGTATATGGTATCCCAAATACATCAGGATAGAATAGAATCGGTGCAAATTAAGTTTGCTGTACCCATTAGAAATAGTAGACATTTTTTACCTATAGCCCTGCATGCTTGCTATTCTAACTATGCTAACCACAACCCTTTTCGGATCTTATGTTCTTATCTTTCCCACCTAATACATAGTACCACTTCTGCATGCTCTTTAAAAAAAATTGTCTTATGTCATTTCGTTTCATCTTCGTAACCGCACGCTACGCGGTGCGTCCCTCGGTCGGATGGTCGGGAGGTGAATCGCTTTTTTCTTGGGTCCGTTAGTACATCGACGTCCAATAATAATAAAATAATATGAAAAGCACTTGTTCTAAAGACTTGTGTGAATCGGTTCGAAAGCGGCTTAATTTTATTGTTACGGTTGCAACTAGGTTTGTTTTTTAGTAAGATTCTTAAAGTTTATTCTTTTATTACAAGGTAATTTAGAAAAAAAAACCAATTTTCGAAAGTATATTTATACCCCAAACCCATTGAAAATGGGTAAAAAGTATGTAACAGCCAGAAGGAAGCATCTGCGACCCCATTATGTATATATATTCTTGATCAGTATCAACAGCCGAGTCGATATAGCCATATCCGTCTGTCCGTCCGTTCGTTTCCGTCCATCTGTCCGGATGTATCTATGATCGCGCTGATCTCAGAGACTATAAGAGCTAGAGACTCCAGATTTGGAACATAAGCTCGCCTAATCCCGAGGCAGTTTTTTCAAAATTTTCGATAACTTTTCCCGTTTCCGATATACACATTTGATCGACAACAAGGAAATCTTGAATTTTGAAAACTTATAGAAGAGGTTTTAAACTTTTAACGAAATAATAAGTAATAAAATTTATTAAAAGTAATATAGACAGTATGTTAAATTTGTTTTATTAAAATTGGCCAAGAAACACCGGAGATATGGAACATTGCAATACATACACATACTTGCACGCACTGAGTGTACGCGTTAGGTATAGTGTATATTATAGGGTATAGGTAGGGAACCCGCGGCCTCCGCGAGGATTTTGTGCGGACCTTTTTTTATACCCTGATCCCATTAAAAATGGGAAAAAAGGGTATAATGAAGTTGTGCAAAAGTATGTAACAGGCAGAAGGAAGCATCTCCGACCCCATAAAGTATATATATTCTTTATCAGCATCAACAGTCGAGTCGATATAGCCATGTCCGTCTGTCCGTCTGTCCGTCTGTATGTATGAACGCGTCGATCTCAGAGACTATAAGAGCTAGAGACTCCAGATTTCGAACTTAAGCTCGCCTAATCCCTAGGCAGTACAAGTTTGTTTTCGATTTTCGATAACTTATCCCGTTTCCGATATACACATGGAATCGATAACAACAAAATCTTGAATTTGAAAAAATTTTAAATGGCATTTGAATTATTAATTAAAATAATAACAATCAGTGAATTTTATTAAAATCGGTTGAGATACACCGGAGATATGGAACCATGACGACAACATGACTTCGCTAATGTTTATTTGTTCTATTTCATTCACAGCTATTTGGTGCGCCCCTCACCGTTCTCGGCACAAAAGACATTCGAGCGTCACAATTCGCGCCGCAAGTCGAATATATCATTTTGTTCGAATATCAACCTAGGCGCCACATGTGGCCCACAAATGCCGAACATGCCTAACACCGCCGTCGGAGCTGGTTCACGTCGCGGATCCGGCATTGCCGGTTTGAACCCAATGCAAATGCAAAACGTTCAGACATTGGCCGGGTATGGATCCTCGCAGCGCTGTACGCCCCCGATACAGCAAATTAAATCGAATTCTCTTTCTCTACCCGACAGTCCGACGGTGGTTGGCTCACAGCGCGGCAGGAGTAACTCATTGCGGGTTGGCTATTATTATTTATCTCCCTTTCCCTTTCATCTCAATCTCTCACTCTCTCTCTATCATTCACTTGATCACCTAACCACACACAATGATTTTTTTTCTTTCGTATTTGCGTTCCGTTTTTCGACACTCAAAAGATAAAAATAATTATTTTATTTTAAGGTTAATTTTTCATATTTTTTCATTTAAATATTTAACAACAATTAAGAAGGCTCTAGTCGAGAAATTCCGACTAGACGATACCCTGATCACTATACTTTACGCGTACAGTCAGTGCGTGCAAGCATGTGTGTAAGTGTGTTAGCGCATACTGCATACTACATACACAACTTAAATGTCCCATATCTCCGGCGTTTCTTAACCGATTGTGATAAAATTTTCACAGATTGTCAATGTTTTGTTTAACATTTCAAATGCATTATCAAAATTTTCCAAATTCATACAAACGGACAGACGGACAGACGGACGGACGGACGGACGGACAGACGGACGGACGGACGGACAGACGGACATGGCTATATCGACTCGGCTGTTGATGCTGATTAAGAATATATATACTTTATGGGGTCGGAGATGCTTCCTTCTGCCTGTTACATACTTTTGCACAAAACCATTATACCCTTTTTTCCATTTTTAATGGGATCAGGGTATAAAAAAAAAACTTATGTATATAGGTATCAAGAGAAATGTTTTTCTATTTGTACGTGTAAGTTGTCGTACACTAAAGCATAAAAGGTGACGTTCCTAAGAAAAAACGAACATATAGAAATTTTCAAGTTGGGAGATCATTTAAATGAAAAAGATAAAATAAAAGAAAAAATTAGTTGAGTTTTAAGTATTATTTTTTTTTCTACTTTTGTTCCATTGCTTTTTGTTTCCAATTATATAAATGCTTTCTGTGCGCAGAAGATAAAATATGTCTGTTCTTTTGCTATTGTCAATTGGCTAACATACCGTTGTTGTACGAAAGAGAATATTATATGGAATGCAACAATGATCAAATACATACACACACAAATATCTGTATATAGTACATGCACAAAACTCACAAACGAATAGAAAGCATCAATATTTTTTTTTTGCATTTTCAAAAGACTCGAAAATCCATTTTACAACAAAAAAATTTCGCGTTCAAAAGCCGCATCAACAGTTCAGACCAGTAGAACCAGCAAGAACAACAACCACAAAGCAATCAGAAACAAGTACAACAACCAGAATGTAATCAGCAACAAGAACAACAACCGCCAGTTCAGCAAACATTTCCATAAGCCATAAAGCACGCACGCTGCGTATAAACCCACCAATCAGGCTTTCGTTTGCGTTACAGTTACCCGTTAATAAAATAATATCAAAATTATAATCTTAACACCAACAGTGCAGCACGAACTTGAGTAAATGTGTTTATAAAATATTTCGCTTGGCGAAGAAATAATAATTTGTTTCCAATTTGTATTGTGTGCTTAATTAATGTGTTTTGTGTACTGTTTGCCATTGGACAAACGCCAACATTGCGTTAAATTTTGATTGCCTTAAAACATATCTGCTAATGGCCACCAATATTGGTTTGGAACATATCATATTCGTTTACTTGCAGATTGATAACGATATACTGCTTCGTCGATCCTCATCGCTACGCCAAGGATTGCACAGTGTGGGTGTTAGTCATGGCAGGCGCAAATCATCGTTGGAGGAGATTGGCATCAGTCACTTTACAACGCTCATGCAGGCAACAAATCACAGTAATCCTATTAAGATATCGCTCAATGGCAGCATTGGCATGGAGGTTTGTATATTCGATTACCTTTCCCACACACACAAATCTCAAGAATTTCTGCGCACAGAATCAAATTTCTTTGCAGGTTACGCCACCGGAGGAACCGACGCCTCTGTTGGGCGTGCCCTGCATTTTAGGCGGCGGCGGGACTGGTGGAATTAACCCCTCAGCACTTGGTGGCAGCAGCAGCGGCATGCTGGGTGGCGGCTCATCACTAGCGATAAACACTGCTGATCTGGGACCGGGACCAAGCACCTCCACGGGTGCATCGTTGCAGACGCAGGATTCACTGACACAGTCACAATCACAATCACAATCGCAGTCACAGGCTCCATCGCCGCAGCATTTGCAGGGCACGATCGTATGATACAACCTAATGTGGGGTCGCCGATTCCGCTCATCGATTTCAAAAAACAAATGGATATAAAATACAGCCAGCCCACACAGACGATTAAATAAATTCTAACGGCAACAAATGCTTATGCTCCTACGACTATAACGTTTTGCTGCTAATCAACAAACCTACAAACTATTCACATGTGCACATTGGTACACATTTAAGCTGAAGATAATCGCATGTCGATATTTCGGTAAACCAATAAGAAAAAGATAGATCCTTAACAAACTTGAATAACAAAAGTACCTGGTATACTTAATTAATATTGTAATTTTCTTTTGTTCAAAGATTATTTTTACAATAGTTCTAAAATTTGTAACAACTTAACTAAATTGATTTAATTGATTTAGAGCTAGGGACTTCAAAATAAGTTTGTTGCTTATTGTCGATAACCCTTCCCGTTTGCAATACACAGCCAAATTTGCTTATGGGTAACATTTTATTATTATTATTTTTCATTTTATACCCTGAACCCATTGAAAATGCGTAAAATATAAAAAATAAAAAATAAAGCCCTAGGCAGTGCAAGTTTGTTTTCGATAAATTATCCCCCTTTTTTGATATACACATCGAAAAAATTTCGAAAATTTGGAAATAGCAGTGTGAAATGTTATGAAACACCGGAGATGTGGAACATTTAAGTATAAGTAAGTATTAAGTATTCTTGAAAGCACGAGCTGTAAGCGTTAAGTAAAGGGTTTGGGGTAGCTTCTATTCGGGATTTCTCGACTAGATTAAGCCTTCTTACTTGTTATTATTAAGTTAAATCAAAAGGCTAATTTCATTTCATCTCTTAGGAAACTTAAAAGCCCAAATCCAACCCACCCAAAAGCAGCCTATGAATGTCTGTGTGTGTCGAAGCTAATGCGTTTATTTTTTAATATTATGCTATTCATCCAAATAAATTAGGCTAAGTCTGGTAAAGAAAATGACAGTCGAAAGAAGTGTGGAGTGAAAGAATAAAGGTTATTTTAAAGACATTCTTATTATTTTGCTTATAACCAAACCTCAGTAGATGGGTAGAAATCACTTAAATTTAAAGGTTCAGTATACTTATTTTAAAAGTTGAAAATGTGTTTCTGGGAACAAACAAAGTATTTTAACTATTGGCATAAATGAGGTAATAGTTATATTAGCTAGCTGTAAATAATAGTGCATCGGAAATGTGTTATTTGCTAACGCATCCAATAAATCTTAGCATTAAGAATAAAACATATTTATTTGTAGAATATCTTTCTGTAATGAAAATACCTCACATTTAAAAGAGGCTCAAAACAAAACTAGGAACATCAAACAATTTAGCAGCTATTAAAAACGAACAAAATAATTATTTGTATACAATAAAAATAAGTTTAAAATATTGTTAAATAACTCATCATTTACAAATAAACTTTATGTTGCAAAAGTTTCTTCATCTTCCTTCTTAGGTTCCATACAGAGCAAAGTTCTTAGGTGAATAATTTATTTGCAAGTTTTATTTCAATATTTTGCAAAGCACTCACAAAATGTATAAACAATATTCAAATCGGTTTTTCAAAAATCAAAGTTTGAAAAAAGGCTTTGGTATACTCTAATGCTTTACAAACCCCAGTAGTTTGCTGTAAATATTATATATAAGTTCAAAGCATACAAAATATAAGATCCTACTCAAACGCAAAACAACAGAAGAAAGTTTAAGTATATACACAAATGTACAAATATAAATAAGCATATAGTTCGGTTTGATGGGCACGAAAAGGGCTCAAAGCTTAGACCTATAGCTATAAATGAATAAAAAAAACTGTACCAAATTAAATGAGCTACACTTTATTAAAAAGTACTCCTCCAAAAGTGTATATACATATATATATGTACACATGTATATGCCTAACTGAATGAATACAGTTGGCACCTTTAAGAACACCAAACACGTCCCAGCAACAATGAAATACATTTATATAAATAGGCATATTACTAAATCATACAAAGTACCTTTTACGAACACACATACACACAAGCACTTAAATATGTATATTTTGAAGATCCTCAATATTAATGTGACATAATAGGACATCCAGAGCCAAGTCGTATTGTACTAAGTGAATTTTAATTTTACTCAATTCATGATTAAAACGAACCATATACATGGTATTATTTCCAGTGTCTCAACCTATGCGACATGCGCGGTTAGATAAGCCTAAGCTTAGCACAGCAAAACTAAACAAACAAATAGTACTTAGTATTTGTAAATCTAGCGTTAGATAATAATTAGCAGCCACTAAACTAGAGAATAGTAAATGTCTCAATGTAAAAAATGGAAAAATGGCAATGTCTCCAATTACTTATCAAAGTAACAAACACAAACAAAAACAGCAATAAAAGCAAAAAAAAAACTAATAAAATCCAAATATGACTCATAATATATTTAATGATGTAATAACGATACTTAGAGCATGGTTATGTTAAGATTTTAAGACATGCTTTAATATTTAACTATGCTCTCTATGCACGTGAAATGAAACTCACAATAAATTTGAAATATAAATAGTTGATAAACATTAAAAACATTGAGTATACTTATTTTTTTATTAAAAATATTCGCATATTATGTATGTTTGTATTAATGGCATAAATGTGTATATGTATTACATTTGGTAACTTTACAAAAGATGGCACACACAATAATTTACTTTATTTTTTTTTTATAAATTCACTATTGATTTGGTTTTTGTTCTCTGTTCTTAATTTTCTACCTTTTGAGTATATAAAAATAATTTCATTTTTATTTCATAATTATATTCAATTGCTTTTTATGTGATTGACATTTATTTGCGTGGTGTGGCCAAGGCGTAAGGGGAGGCCACAATGCAACTAGATGAGGCACTGGTGCACTTACAGCTCTTGCCGGATGGCGCCTTGCGATTTACCAAACAAAGCCTATTATCAGTGCAGCCACCGTTGTTGATCTGACACTGGCTCTGGTACTGTGGACAGTTCTGCTCCACGGCAGTCATGCCGTACATCTTATGGCTGCCAAAGAACGGCGTCTGCATGGGTTTTTGGCGTGCTCCTTTGCTATCCACGCTCTCCAGTTTTTTGCTGTAAGGAATATTAAAGAATGTTATACAAATCCATTTAAAGTCAAATAATAACCTACGTTGTCCAGTCGGTCCAGTAGAATTGATCGTGCGTAAAGGTCAGTCCGAATGGGTAAGACAGCTCCTGAGATATGGTTCGTATCTGACGACTCTGAGCATCAATGCACTCCACCTTCTTGGTGCCAGCATCCGCATAACACAGCTCGCCAGTGTGCTCCAGCACCACCAGCGAGTTAGGCAACTTAACGGCATCGGATCCCAGTAACAGCTCACGACCAGTGCCATCCAAAGCGGAGAATTCGATCTTTGGAGACGAGCGATCCCAGTCGGACCAGTAAAGCTTTCTATGAAAGACAGAGAGAGACAGTATGTGTGAAATTGCGTTAAATAAATACAATTAAACTGTAACGGGTGACTGATTGTGTTGAAGAAATTTACGAAAACGTTTGTAAAATTGTGGTAATTTTGGATAACAAAAAAATAACAGACGATAAGTCGTACGTAATACTCACAAAAGAAAAACCAGTGCAAAAATATTATTGTTACTATTAGAAATGACCTTAAAGATATATAATATTATACCAGTTTTCCATCATAGCCTAAACGGACTTCAGATTCAAGTTCCGCAAACAAAACTTACTTTTATTCAGCTTTCACCTGCTGCGGTTTTAAAAGTTTTGTCGACTTGTAAACTTGTGAAACTTACAACAAACTTGATGGCCTAATTTAAACCAAATCTTAGTATACTATTGCAAATCTGAATAAACCCATTAAAAATGTTTAATAAGGGTATAATGGTTTTGTGCAAAAGTACGTAACAGGCAGCAGGAAGCATCGCCGACCCCATAAAGTATAAATTTTCTTGATCAGCATCAACAGCCAAGTCGATATAGCCATGTCCGTCTGTCCGTCCGTCTGTCAGTCCGTCTGTATGTATGTATAAACGCGTCGATCTCAGATACTATAAGAGCTAGACACTTCAGACTTGGAAAATAAGCTCGCCTAATCCTTAGGCAGTATAAGTTTGTATTCGATTTTCGATAACTCTTCCTGTTTCCGATATACACATGGGATTGATAACAACAAAATCTTGAATTTTCAAAACTTTCAAACGGCGTTTGAAAGATTAAGCAAAATATTGATAATCTGTGACATTTTTATTAAAATCGGTTGAAAAACACAAGACTTATGCATCATTGAAGTTAGGTAAAGTATAAAATACACACACACATACTTGCCACCTTCTTACTTGTTTATAGTTGGCATCAAACTGTCGCACATGGAGGACGATCAGACCGTGAGCAAGCTTACAAAATCAACACATCCTTTTCCTGTATTTTATTTTATTTTTTTTTGTATTTATGCAGATGTCTAGATTGAACATATGTACATAAGTCTTTACGTGCTTTTTGTGCTCCCCTTTACTCAGTAACACATGGAAATTGGATGCGGAATAAAATACAATCAAATTTTAAGCTGATATTATTTCTTGCACGGAGTCGTTCATAAAAATTTAACCGGTTCGGTACCTATACGTTGTTTGGGTTTGTTTCAGGTTTCGGTTCCACATAGCTAAGAACTAGCATTGCAGCTTTTATGTCAGATCAAGATTATCCATATAGATATCTGTACTCTTTGGGTTCAAAGATAGTTTCGTTTGCCTGTTTCAAACGTTTGAGCAATTTCAATTACTTTTTGGCTAAAGATTTTGATTTTATAAAAGATGGTTCAACATTAAGCGTAAAACTGCCCAAACTTACACAAAATACAATCGGATTAAGGAAAAACAAAAACAAAAACTATTGTGGGTTGTGTAGCTATGCACACTCACTCTCTGTAGGGATCCACTGAAATGCCACGTGGATTTACCAGTTGCTTGTTAATGATGACGGCTCGCAACGTTGGATCATCCAGGCTGGCTACCTCAATTGTGTCCTTCACCGAGTCCGTCCAGTAAAGCCGACGTGAGATGACATCAATGGCAATGCCTTCGGGTGATTCAATATCTACAAAATGAACTTTGATAAAGAAGTGACCATCATTGGAAGGGTTCGTTCGGGTACGCACCCGTGCTTATGAAGACGCGCTCATCGGTGCCATCGTATCTGGCGCTTATAATCTTCTTGGCTGATATGTCTCCCCAGTAGACGCGTCCCTCAACACAATCCTTGTCCAAGCCAATTGCCATGGATGCTACTTTAATCGGTTGCACATCACGCCCATTCAGAGGCACTCGTACAATAACAACGCCCTGGCTAACAATCAGGAAGTTCGATTCGTGCTGTTGACGTTCGAAGCAAACAGAGCCATTGCCATAGAAACCTGAAGCGCATTATAGTTTAAATAGATACATACAATTGTTGCATATATGCTTAAACTAACAATTCAGTAATAAGCAAATTCAATGTTTTTTTTTTGTGATTTTAAAGGGGTTTTAAATATGAAGCAAACAAAATAAATATTTCAAAATTTTAACAAATAAGCATTTAATCTACCGGAGAGCTTTTAACTGTATAAATGTTTAAAACCTCAAATAGCAGGCGCTGGCTTTGTTTATACCCTCACATAACTTGTACACTTATTTGACATCTGATGTCATTTCATCACAAAATTTCTAGATGTGTGTAGTTTTGGTAAATCCATAAATCCATATAGTTACAGTTAACAAAAACATAAAAAAAAAAAAAAAAAAACAAATACAAGAACACTATGCGCGCAGTACAGAGTTTGCTGTTGAAGGTGACGCAAAAGGGCATCGTTCCTGTGACGTGTCAACCTGTTGGGCCAATGATTAAATGTCACCAGCGTCGCTTTGTACAGAGGGTGAGTCAGTATAGCAGGAAAACGACAACGTTTCAATCCATGCGTGAGTTCTTTATGCACCCATTGACCTTGGATCGAAACAATGGTTATCTAAATGTAGTGCTGGCACTGGCGATATTCAGCTTTTGTTTCATAAACTCGTGCTCGGAGTGCCCGGAAGATGTGATTCCACAGCGCAAAACAGACGAATAATAAAAAGAACAAAGAAGCGAAGTAGGTGGAGAAACTCACCTTGATTGCAAACGCAAACTAGACCCGAATTGGTTGAATGGCATTGGGCATTCATGTCGCACATTGTGGGATTATTCAGGCAATTTTGCTCCTCGATGCACACATAACCATCGCCATGGAAGCCAGCAATGCATTGGCACGTATAATTCGCAGGATCCCTGTGGAAAATAAATATGGGGTCAGTACACTTTGAAGAAACTTGAATTTGTATTTGGATAATCGTCAATAAACGACTAACTGCATAAAAGCCAAACAGTTTATTTGGTTTCGAGTAAAAATTTCAAAATTATTGAAATAAAATATCTTGCTCAAAAGAATTTTTTTTCTTGGTTCGTCTTTTGCATTAGCACTCATTGTTATTTAAATAATGTATATCCTTTTGTTTTTGCACATAAGAGCTTGACGCTTGCTTTGTTAAGTTGGGTTTGAAAAGAAAATTCTGAAACAGGCCTGAGTATATCGAGACGAACGATCGTTTGTTTTTACTCTCTGTGTAATTGAACAAAATAGTTGCTTTTTAAATTGACGCGGTTCGTGGAGCTTGTAAAATGCATGTATGTATTTTAATATTAAAAGAAAATTGAATAAGTATTTGTGTGTATGGGTGTATGGGTGTGTGCATGTTTATGAAGAACGTGCAAAAGTAGTTTTTAATATTGGATACATTTTTTTTTTACACCCTGAACCCGTTGAAAATGAGCCTCCTTACTTGTTTTAACCAAGCTTGCTCTGCCCATGACTCTGAAATCTGTAGTTTTTTACATTCAGACGGGCAGACAAAGGGACAATCCCATTCAGTCGTCTGCTAATAATGATCGAAAAAGAACCAGCGGCCATGGTTACGCAAGTGACTACCGCCATCAAAGGCCCAATAAAAACATTAATGGTGAATACGCAATTTATAAGTGCAGAACAGTTGATAAACGACAAGACATTGAAAAATGAGATTGTACGCTGTAAGCCAATACAAGCCGAAAATGGTTTAAACCGAGATGGCTATTAATACATAACGAGAATATATGTACTTTATGTCGGACGACATTAAAAGACATGGAAGTGAATATGTTCAAAGTGCTAATTTTCTCATAATGGACATTTAACAAAACCAATAAACTCTTAAACTTTGGTATATAATATAAGGTAATATACATCTTATAAAGAAATCAAAGCTCCGGTTTTTAGAAAAACAGCGTCTCTCTATATTTGGAACCTAACCGAACACCGATTTTCTACAATAAAAAAGCCTAAAAAGTTATTACTTACTCTGTTGGTTCGCAGGTAGCGTGTATGCCGCAATTGTTACGCAAATTACAGGGTACAGGCATGCTGGTACAGCCGGCTAAAGCATCACCCTGATAGCCATCGATGCAATCGCAAAACTGCACACCGAGCTCCCTATCATACTTGCAAATGGCATTTGATCCACAAAACACTGAGCCACAACGTCCGGCTAGAACACAACGATCGCTTACATCCCTCTCGTAACCTTCGTTGCACTGACAAACTCCACCATCGCAGTATGCACTCTCTCCACACTGCTCGGCTGCCTCGCATTCGGGTGCCAGCTGGCAGTGATGGCCATCTCCAGTGTATCCTCTCTCGCAGACGCACTCAGATTTGCCTAGCTGATCGTTGTAACTGCATACAGCATGTGAATCACAAATGTCAGGTTTCTGAAACGTACGAAGTAATAAGAGTTAATTAATTATTTTTTTAAAGTGGTTCATCCTTACAATCGCGCAGGAGTCCTCGATGGGATCACAGTTGTATCCATCGCCGCTGAATCCAGCATTGCAGGTGCAAATGTGCCTCAGTTCGTGTTCGTACCAGGAGCACCTAGCATTTATATGACAGTTGGCATCCACATCACAGGGTATTAAATCGTCACTTTTATCCACATATCCGTATCCAGAGCGACAGCTGCGACCATCCTCGCTGAGCTCATAGCCGTCGGGACAGTTGCAGTCACCTAGGAAATTGCATCTTGGCTCCAATTCGTGATCGTCGAGCAAAATGGGCACACATCTTCCATGTTCCCAGACCTCGTCGTGTCCACAGATGTGCATACAGCTGTATCCATCACCGGAGAAACCTTCACGACACCCGCAACGTCCCTCATAGCAGTCCGCATCCGGAGAGCAACTCTACAAGCAGAAACATTATTTTATTATTATAAGTTTTAAAGTCTTTCAAAATAGTAAAGATAAAATAAATTTACAAGGTTGCTCGTATGCAACTAACTCAAAATAATTCATCAAATTCTTGTATTTTCATCGAAGATTGAGTCGAGGATGTTTTGTCGTTGATATTTATATTTGAAAATTCTTTTTCTTTTAAGTTATTAAAGGTTTCTCATTTTCAACAAGTAAGAAGGCTCTAGTCGAGAAATCCCGACTAGACGATACCCTGATCCCTATACTTTACGCGTACAGTCAGTGCTTGCAAGTATGTGTGCGTGTGTGTACGAACATACTGCATACTGCATACTCAACTTCAAGGTTCCATATCTCCGGTGTTTCTTAACCGATTTTAATAAAAATTTCACAGATTATTATTATTTTGATTAATAATTAAAATGTTATCTAAAGTTTTTTCAAATTCAAGATTTTATTGTTATCGATCCCATGTGTATATCGGGAACGGGATGAGTTATCGAAAATCGAAAACAAACTTGTACTGCCTAGGGATTAGGCGAGCTTAAGTTCCAAAACTTGGAGTCTCTAGCTCTAATAGTCTCTGAGATCGACGCGTTCATACATACAGACGGACAGACGGACATGGCTATATCGACTCGACTGTTGATGCTGATAAAGAATATATATACTTTATGGGGTCGGAGATGCTTCCTTCTGCCTGTTACATACTTTTGCACAACTTCATTATACCCTTTTTTTCCCATTTTTAATGGGATCAGGGTATAAAAATCAATAGAATGAAATTTAGTTAAGTTGTGTTCATTACGAGCATAAACATTTATTAAAATAAGAAACAGAATAAAAATCTTTTGTAATGTAAAAGTTTTGTCGTTAATATTGACTTTACTCAAGATAAATTAAATTTTTATTTTAATCGGTTGAGAAACACCGGAGAAGATTGAATTTGAGTATGCAGTATGCACGTACACACACACACACATACTTGCAAGCACTGACTGTACGCGTAAAGTATAGGGTTCTAGGTATCGTCTAGTCGGGATTTCCCGACTAGAACCTTCCTACTTGTTTTTTACACTGCCCCCCAATGGAAAATACACCCACTGCGCAATCGGTAACAAAACGACACACCGCGAGATGTAATCGGATTAGAAACACACAAACTATGTTAAAACATATATCTTGTTGAAAAATTTACGTATCAGCAGACGCAATTTGTGATGTTTCTAAATTAATACTTAGGATCAGCCACCTGACCTCTTTCATCAAATATACAAAAGCGTCAAGTCTACTTCGCCGGACATAACATGGCGATGTTTTGTGATGATACAATAGAAATTCGGAGTCATATGTACAGCAATCCTTAATTTATGACTTTTGTGACAACCTTAACAATTCCAATTTACTTATAAGTATATTTAGGTAGTAACATAAACTTTTTCAATTTCATGCATTTACAAATATTGTTGTACCCTAACTTAAAGATAACCACCAAAATGGCACGCAAACGACAATTTTTTTAATGATTATATTCTTTTTCTTTTTTTCAGTTTAAGTCTGGTTAGTTAAAAGTTTCAAGCTTAAAGTGCATATGTATATTCGAAATACTTACGTAGCACTCATCTAAATGCTGTCCATTTCCCTGACTTGGCTGATAGTCAACATTCTCGCCTGATAGTTCCTCAGGTTGCGGTTGCCTCTGAGTGGAGGAAAAGTCTTGGGTAGCTGTTGCTTCCGTGGAATACTCAATATTATCTGCTGAATCGTTGCGCAAACAGCGATATCCATTGCCTCCATAACCCTTAAGGCAGACACAACTAAAGCCTCCCTCATTATTCGAGCACAATGCATTTTCATCGCACACATGGGTTCCCAAAGCACATTCATCCAGATCGATGCAGAGCTCCAAGCCACGGTTGTCCAGCTGGGCTTCATAGCCATGTCGGCAGTCGCAACGATAGGTATCCTCATAGGGAACACAGACGGCATTTTCGCCACACTGGACACTTCCATCAGTGCAGGCATTCGACTCGCCATTGACTCCAATTTTACTAAGGGCGCTTGTTCTTAATGCCTGATCTCGCTCAAAATAATCGAGAGCGATCTTAGAGACCTTCTGGAGCACACTGCGGTCCGTGGGATCAGCATCGTCATCGCGCAAACAGCTCTGGAAGACAATACGCTGGTCCACCTGGAAGTTGATTACACGCTGCTTTTCAACTAGTTCCAGCTTGTGCGACTGCAGTGATTGCAGTTCACCAGGTCGCACAAATCGATACTCATCCGTATAATCGGGGAGATGCAACGTGGCACTGGGTGAAACTTGAGGCACTGCGCCTGAGAGCTCAATTTTAACCGAGAGCTGATCCCAGTAGTTGAGACCCTCAAAGGTCTGATTGACCAGCAGCATTTCTCCGGTCTCGTATTGTATCCTCGAGAGGTGCTGATAGTTTCCTCCAGTCAGCTGGTATCCATTAGCAGCTCCATTGAGTGGCTTGGCGAAAAGCCATCCCACTGTGGTTAGTAGTGGCAGAACCAAACGCAACAGGGATGCCTGCTCTTCACTAACAGGATTGATTGTAGTGTAGCTTCTTGAATCTGTGGTTACCACATACGACTGTAGTTTTGCCTCCTCATCCACAGGTTGGCCATTTAACAGGCCGGACAGTGTACCCGTTACACGCATTGGCAGATCATTGGCAAGACAGGATCGTCCGTTGCCATAGTAACCCGCCTCGCAGACGCAACAGTAGCCCTCGGATTTGTCATAGCACTGGGCATGGCTATCACACTGGTGTCCATTGCCATTGCAGCTATGTGCAAGTGCCGGAGACTCGGTGCGTGTCTCCAGGTTGTTTGGAGCTAAGACATTGTCGCCCGGACTTAGAGGTGCCACCTGATAAAGCCAAACACCAGGAACTCCAAGATTGGTGCTCTCACTAAGAAAACGTGCCTGTGGAAATATAAAATTTGAATGAAAAGATATTTACTTTTTCTTAAAGTGTGTTAAATAATTGTGTTACCAATTTTAAAATAAAATTTTCATCTACTTTTGTCTAAAAACAAAAACATTGTTTTGAGGTAAAGCTGGATGGATATACTACTGAATCGATTTTAACAAGTAAGAAGGCTCTAGTCGAGAAATCCCGACTAGACGATACCCTGAACCCTATAATTTACGAGTACAGTCAGTGCTTGCAACTATGTGTGTGTGTATGTACGCGCATACTGCATACTGCATACTCAGCTTCAATGTTCCATATCTCCGGTGTTTCTCAATCGGTTTTAATAATACAGATTGTCATTATATTGTTTAATATTTCAAATGCAATTTCGAAGTTTTCAAAATTCAAGATTTTGTTGTTATCGATCCCATGTGTACATCGGAAACGGGATGAGTTATCGAAAATCGAAAACAAACTTGTACTGCCTAGAGATTAGGCGAGCTTAAGATCCAAATCTGGGGTCTTATAGTTTCTGAGATCGGCGCGTTCATATAACGGACAGACGGACGGACAGACGGACAGACGGACGGACGGACAGGCGGACATGGCTATATCGACTCGGTTATTGATGCTGATCAAGAATGTTTCATACTTTTGCACAAAATGATTATACCCTTTTTATGCATTTTTAATGGGTTCAGGGTATACAAATTGTTTGGCCAAAAGAATGCCACGTTATTTGTGAGTGTTACAGGCTAAATAGATTAAAGATTTGTAATTCATTGTTATAACATACACAATGTTGATTTTAGTAAAGTCTCGTTCTTAATTTATTATCAAAATAGTTTTAAATTGTTTATTTTTAAAAATTTTAACTTACATTTTCCGAGCCTGAACCGTTGAGATTGTAATAGCGTCCATCTTCTGCGACGAAGCCCGCCTGCGCACGAATATCAGGCAGTCCCAGCTCTCCTGCCTCGCCCTGTAACCAGTTGAGGCCACCCTCGGGATAGATAAACTGCACAAACGATTGGGAGTCGCCAACGATCAGGGCTACCTGGAAGGTGTTCAGTCTATCCGTCTTCGAATTGAAGTAGCCAACATTGCGCCACGTGCCAACAATCAATTGCCTTGCCTCAAACTCTGTCCAATCGCTGTAAGCATAGCGCACCAGCTGCTGGGCCCGGTGCAACGATTCCGGATCGCGCGTCTCAAAGAAGGCAATGCTGCTCTCATCGCCACTGTTGCTGGTATCCACATTGGAGTAAAAGGCCGCTATCGAGGGATACTCGAGGGGAAAGGGCTGGTTCAAGTATTCAGCGAACTCCACATTAAATGTCAAAATGCCATTCGTGTTCATCTGCAATAGTTTATGTTCAATTGTCAATGGGGTGTTGAATTTAAGTGGCTGCTTGTTAAAAGGAAGTGCATATGGTGTTGTTCAATTAGTTCTTAGCCCGTTTGTGAAGTGCCAACAGGCCACTTAACATTTAATGACCAACTGCGCCTAGCGGAAACAAAACAACAACAAACGATCATTATCTCTCTCTCGCCCTTCATCTTACTTGTTCCCATACTTCTTCGGACTCGAATGCCTTTCTTAATTTGTTTCCTTTTTAAACAAATTTGAATTCGAACCAGTCGAACCATTCGCCACTGCTTTCCTATTTCCATTTATTGATTTTCAACTCCCGTTTTACACTTGCACAACTTTTCGTTGCGCATTGTTATTTTTAACTCATCGACTGCATACATTTTTACCTAAATAAACAAATGTTCAATTTCAAATGAGGAATTTAGAAATTTTGGAATTCGAAATTTGGAGCACCGTTGTTTGAGTTGCTTCTCGCCTATAACCGCAACAACATGGAATTGCATTTTATTATTCCCACAGCGGTTTAAAAGCGTTCAAATATTTGGCATACTCTAGATTGTCACTAAATAATCAACAGACTCGTGTTAGAAGTTTGATTTTAGACCTAACCGATAAATAGAAAAATTTGTATGCAATCAAATCATTACTTTTTTATACCCTGATCCCATTAAAAATGGGAAAAAAGGGTATAATGGTTTTGTGCAAAAGTATGTAACGGGCAGAAGGAAGCTTCTCCGACCCCATAAAGTATATATATTCTTGATCAGCATCAACAGCCGAGTCGATATAGCCATGTCCGTCTGTCCGTCCGTCTGTCCGTTTGTCTGTCCGTCTGTCTGTCCGTATGTATGAAACAACCGATCTCAGAGACTATAAGAGCTAGAGACTCCAGATTTCGAACTTAAGCTCGCCCAATTTTTAGGCAGTACATTTCGATTTCGATTTTCGATAACTCATCCCGTTTCCAATATACACATGGGATCGATAACAATAAAATCTTGAATTTGAAAAATTTTTAGATAGCATTTGAATTATTAATCAAAATTATAACAATCTATTAAAATCTATTGAGAAACACTGGAGATATGGAACATTGAAGTTGAGTATGCAGTATGCAGTATGTGCGTACATACAAACACACATACTTGCAAACACTGACTGTAAAGCGTAAAGTATAGGGATCAGGGTATCGTCTAGTCGGGATTTCTCGACTAGAGCCTTCTTACTTGTTTTTAGTTATTTAAAATAATAATGCTGTTTATTAACCTAATATATTATGACAATAGTAAAAAATCTAATTGTAAATGTAAAAATTGGTGGTTCAGTATTTGAAAATTCTAATGCCAACATTCTAACTTATGATTTAAAAATAACTGAAAAAATCTGTAACCTACATTTTCAAGGCTTCATATAATTCCTCTGACTTTTATGGTTTTTACACATCTAAAAATATATTCCAAAATTGGGGTGTAAGCAATTATAAGTTTAGTATTTAACAAAAATTAAATTTAATTATGCATTTTAGCTTGAACAACTGTCGCTTTGTTTATTTCTGGTCAAGAATTCTCGGAAATTTATGCATTTCTATGGCCATTTTTAGTGCCACACATTTCACGCCGCGTGCTTTTTTTCTTGACGTCAGACACATAAATTCAGTTAATTAACTAACAGAAATGGGCGACACTTTTGCTCCTCGCCGCTGTGCTTAGAGAAGATCATAATTTTTTGATGCAACAACACTAAAAACCAACAAGATAGAAAAATGACGCCGAAGAATCAATACCCTTGCACATAAGCAGTATGGTTTGAGAATTTAAATATCTGTTAAATATAATAATAATTAATTAAAACTGATAAATCATTAAAGAACACAAATTTTTTCTTTCTATACCTTACGGAATTACATATTAATTATATCTTCTTTATATGTGAATATTCGTTTGCATATTAAATTGAATATTAAATGCAAATGCAAAATTTAGAATCTGGTGTAAAGGATTCTACTTGCAAAGAGGATATACTTGGGGGATATAACCAGATGTCTTCCTACCACATTTGGTGACTCTAGCTTAAAAATTTGTGGATTTATCGATTTTCAGTTATCGATTTTATAATCTTGACTCTTTATCTGACCCGCCCATTGCCAAAAACATTTTGAAGTCTCTATCTTTACGGGTGCCAAGAAAAGTTGCGTTTATCCGGTTGGACAGACACCATGCCGGACATTGCACAAGAGCAAATATACTCCTTACCTTCGGTTTTAGATTATTACAAGAAAAACAAAAATGGTCCTATAATTATTGAAATTAATTTGTGCAAATGATTTGGTCAAAATAAAAATGCCAATTTCTACGTGTGACATATTATTTTAAAAATATAAGTTCCCATAGTTAGGGTGTTAAAGAAATGCGTCCATAAGTTTGGATGTGTGCCAGGGCGGCATAGCGACATGCACATCAATGAGTTGACTTAATGGCTATTTATTGTTGAGTCTGTATTCAAAAGATCACCATGGACCACACCAAGTGTTGTTGTTCTTGTTTTCTTGTATTCTTGGTATTCAGGTTGAGTGCGTGCGAATTGGTGCTGTAGAATTAGTTGGTTTTTTTTTCAGTTATTTTTTTTGTATTCGTTATTTACACGGTTCATATGTCGAAATTCAAATTCGGTGGCTGTCATGTTTTGCCGAAAACTTATGTTGATGTCTAGCCGTTCAGCTATAAATACATCGCCCCCAACAAATAAAAATGTATGAAGTAAATTGAGTCGTGAAATTATTGAACTAAGAGAGGCATCTTATATGCCATTATTTGTATAAAATCAATTGCTGTACTTGTCGTCTCGTTCTTATCAGCTTGGCAAAATATTCATTCATCGCACAATTCTAGTCTATAGCTACTACATTGTTGTCGATCACAGATGCAGTTACTTACGTAGATCTGGTCATATTTCTCGCCATAGAAACTAATGGCATGCTCCAATTGTAGCAGAGCTTGCTCGCTGTTGCCCTTGGCCAAATATTGGATGCTGCCACTGTTCTCCACGTATTCGTATAGCTCATTGGACCGCAGACTGTCCAGATAATGTTCATATTGAGCGTTAACTGGAGCTGAGCCTTGTGTTAGCAGTGACAGCAGCAGGGACGCAAAAAGCGTTCTATATATTTGATAAACAGTTTTCATTGCGAAAGCAAAGTTTGTTATTTGATTATATTTTTAATATATATTTTTATACAAATTTCTCTTAATTTGTATGTCTTTGCGCGTCTCACAAATTTGCGAGCAACATTTTCCCATACACACACACATACAAAGCGTAAGTTTAACACTTGATCACTAGGTTTGGTTCCAAAAATATCAAATTTATAAATAACGAACCGGCAGGCAACGCAGTATCTATAGTCTATGGATGTACTATATTAGTATATATATATATATATATATATATATATATATATAAATTTAAATATATAATAAATAATATATATAAATATATTTATATATATATATATATATTCTATAATAAATAATATATATAAATATATATATATATATATATATATATTCTTTTTGGAAAAATGTCTTGAAGCAGCAACACCGAATCTTCTATATTTCTAGATAATTTCAAGTCTATTCTTCAGCCACGCACAACGAGATCGAACCGAACGCGCTGCGTACAAATTCTTGACTAAATCGAAACTCTTCTGTGTGGAACGCTCTTCGTTTCGGTTCGACCGACCGTTACAGTTAACATATACGCCAACATATAAGTATAAGAGTGTGTGTGTATGTGCGTGTAGCAAGCGTGTTCTGGAGTATAAAGGCACTGTTAACGAGCAATTGCAATGCATTCTGTTATTCAAATGGAATCCAAATGTAGATTTTCCTTTGAGAGTAAACGAATGGTGAAGAAAAAGTGAGAGAAAGGGAAAAAAAGAAAAAGTGAGAAATAGCAAGGCAGAACAAAATATACGACATATTGCAGATCTTTTCAATTTTACATATATTTATTTTGCTGTTCATATTTATGTTTCACAAACACTAAGACCGAAATTTTTGTGCAAAGATTTTACAAACACGTAACATATAGCTGAAAAGTTTAACTTAAGATTGTAAATGTTATAAATAATTGGTTGCTATACATTTTTATACCCTGGGAAAAAAGGGTATAATGGTTTTGTGGAAAAGTATGAAACAGGCAGAAGGAAGCATCTCCGACCCCATAAAGTATATATATTTTCTTGATCAACATCAACAGCCATGTCCGCCTGTTCGTCCGTCCGTCTTTCCGTCCGTATGTATGAATGCATCGATCTCAGAGACTATAAGAGCTAGAGACTCCGGATTTGGAACTTAAGCTCGCCTTATCCCTAGGCAGTACAAGTTTGTTTTCGATTTTCGATAACTCTTCCCGTTTTCGATATACACATGGGATCGATAACAACAAAATCTTGAATTTTGAAAACTTCAAAATTGCATTTGAAATATTAAACAAAATAATGACAATCTGTATTATTAAAACCGATTGAGAAACACCGGAGATATGGGACATTGAAGTTTTTTATGCAGTGTGCAGTATGCGCGTACCCACTTACACACATACTTGCAAGCACTGACTGCAATTAATCTTTACATTGCGTGTTAAAGTGTTGGTGAGAACTAATGAAATAATCGCAAATGTCATGAAGCACTTACAGGTATAGAGACATTCTGTTCAAATGATCATTTGACTGCGACAAGAACTATTTTGCAAGACTCCAAAATATGCTCCTAATTTGTGCTACACCCCTAATAATGGGTTTATTAAACATTTGTAGGTGTGCCTGTGTTTTGGTTGATAATCGAAAACTAAAGGCGCGTGTTCCAATTTAGATGAACTGAACTTCATGTAGGCACGTGCCGCTCGGTTAAGCTAAATGCCACATGCCACCGTGCAGCGCCGCAGTTGTGACCCTACCACAGAAATATTCTCTCTCTCTTTCCGACCCTCCTTTAAAGAGAGAGGTAAAAAGAAAGAGAACACTCCCGTTCCAAAGTGAGAACCGTAAAAATAAACAATTGGAAACTTCTAAGGCAGCGACGCAGCGTCTACGTCTGCGTACATACATATATAATGATCATCTACTTGAGCTATTTATGATGTATTTCTCGGTTAATTAGTTGCAGCTGGGTGTAGCACTAGCGATGAACGGGAGTGGGTTTGCTATGCGCTTCGGCATGCATTTGTATCAGCTGCAATTTCAATCGAGACGCTTTCCAATCTCAACTCCAAAGTGATTTTTCCTTTTACTATATTTGGCAGCGGGGTGCGTCTGTCACAAAGATACATACTACATATAAGTTCTTAGCTGTGCGCCGCTTGATCGGTGATGGATGGATGCCTTGCCATCATTAATCTTCAGGGAGTTCCAGGAAATAGAGCAAATCAACGAGACGATGGCAAGCTAACTAAAACAAAAACTAATAACATTAGTGAGGGCTAAGTTAAACAATTTTTTTTGCGTCTCCTCCAAATAAAAGGAAGAAAATAAATAAAATCGGTTTGTGTTATAAGGAATAATAAAGAATTTATAGCTATTTGCTTACTATTTGGCGAATTCTGTAAAATCAAATCAAAAGATTTTGTTGGTCATTTAATACAGTGTAGTCCTTGGGATTTCTTAACTTTTGGTATGAACACATATTTGTGAAAATCAGCCTTCTCGAATTTAAATCCATAAAAAGTGTGTATTAAATGTGTATTTTAAAAAAGTTGCTTAATGATAAAATATCTGAAAAAAACCTCTTAGCGTTGTTAAAAAGTAGTAACGAGACCATATTCAACATCCATAATTTCTGATAACAAATTTTGTAACGACTACTATGTTTATTCTCAACAAAAATCCGTTTTTAGTAGTCGAAGATAAGATGCAGAGTTTTCTTAAACGTTATTAACTCTTATATGAACTATAAAGTTCTAAGTACTAAGTGTGATAATAGCTTACGATCTTTTAACAGTTAGTTAAATTTAAATTATCAACGCTTCCATGAGCAATATTGCCACCTAGTGGTAAATTTATTTTACATACTTACCAACAACAAACCATTTACCAGCTGGCAATAATTGGAAAAATTGCTTGATGGGAAGATTGACACCCTAGATAAGACTTAAATGTGAGCACCACAAATGGTTAGAGGTTAGGTCTGCAGCACTGTGTAAATTCCTGCCCAGAAATTATCATACATTTTAAAGGAGGGAGTGTGCCACAAATAATCTGTGAGTCTAAGCTTTAAAAAAATGCGCTAAAAAAAAAACGGAAAAAACAAGTAAGAACACTCTAGTCGAGAAAACCCGACTAGACGATACCCTGAACCCTATACCTTACGCGTACAGTCAGTGCTTGCGTGTGTGTGTATGTACGCACATACTGCATACTGCATACACAACTTCAAGGTTCCATGTCTCCGGTTTTTCTCAACCGTTTTTTTTAAAAACTTGACAGATTGTTATTATTTTGATTAATAATTTAAATTCGATCTAAAATTTTTTCAAATTCAAGATTTTTTTGTTATCGATCCCATGTGTATTTCAGAAACGGTATGAGTTATCGAAAATCGAAAACAAACTTGTACTGCCTCGGGATTAGGCGAGCTTAAGTTTCAAATCTAAAGTATTTAGCTCTTATAGTCTCTGAGATCGACGCGTTCATACATACAGACAGACGGACAGACGGACATGGCTATATCGACTCGACTGTTGATGCTGATCAAGAATATATATACTTTATAAGGTCGGAGATGCTTCCTTCTGCCGGCAGCACAAATATTGTTTTTTCTGCTCTTGATATTATATTATATCATATTATATTCTTGGCGTGAGCGTCATCTGTTTATACAGTATTTAATTGATACTATCAATACACAATTTAGTATTTCTTGCTACGTTGCTAGATTCTCAGAAATCATGAGCTAAATTTAAAAAATCCTGCTACTGTTTTTATACCCTGAACCCAGGGAACCTAGAAAGGGTGTAATGGTTTAGTTATTAAGTATGTAACTGGCAGAAGGAAGTAACTCCGACCCCAGAAAGTATATATATTCTTGATCAGCATCAACAGCCGAGTCGATATAGCTATGTCCGTCTGTCCGTTAGTCCGTCTTAATGTATGATCGCGTCGATATCAGAAAATATACGAGCTAGAGATTATTGGGTATATAACCTAATTTCACCGCTAGGCTTTACAACTTTGTTTCAAATTTTTTATAGCTTTTCCCGTTCACCGATATACACATGAAATCGATAACAATATAATCCTGAATTTGAAAAACTGGGAAACAAAGCTTAAAGCTATAGTCGAAATAATGACAATCTGAGAACCTTCTTAGTTGTTATACCCTGATCCCATTAAAAATGGGAAAAAAGGGTATCATGAAGTTGTGCAAAAGTATGTAACAGGCAGAAGGAAGCATCTCCGACCCCATAAAGTATATATATTCTTTATCAGCATCAACAGTCGAGTCGATATAGCCATGTCCGTCTGTCCGTCTGTCCGTCTGTCCGTCTGTATGTATGAACGCGTCGATCTCAGAGACTATAAGAGCTAGAGACTCCAGATTTCGAACTTAAGCTCGCCTAATCCCTAGGCAGTACAAGTTTGTTTTCGATTTTCGATAACTCATCCCGTTTCCGATATACACATGGGATCGATAACAATAAAATCTTGAATTTAAAAAAACTTTAAATGGCATTTTAATTATTAATCAAAATAATAACAATCTGTGAAATTTTTATTAAAATCGGTTAAGAAACACCGGAGATATGGAACCTTGAAGTATGAGTATGCAGTACGCAGTATGGTCGTACAGACACGCACAAATACTTGCCAGCACTGACTGTACGCGTAAAATATAGGGATCAGGGTATCGTCTAGTCGGGATTTCTCGACTAGAGCCTTCTTACTTGTTTTTATATAGATTTTGACAGGAAAAATTTCAGTTCACAGTCCTGGATCGTTAAAGCAAGAATCAATAGTATCCAATGTAGGTTTCACAAAATACTAATTTCCTTTATTGCACTTTATTTGCCAAACAGCGAAACAAACATTTCGTAGATACACATTGCAGGTTCTGGAACCGCAAGCGGTTCCGATTACGATCAAGGAATAATGAAATTAATGAAGAGTATTAAAATAATCATTATATACAATAGTCTCTAATTTTGAAATTGGACTTTATGCCAAAAACCTTATTGGCTCAATGATATTCAGACAAATGTATGTATGTGTTTCCTCAAAATAATATCACTAATATAATTAAAAAGATATTTCAATAAAATAAATTTGAAGTCGTTAAAAGCATTACATTTTACGCCCAATAAGTCGCTCGGCTCATTAAGCGGCTTATAAAACTCGCAAATTTTGACGATTGCTGTCCAAAAAAATAAATAGTAAGAAATCAAAAATGTGTTTGAAATGGTGTCACCTTTTTTATGCTTTGTTGATGCTGGAGGTAACGTTATCCAAGCCTCAACTGGATGAGGATTGTGAACTCAATGCGGCTGATACCATGGTAAAGAAGTTTAATAAGATACTATTGAAGTTTGTGTTGTATAAATTTAATTTTGTAGCATGACTTTTGTTGTGAACTGCACGATGACTCGCCAGTTTAGAGACTGTCAAATCGACTGGAATAATAAGATCCAGCAAACTAACGAGCAGGCAGAACAGATCTACATGTTTGTAAGTATTGATTTGCAATGTTGCACACACCACACTTTACATGTTGCTCACATTTTTCACAGTGCACAGCTGAATGCACATACAACAGCACCGAATTTTTAGCTGCCGATCGTCAATCTCTAAATTTGCAAAATATTCGCGAGCATTTGGAAAACAATTTGTTTAACACTAAGGATGAGACGTTACTTTATCAGACCTACACCAAGTGTGACAAACATGGTACGTACTTCTAGCTCCCCTTTTGATTTTTGCATATCACTTATCCCATCTTAAACGTTTTTTTTTTCATTTAGCTTCTACCCAACTCATTTATAAAGGTGTGCAATTATTGGCCAAACGCTTAGATCCATACGGCTGTCATCCTTATCCAGGCCTGGTGCTAGAATGTGTCGCTAACGAGATGATCTTAAACTGTCCGCCAACACGCTTTCACCAGACTCCTCAATGTCGTATTGCACGAGATTTTTTGCGCCAGTGCATGAAGCGCCAAATAAATTAAGTTTTTGAACTGTACACTTTGCCCTCAGATAAGACAGTCGCACAGAAAAATTTCTGATCTGTGTGTCTGACTATATCTATTATACGTTTTGAGGCCACCGAAACCACATGGAGGTCCGTTATATTTGATTTAAATTAATAATAATAAATTATTGTTTGCCAAAATCTTAAAAAAAACCCCAAATGGTATATGTTAAGCAGCGGTCGGGGAACCGGCGTAAATTGTCAAGTTTGACAACAATTTTTGGGATAACGATAAACAAAGTTCCCCGATCGCTGGTATAATATAATAACAATAATATAATATACTATATATAATATAATATCAAAAAGAGTCATTTTTGTTGTATGTTTTGTATATGAATTTTGTATATGGTATATATGTGTGTCTTAATGAAAAGATTTTCTTAGTTTCTGGTTGTTGTTCTACTATTTTTGTACCCTGATCCCATTAAAAATGGGGAAAAAGGGTATAATGAATTTGTGCAAAAGTATGTAACAGGCAGAAGGAAGCATCTCCGACCCCATAAAGTATATATATTCTTGATCAGTATCAACAGCCGAGTCGATATAGCCATTTCCGTCTGTCCGTCTGTATGTATGAACGCGTCGATCTCAGAAACTATAAGAGCTAGAGACTCCAGATTTGAAACTAAAGCTCGCCTAATCCCTAGGCAGTACAAGTTTGTTTTCGACTTTCGATAACTCATCCCGTTTCCGATATACACATGGAATCGATAACAATAAAATCTTGAATTTGAAAATTTTAGATGGCATTTGAATTATTAATCAAAACAATAACAATCTGTGAAATTTTTATTAAAATCGCTTGAGAAACACTGGAGATATGGAACCTTGAAGTTGAGTATGCAGTATGCAGTATGGTCGTACACACACAAACACATACTTGCAAGCACTGACTGTACGCGTAAAGTATAGGGATCAGGGTATCGTCTAGTCGGGATTTCTCGACTAGAGCCTTCTTACTTGTTTTTTTATATTAACATTAAAACGAGGTATTTTCGATAAGTATTTTTCAATTGTACTTGCATCTGGTCGTTCTCTTGGGTCATGATGCCAACAATTTTGAATCAAATTAAGTAATTCCTTACATTCTGGAACAACATCACTCAATTGAGGTCGATTCTGCAGTGCCGTTTGGTACTCGATGGTGTCAGGGTTTTGATTTCCCAAGTGATCAAAAGGCTCACTGCGTGACATTACCTCCCATAGAATAATGCCAAAGCTGAATACATCACACTTTTCCGTGTAATTTAAGCCTTTTATAACCTGCAATTTGATGGATCAACTGACTGCTTTTTTACTTATTTTGTAAATTAATAAAAACCTCAGGTGCTTTGTAAGTGGGAGTGCCAACACCTGTCGTATTCTTGGTTGCCAATTCTTTAACCTGTCCAAAATCGCAAATCTTTAAGGCTTTAAACTCATTCATTAGAAGTAAATTTTTGGTTTTCAAATCTCGATGAATTACAGGGGGTGTTCTGCGATGCATAAAGTTGATTGCCTTTGAATAAAAAACGGTAAATTGATATTTTTAACATTTTGTTTAGTATACAAACGAACCATAACAAGCTGTGTCATCCAGTTGAGGCCATCTGACATGGTGTAAATTCTCGGCTCTTTTTTCTCGTGAAGAAAGTTGTGGAGAGATCCACAATCAGCATATTCCATTAGTAAATAAACATGCTCTGATTTATAAGCAACTCCATATAATTTAACGATATTCTCGTGTTCCAGAAGTTTAAGGTACTTGATCTCTTTTTTAAATGACTCCTTTTGATCCTCTTTCGGTTTTTGCAATTGTTTCACCGCAATTGTTTTATCATTCCATTTAGCTTTACAAACTTCGCCATAGCCACCTTTGTCAATGAACTGTTAGGTATAAAGTTATTTAATATAAGGAAAACTTTATGTGGTTCTTAATACCTTTATCATTTCAATACTATTAAAGTTCACAGTCTCTCTGTCAAAAGGGAGAAAAGGAAAAACCATGAATGTTTAAAAAACAGAAAAGTTTTTAATTGCTTTTTTTTCATCTGTTGCTTTGTTGTTAACTTACACAGGTTCTTTTTTGTTTATGTCGGTTGTAAGCCACTAGATTAGGAAATATATTAATTGTAAGATAAGATGGACATAAGAACAGTGGAAATATTACCCAATCTTTAGTAATAGCAAGAGAAACGATTGAAGCTTCAGAAGATCTGCAAAAAAAATAATACATTTGTTTTAATTGCAATTGATATTCATACAAAGCTTACGTGAGTATATTTGTGAGCTCTGAGACGATCCATATATATTCCATATTATTATTACAAAATCGTTGGACTACATTTTGAATATGCGATATGGCGGATGCAACGGGATATTCAGGCAATTCCGATATATTTTTATTGCGTGTCATTACCTCCATGATAACTTTGGAAAGGACCGGATTGCGAAAAGCCTAACATTGGGAAAAAATAAAGTTTAAACAAATGTTCTAAGTTATTTTGAATTTTCGTTATTATGTTTTTGGTTCGAAAAGTGAACGACGTTCTTAAAACATGTTCATAATTTAGTTTTTGTGCTTTATTTATTACATTTTACAATTAAAAACATTTTGCTCATATTGGTCCATAACAAGAACTTTGGTTCTTTATTTGGTTCGCGTTTATCAACCGAAGTTGAGCCGAACGTTGTTCAGTTAACACAAATTTTAACTGCATTCGATTCATGTTGCTTAGTAAACGCGTGGTCCAAAATTATGTTTGACAGCATTGAAAGTATAGCTTTTTAACCCCAAGATAAAACTTTTACTAGGCTCAACCAATGCTTTGAACTTAATATATAATACTATATATATAATAGTATATATATATAACAAAAAAACAAATGGTTCAAATTAAAAAAATAATTGTAAATAAGAACAATATGTTATCATGTTAAGAACAATTTAAAGGCCATTACGTTCTTTAAAGCATAAAGAATGATCGTTTTAAGAAATCCGTTCCGTTTAAGAAAATCATTCTAAATGTTATAAAATCAGGTATTGGAAAAATATTATCAAAGGATGTTGTAGAACATGCTCTGTTGAGAACGAATTTGTTTTGTGAGGGTACACATTTTTACTTGCCTTGCTATCATGATCCAAAAATGTGACTAAATCATTAATTTTCAAAACTCTGAAATTTTCGGCTCGTAACAGATGCAGCCGACTTGCCGTTAACTTTGAAAACAAAGGTTTAGGCTTCATTGATTGCAAGTAAGCTAAGCCCTGTAAGTTAAAATGTTGAACAACAGTTTAGGTGTTTTTGTAACAGTGTTAGATCAAACCTTAGTTAGCTGTATCATCCAATTGATACCGCGAGCAAATATATACTCCAGATTTTCTTCTCCAAACAAGTAGTTTTCAAGGGATATGCTCTCTGGATAATCCATTAGTATTAAGACAAGATGGTCATCAAATACAATTCTATAAACGCTTATAATATTTGCATGGTCAACCCGGGCAAGTTCTTCAACGTCAGCGTCGCTTCTTAATTTGCTTCTTTTGCATTTCTGAAATGCGACCTCTTCGTCAAACCATTTGGCTTTATAGATACCGCCGAAGTGACCTTTTTCCACAAACTGATAGGCTTCAATTAATATATTTCAAATCAAGCAAAAAACTTATTGTATGCTACCTTTTCCAAACTGATATCCGAAGCTCTTAAGAGCGGAGCGACTTTAAATGCAAGATCAACCAGGACCCTTAAAAAAAAAGGATACGATTAAGTAATTGGGATTAATGCAGCGATTGATTTATTTTGTTTTGTCTTGAATGCACTTGAAAAATTTACTAGTAAGTTAGGAAAAGCTTAAATTTTCAATTCAAATGCAAATCTGCTTTTGCATTAATAACTTACTCAGGGCCAAGCTGCATAAGTTTGGTTAGTTCCGTAATAGTAGGTCGCTCTTTTGGCTCTCTATCCCAGCATCTCTCAATTGTGTGCTCGATATGAGTAAACTCTGATTTTCTACAATCGCCCAAAGGCAGATGAAGTTTTGTACCGTTAAGAAGTTCTTGTACTTTTGTGTATGAAAATGGTTGTTTCCATTCACAAAAAGGCTTCTTGCGCGTCATAACTTCCCAAAGTACAATTCCAAAGCTATACACGTCACTTTCCTTAGAATACTCTCCTCCATCAAAGATCTCCAAGGATAAAAATATGTATGTTATTTGAATTTAAAAATGGGTTTTTTGCCTAACTGTTGGAAACACAAACCTCTGGTGCTATATATGCATTATCTTGAAGATCTAAGCGAAAGCTTTGATCGGTCGGAAAGCAATAATCACTAATTTTTATATTCCTGTAGTTGTCGAATAGCAACATATTTTGAGAGTTTAAATTGCAATGTATAACTTTTCTCTCACTCAGTAGAAAGGCAATACCCTTGAAGTAGAATTTAATATAAAAATTTGTTAATTTATTTGGCACGCGAAGTATTTATACCTTTGCAGCCTGATGCATCCAGTGTAAAACATTTATTACTTTATAATGTCGTTGTTCTTCTCCATGCAAATAGTTGTGCAGCGAGCCGCAATCAGCAAAATCCATGACTAAATGCGCAGCACTTTCGTCATAACTAATGCCAAAAAGTCTGACAATATTATCATGGTCCACGTGTAGGAGACGTTTCATCTCTGCCTCAAGATCTCGTGTGATCTCGTTGATCTTAAATTTTTTTACCGATACGTCGAGATCCCGCCAAACAGCTTTGTTAACAATGCCAAAGTTACTTTCTCCAACACACTACAGAAAGCAAACGTTTGTAAATGTTTAATAACCCAAAATAATAAAATTTTACCTCTAATAGCTCTATATCCGCAAAATCGATAGTTGATGGTATGCTAGAAGATTTGAGTTATGCAGTAAAGTAATTAAATTAAACATTTTTTTAAAAAAATTCATTTGTAATTACATAGGGAGTTCGTTGACAAGAATATTGCTCAGTGAATATTGTAAATCGTTTGGTTTATGTCGTTTGGCTGGTTCTTGATCCCAGCATTTTGTAATTAATTTTTTTAGTACAGAGGGGCTCCCTATGTTAATGTCATTTATGTGGGGACGTTTGCCTAAAAAAGTCAAGATGATGCATTTCGCATTTCGATAAAATGTAAATTGCTAATTTTTTAAATATCATACCTTCTTTTAGTGCATTTATAACTAACATTTCATTTTTGTATTCGTAGAAAGGCTTCTTGCGTGTCAATACCTCCCAAAAGATTACACCAAAGGTATATACAATGCTCTGTTCCGTGACTAAATCTTTCGTGTACACCTACGCTTGAATAAATACATAAACAACATATTTCCTTGTTTCAAAACTTGTGTACACACCTCTGGTGCTGAATACGACGGATTTAAATTGTCTTTCAACACATTTATATCAAATGTTAGACAAAAATTACATACTATTAAGCGTCTGAATGGATGGAAAAATATTGTTAGCTAAAAAAAAAACAAGTAAGAAGGTGCTAGTCGAGAAATTCCGACTAGACGATACCCTGAACCCTGTACTTTACGCGTATAGTCAGTGCTTGCAGGTATGTGTATGTGTATGTACGCACATACTGCTTACTGCATACTCAACTTCAATGTTCCATATCTCCGGTGTTTCTTAGCCGTTGTTATCAATCCCATGTGTATATCGGAAACGGGAAGAGTTATCGAAAATCAAAAACAAACTTGTACTGCCTAAGGACTAGTCGAGCTTATGTTCAAAATCTGGAGTCTCTAGCTCTTATAGTTTCTGAGATCGACGCGTTCATATATACGGACAGACGGACGGACGGACGGACAGACAGACAGACAGACAGACAGACAGACGGACATGGCTATATCGACTTGGCTGTTGATACTGATCAAGAATGTATATACTTTATGGGGTCGGAGATGCTTCTTTCTGCCTGTTACATACTTTGATGGGTTCTGGGTATAATAATAATATCGATAATAATAGGATATAAGTACTTTTCGTTGTTTATTCCATTAGTTTGCACAACTATATTTTTAGACGTCATATTGCAAAGGTAAAGAGGGCTTATCTTTTCCACAAATAAAAGCCTTGCAATGGCCTACAAGCAATAATCGTTAGCACTATTAGATTTACACATTAATTTAAAGAACCCCATACTTCAGAAAGAGATTTCATCAAATCGATAGCCGTATCGACAGGAATGGCATTTTTTTGCAAATGGTCGCACAAGGATTCACCCTCAACATATTCCCTGATTAGATATGAACTTTGTCCATTCGTAGCAATGCCAAATATAGATGCAATACTTGTACATTTTAATTCAGCCCTTGTTATACTCATTAGCTGTCTACATCTTTTTGTTATGCTTTGATCTGAGTTCATGTGTTTAATTTCTTTTGCAGCAACATCTAAAGAACGCCAAGTTGCCTTGTACGTAACACCAAAGTGACCATCTCCAATTTTCTGTAAACGAGTTTTCATGCCAAAACAATTGCAATAAAACAATTAAATTATTTTGTTGTTTGACATCGAACATGTTAACTTACTTCGTTGAAACTAAATATTTCTCCCAAATCAGCACTTAAAACGTAGTCCAATGTTGTAGGCTCGAAACTTCTGCAATTATATGAATCATACTGAAGAAAATTTGTTCTTGGTTTTGGATTTAAGCGTTAAGCTTACCTAACAAAATTATCCATTTTTGTGTGACAATCTACGAAGTACTGAACAGTTGAATTTAATCTTATCTAATCAATTTATTTACTTTTACACTTATTATTTTTGTCTCAATTTTCGATAAGCTGTGAATGACAATGACTGATAACAACATGAAATTACATAGCAGAGTTCAAAGTACAAACTGGTCAACCGCACAGTCTAACACTCTACGGAGTACTGAACAATTGAATTTTGTTGCACTCTATTCATAAACTTTTTAATTTCAAAAGAGCTCGACTAGAAGACATTCTAATTAAATGTTTTTAAATCATGTCTTTTGCCAAACAAAATCAAGCAAATGAAACACATATACACTAATTATTATTTTATTAATTATCTCGTAAAACAAAAAATCGGATAAAAGCATTGATAGACCGTACAGTCGGGCAAACTCAACTGATTTTGCTTGCGCAGATCAATGAGAATGTACTTTACATTCTCATTGGCGCAGATAGCATATACATACTTATACTCTGATAAGACACATTCATACATACGGAAATAAAATAATGTAGACCAGGGTTAGAATCACTGAAAAAAGTGCACTCGTTCGTATTGTTATTTTTTTTTTTAACTCTGAACCCATTAAAAATGGGTAAAAAGAGAATAATGGTTTTGTGCAAAAGTATGTAACAGGCAGAAGAAAACTTCTCCGCCCCCATATAGTGTATATATTTTTTATCAGCATCAACAGCAAAGTCGATGTAGCGATGTCCGTCCGTATGTATGATGTATGAACGGGTCGATCTCAGAGACTATAAGAGCGAGATTGTTGATGTAGACGTTAAAATTTCTTTAAATAAGCATATCTATATACATATATAACAAGAAAGAAGGCTCTAGTCGAGAAATCCCGACTAGACGATACCCTGATCCCTATACTTTACGCGTACAGCCAGTGCTTGCAAGTATTTATGTGTGTATGTGTGTACGCGCATACTGCACACTGCATACACAACTTCAATGTTCCTTAACTCCCGTGTTTCTTAACCGATTTCAATAAAAATTTCACAGATTGTCATTATTTTGTTAAATGTATCAAACGCCGTCTCAAAGTTTTCCAAATTCAATGTTTTGTTGTTGTCGATCCCATGTGTATATCGGAACCGGGCTGAGTTGTCGAAAATCGAAAACAATCTCGCTCTTATAGTCTCTGAGATCGACAAACTTGTACTGCCTAGGGATTAGGCGAGCTTAAGTTCCAAATCTGGAGTCTCTAGCTCTTATAGTCTCTGAGATCGACGCGTTCATACATACAGACAGACGGACATTGCTATATCGACTCGGCTGTGGATGCTGATCAAGAATATATATACTTTATGGGGTCGGAGATGCTTCCTTCTGCCTGTTTTTTTATTGGTTTTCGCTCAGAATGCCCCCATCCTCCCTTTGGTTTAAGTTAAGACGCAACAGACAGTTGTGAAGCAGCAAAAGATGATAGTACTACTAAAAGATCCGTACAGTTAAACAACAGCTTTTATATCATTTGTTGGCTTCAGCGACCTTTATTGTTACTTATTGTTTATTACCGTTTAGACTCTAGAGTATCCTATTAATAGTTACTTTAAAGTTTAACTGCATGGCTTAACAAGATCCCCTTGCAGCTGCAGTGCACCGCATTTTTTCAGGTGCTTTCCGAAACGCTTATCGAATCTCTTTGTTTGCTTTTCGCTTAGCTCTGTTATGGTCAAGTGTTTTGTGTACTTTTTAAGTAACTTCTTTTTGAGCTTCTCCTGGAAAATGCCATCAGGCTGCTTGGAAACCAATTTCATTAATTGCGCAGACCAATCGAATTCGTTGACCTGAGCTTCTTCTGCTGTTGATTCAGTAGCCTCGAGCTTGGCTCTTTTCGCTGGCGGTGCTTCACCATTAGTCTCCTTCTGTACATTGCTAGCTTCGGCTTCTTTGACTGCTTTGGCCGCTGCCAATTCGGTCTGTTTTGCTTCCTTCATTTTGTTCAGCTCCTGCTCTAGTATCTCCCAGACTTGGGTTGCCTGCTGGCGAGGCATGCGCATGCAGTTTCCAACAAAGTTTTCAAATTTGGCTTTCTTTCGCGGAACATTGTCAACGCTTTGGAGACGCTGAAATGCGCTTCGCAGCGCCGGCGTCAGCTGATAGATGCTGCTGTCTAATATGGCCCGTATGATATCCATCCAGCTTTCCTGTTTCTGAGCATTTTTGTTTTTAGGCTCTTTGGGCACGAATCTTTGATTTGAGTACTTTTGTGCCTCCGAAATGCATTTTGTGTGTGCAACATATTCCTCATCGTAGAAATCTTTGAGACAGTCCATGCATGAAACTCTCTTTGTCTGATTGCGGCAGCGCGTCTGATAGTGCTTTTCTACGGCTGGCTTTTTTACGGACTCGCCACATATATTGCATGTGAAGAACACCATTTTTTATAAGGATTTTAAACAGGATAAACAGAAACAGCGGCGTTCCACGTGCATGCAATAAAAAACAATATTTGTGTTATACTTATCGATTATCGATAGTTGAAAAACCGCTGGCGTTTGCTACCTGCCAACTGTTGTGAGGTTGGCTTATCTCAACAGTTGTGTTACTGCAGACTCGACCTATTGCAATCATGTGCTCACTGTAAACTTGAAAAAATTGCAATATTAAAAAAATGATTAAGTAAATATTAGCATTTCACTTAATACTTTTCTGTATTCATTCAAATATACTATTATTTAGGGGATGAAGATGCAGAAAGTGCGTGCTAGCTATGTAGCAATCAGCTTTAAGTCTGCTTTAGCATAATGTTATTGTCATCTCCAGCCCTGCAAAAACAGCTGTTGCACGCACGTTAAACGCGCGATGTGGCTGCCACTATTAAAATTGCAACAAATCGCACCGCATGGAAAGCTCCGAAAACTGGCGGCGATTTTTATAAGTATGAGCAGCAATAGAGTTTTGAGTGCTGCCGAGCAAGAGCCGCCTCCCAAATACGAACGCCAACCTAATGTGCTGCGCAAAAAGTTATCATCTGTGGTCCCAGGCTCCGTAAATCTTCAGGTGCTTGGAGCAGGTGCCAATGGTTCACCCAGCGCCGTTTATCTCTTTACGGATCAGTCGCGATATCTCTTCAATTGCGGCGAGGGCACGCAGCGGCTGGCGCACGAACACAAGACGCGCCTCTCGCGACTCGAGCAGATCTTCGTTACCCGCAACACGTGGTCTACGGTAGGTGGATTGCCTGGACTCGCACTCACCATACAGGATGCAGGTGTGCGCCATGTGGGACTTCATGGCCCACCAAATATGGACACCATGTTGCAGAGCATGCGTCGATTTGTGGTGCTCAAAAATCTGCAAATGCAAACTATAGACGCCACTCAGTGTGTTCCGTTTGACGATTCAATTTTGAGTGTACAGCCCTTGGTGCTGCGGAACGAGAAAGAGCCTGAGCAGCCCGTACTCAGTTATATATGCAAACTAAAGCCTCGACCGGGTGCTCTCAATCTTGTCAAGTGTGTAGAACATGGTGTGCCGCCGGGGCCATTGCTGGGCCAGCTAAAGAATGGTCTGGATGTTGTCCTGCCTTGTGGTAAAGTGATTCACTCTGTGGATGTGACTGAACCAGGCGAGACAGCGCTCTCTTTTGTATTTATTGATGTGCCCAGTGAAGACTATTTAATGTCCCTGCAGGCACATGCCAATGAATACAAAAAGCTCGCCTCATCACAGCTTACTGAGGTGGCTCTAGTGGTGCACTTTAGTCCACCCGAGCTCACAGCTCACCTAGAGTATATCACATTCATGAATCAAAACTTTTCGAACTGCACTCAGCACATATATCTTAACTCACAGCTAAATCCGTTCTCTGGATATGCGGCAGCACATCGCATTCAGTATCAGCTGCACCAGCTGTCGCCACGCATCTTTCCACTGCTTGCCGAGTCTAAAGAAATGCAGCAGAGCAACCAAAGCAGTAAGCTGAGTAACACCTTAAAGAAAACCAAACTGGAAGAAACAAATTGTGAAGAGCAATTTAATAAGTTGAAAAATCTTAATAAAAGCCTTGAAGCTGAGGAAAAGGAATCGGAAACGGAATTGGAACATGGCGTTACTTCGATGAGCAACTTTCATTTGAGACCCAAGAAGGGTAAGAAAATAAATAGATTATATTATATGTCTTCAGTGGTCCTGTGTCGATTTTATTTGTTGTGGACAATTGGTTTCTTTACTATACATTCTTTTGAGTTTTATTTATTTCCATATATATAGCTAATATTGGAAATAAAATTGTTGCGCACGTTTTAATTCGACAATGTATTTTTTTTTTTTATCTAAACCTCTCCATTACTTCTTTTATATTTCGCAATTAGATTACAACGTTATTAAGTAATCTGGTTTTATTGTTATTTTCAGGACTTGATCGGACACTGGAGGCCAAATTGACGCCCGTGGATTACGTCAAGGAGACGCATGCAGTGCCCGGCTTCACAGAGCTTCTTACTCAGCTTCAGAAAGAAGTAATGCCAGACATTACAGCGGAAAGCAGTTATCCACGCATCATATTTCTTGGCACTGGATCCTGTATACCAAATAAAACGCGCAATGTCAGCTCGATTCTCATTCAAACTGACTCTGAGGCATTCATGCTACTCGACTGCGGCGAAGGAACCCATGGCCAGATGGTGCGTCTTTATGGCAAAGAGCGCACACAGCAAATAATGCGTCAGCTTAATGCTGTATACGTCTCTCATTTGCATGCCGATCATCATATTGGACTAATTTCGCTGCTGCGAGAGCGTCAAAAGTTATCTCCAGAGGAACCTTTGCTACTACTTGCACCACGCCAAATTGAACCCTGGCTGAAGTTTTACGATCGTCAAATTGAACCTATTGCTGATTCTTACACGCTGGTGGCGAATGGTGAGTTACTGGAGCAAGCGCTGGTTGGAAACCGTGTGCAGCAGCTAGGCATTGCCTCAATAGCTACCTGCCTGGTGCGTCACTGTCCGAATGCTTTTGGTGTCAGTCTAACGCTGCAGGCAGAGCACAAAGGTGAACCCATTAAGCTGACCTACAGTGGCGACACGATGCCCTGTGCGGATTTGGTGGAGCTGGGCCGCAACTCAACAGTGCTAATACACGAGGCCACCATGGAGGATGACCTGGAGGAGGAAGCGCGCATCAAGACGCACAGTACCATCTCACAGGCCATACAACAGGGTCGCGATATGCAGGCCAAGCACATTATTCTCACCCACTTCTCCCAGCGCTATGCCAAATGCCCCCGACTGCCAAGCAGCGATGATATGCAGCATGTGGCCATCGCCTTTGACAATATGCAGGTAACTGTCGAGGATTTGCAACACTATCACAAACTCTATCCGGCGCTACTTGCCATGTATGCCGAATACACCGAGGAGCTAGAACAGCGTGCTGTCAAGCGAGAGCTAAAGCAGGAAAGGAAACGCAAACTGGCACAAACGTGAAGTTAGAATTAAAGCTTACAAAATATGTTTTAAGACAGCTTCAATAGCAGTAAGCAAAAATCTTAATTAATACGCTTTTAAAAAGGATGAACGAGTTCTTAAATTTCCTTATGAATAATAATATTAAACATGTTTTAATATTTTTGTATACACTGTTGAAATTTTTTTTCATATGTTTTTAATGACAATTTGCTAATCACTTTTAAAGCTTCGATAAAGGTAAAAGGATACACTTTACACAATGTTAAATAAAATTCTAAACTTGCTTGTGAGTTAAGATTTGGCAAGGAAATATTTATTTTATATATCTTATATCAAATTTAATTGTAAAACTTGCTACTGTAAACAAATTAATTTATTTGTAAATCAGCTTTGTATACTTTAATATTTAACTATAATATTTTTGGATTTTATCTTACAAGTAAGCATCTTGTAAAAATAAAAATATATAATCTATAATCTAGCTATGACGACCTGTAACTCATTCTTTTTAGGTGAATGTTGCTAACATGCAAATGCAATGCTTATGTTTTGCTTCATTTATCTACCCCTATTTAGCAGTGTACAATAACTACCTTTAGATGTCAACAAAATAAAATTTTTTTTTACTTATTTATAAAATGAAGTTTGATCAAAAAGAACGTTTAAATTATTTTTTCATTTATTATTTCAAACTACTACAAACTACCTTATTTGCCCTATCCCTAACAATGCGAATTTTATTGACCACGAAATAGGTTTTCTTTTTCCGCTCATCTTGGACGGATATAAACTAGTCAACGGTAGCGGAGTTTTCACTTTATTTGTCACGTGAAAACATTGCCTTGCGTTTAAATAATAATAAAATAAAAGCCATTTTAATGTTGTGGTTCTTTTTTTTTTGGTGTTTGCTTTTTATTTGTAAAGTTAACTGTATTTGCTTAATTTGCATTCGCTTGCAACAGGTGTCTGTGTAATAAACGTTCTTCAATATTATGATGTAATTATATAGTAAATATCGCACATTAATGTATATGCATTGTCGATGCAACGCAACGCCTTTCGTAATTGTTAATAATTTTTAGCTTATTGTTTTAGTCGATAAACATTATATATTTAAGGCACTTGGTGTTCAACAATTTTTTAATGGCGACTTCTATATAAAATTTCATATATTTTTATTTAACTTTCGTGTTATTTATTTTTTTTTGATTTGAGTTTTTTTTTGGAAATTAGCTGTGACTAGTTAAAATTAGTAGGTAAACGAAAAAAGGATCGCTTATAACAAAAAATTTGGGCTTAAGTTATTAATTTAATCAAGCTGGTGATATTTGTTGTGTGTGTGTGTGTTTGTTTTTGTGTGGTGTGTGGTTGGGAGAGAATGAGTTTTTGTGTGTGGCTCAAACTTGTGGTTAATATATATATATATTTTTTTTTTGGTTTGGTTTTATAAATAATCATATTTTAACATTTCTTTAAAAATAAATTAATAGTTGTACATTATTTAAATTAAAGAAAAACAAATCGGCAAAGATACACAGCTGACATTTTTTCAATAAAAATTAAAATTATAATGAACTGTTATTCATATAAATAATTAGTAATTGCATCTGCTTTGGCTGCGTTTTATGTATTTATACTACAAAATCAATGAGTTAAATTTTTAAATTGCTTTCACTTCTGCTGACGGCCAAAACAGATAACAAATATCGAAACGGTTCTTAACACTCCAACATTTCGAGTTCATTTAAGTTTCAGACACGTTCCACATAGTTGCCGGGGAATGTGCCAAAACAGCCCGTCCGCTGCGATGTGCCCACAAACCAGCCATCATCGCACTTTTCCAGCACATGCACCAGATCGCCCTCCAAAACCTCTAGCTCATCGGAATTTTGTGGTCGGTACTTGTAAAGTGCGCGATATCTAAAGTTATTACAATGCCAAGAATTCGATTAATTCTGGTTTAAGAGGGTTTGATAAGATCGTCACTTACGTCACTGGCTCCGAGCTGGTGTCCACATGGAGGGCATCTATTTTGTGCAGCGATCGGGTTTCCTTTAGTATGCCATTCGGTGGATGCGCACCGTTCTGAGTGAGTGCATTGAACTCCTGATTAATATTTGTGCGAAAAACGTCGAGACTTGGACGTAGATTTGTCGTGCTCTCAGTGTTTATTACCGTTGTTGTTCTAGCTGCAATATCTTCGGCACCAATGTCGGTTAGAACCTAAGCAATTGTGATTAATGTAAAGGAAAGATGCATAAAATTAACAAGCTGCAAAGGACAACTAAATACTTTAAACCTTTTTCTACTACTAAAGATGATGTTCAAAACTCAATTAATTTATTTGTTTTCGTAAATGATGTTTGAGAATAGGAAAACATTTTAGGAGTAAAACTATCTACCGTTGTTTTTGTATCAGACATTTAACTAAGCTTTTCTTTTAGATTTTGGCCTCAGTAACACAAAATACGGTAAAAGTTTTGAAAAAGACGATGGTACTTTCTAGGTTCAAAAGACCATATTAAAACAAGTAAGAAGGCTCTAGTCGAGAAATCCCGACTAGACGATACCCTGATCCCTTTACTTTACGCGTACAGTCAGTGCTTGCAAGTATATATGTGTGTTTGTGTGTACTCAACTTTAATGTTCCATACCCTAGGCAGTACAAGTTTGTTTTCGATTTTCGATAACTCATCCCGTTTTCGATATACACATGGGATCGATAACAACAAAATCTTGAATTTTGAAAACTTTGAGATGGCATTTGAAATAATGAACAAAATAATGACAATCTGTGAAATTTTTATTAAAATCGGTTAAGAAACACCGGAGATATGGGACATTGAAGTTGTGTATGCAGTATGCAGTATGTGCGTACATACAAACACACATATTTGCAAACACTGACTGTACGCGTAAGGTATAGGGATCAGGGTATCGTCTTATCGGGATTTCTCGACTAGAGCCTTCTTACTTGTTGTTGTATTTTGTTGCATAGTGTAAGCTTAAAATACGAACTCACCTCTACATAGGACACTGGGAAAATACCCTTTCGATTGGCTATTTTGCCTTCAAACCAATTACCGTCGACGCGACGAGTTAGCGTGACCAGTTCTCCCTTGTTGAGAGACAACTCGATACCGGACTGAGCCTGGAAGTTGTACTTGGCCCGTGCCTGGCCCTCCGATGGACGCCGTACAGGAGGGCGAGCTCCATCGCGACTAATGATCTTTCGATAGAGACAATGTACATTTAATGCATTTGATAATAACTTCAAAATGTGATTAGAAACCAACCTCCACATAGCTTGCTGGCAGCAGTCCAATCATCGCATTGTGCTCACCCTCATACCAATTGGGATCTATCTGACGCCTTATATAGATGGTATCGCCCTTGCGAAACGAGAGCTCCCTTATAAAAGAAGATGACATTATGATTGAAAAGTTAAGAAACAATTTTGTTTGCTTACTTGGAGGTCTGTCCCTGGAAGTTATAAAGAGCTCTGGCAACAGTTTTTGGTCCCACCAGCGATTTAAGCGTTACGTCTGTGGGAAAATCATCGTAGCGATTGAGAGCGATAGGTGATTTTTGTGAGGGTGTAAAGTTGTCGGTATGTCGTCGAGAATTCATGTCCTGTAACTCCTGTAGATACTTGCGTCTGCGCTCCTCGTGATAAAGTTTTTGAATATGCTCCGCTTGTCGTATTGCTAATTCTTCCTCCGATATATTCTGCTTGTATTCATGCCTTATTGGTGTCTTGAAGTGTATGTTGACGTCTGTGTCATAATAACAATTGGTAGTTGATAATAATAAGAAAATTTTAAAAAGCTTCATTTTTTTTTTTTTTTTTGTTGATCGATTGGTTGAGTTTGCAGCTCAAAACTTTGCCTATTAATATTACAAACGATGCGACACTTAAAACCACAAATAAATATTGAAGGGGGACACTGTAAAGCAAGCTAACCACAAATAATAATAAAACCATAAAAAAACAAGTAAGAAGGCTCTAGTCGAGAAATCCCGACTAGACGATACCCTGATCCCTATACCTTACGCGTACAGTCAGTGTTTGCTAATATGTGTGTTTGTATGTACGCACATACTGCATACACAACTTCAATGCCCCATATCTCCGGTGTTTCTTAACCGATTTTAATAAAAATTTCACAGATTGTCATTATTTTGTTCATTATTTCAAATGCCATCTCAAAGTTTTCAAAATTCAAGATTTTATTGTTATCGATCCCATGTGTATATCGGAAACGGGATGAGTTATCGAAAATCGAAAACAAATTTGTACTGCCTAGGGATTAGGCGAGCTTAAGTTCCAAATCTGGAGTCTCTAGCTCTTATAGTCTCTGAGATCGACGCGTTCATACATACAGACGGACAGACGGACATGGCTATATCGACTCGGCTATTGATGCTGATCAATAATATATATACTTTATGGGGTCGGAGAAGCTTCCTTCTGCCCGTTACATACTTTTGCACAACTTCATGATACCCTTTTTTCCCATTTTTAATGGGATCAGGGTATAACAAGTAGAAGGCTCTAGTCGAGAAATCCCGACTACACGATACCCTGATCCCTATCTTTTACGCGTACAGTCAGTGTTTGCAAGTATGTGTGTTTGTATGTACGCACATACTGCATACTGCATACACAACTTCAATGTCCCATATCTCCGATGTTTCTAAACCGATTTTAATAAAAATCTCACAGATTGTCATTATTTTGTTCATTATTTCAAATGTCATCTTAAAGTTTTCAAAATTCAAGATTTTGTTGTTATCGATCCCATGTGTATATCGAAAACGGGATGAGTTATCGAAAATCGAAAACAAACTTGTACTGCCTAGGGATAAGGCGAGCTTAACTTCCAAATCTGGAGTCTCTAGCTCTTATAGTCTCTGAGATCGGTTGGCTCATACATACGGACAGACAGACGGACAGACGGACAGACAGACAGACGGACAGACGGACGGACAGACGGACATGGCTATATCGACTCGGCTGTTGATGCTGATCAAGAATATATATACTTTATGGGGTCGGAGATGCTTCGTTCTGCCCGTTACATACTTTTGCACACAACCATTATACCCTTTTTTCCCATTTTTAATGGGATCAGGGTATAAAAACGGTTGTCGCTGTTACGAAACCAGAGAGCACAGAGCCCTTATCTGTAACTGTATATAGCTGTGTCTGTAACTGTCTAAGTATCTGTATCTATATCTATATCTCTATCTCTATTTTTCGCTTTTGCCGTTGCTAAAGATCTATCTGTGCATGCCAATTGGTAAGCAAATAAACAACATTGTGAACTGTTGATGAGGGCACGCCTCGCTAAGTATAAATAGATAGACGAGAGTTTTCTAGAGATAACCCTCACGAACAAAGGTCCAACTTGAAGTGTAGAAGAAAGAAATACTCATCAAGATACAAATTGAAATAAAACAAGTAAGAAGGCTCTAGTCGAGAAATCCCGACTAGACGATACCCTGATCCCTATACTTTACGCGTACAGTCAGTGTTTGCAAGTATGTGTGTTTGTATGTACGCACATACTGCATACTGCATACACAACTTCAATGTCCCATATCTCCGATGTTTCTTAACCGATTTTAACTAAAATTTCACAGATTGTCATTATTTTGTTCATTATTTCAAACGCAATCTCAAAGTTTTCAAAATTCAAGATTTTGTTTGTATCGATCCCATGTGTATATCAAAAACGGGATGAGTTATCGAAAATCGAAAACAAACTTCTACTGCCTAGGGATTAGGCGAGCTTAAGTTCGGAATCTGGAGTCTCTAGCTTTTATAGTCTCTGAGATCGGTTGGCTCATACATACGGACGGACAGACGGACAGACAGACAGACAGACATGGCTATATCGACTCGGCTGTTGATGCTGATCAAGAATATGTATACTTTATGGGGTCGGAGATGCTTCCTTCTGCCCGTTACATACTTTTGCACAAAACCATTATACCCTTTATTCCCATTTTTAATGGAATCAGGGTATAATAAAAAGAAAGAAATACTCATCAAGATACAAACTGAAATAAAATTTCTCATTATATGGAAAATGAGCCGCAATTGAAGTTAATGCTTGCTTGGAACCACTGATATCTAAACGAACCGTCAATTGAAATAGCAACTGAAAGTGTGGTTTTGGCGGATTGTGTGTGGCGGATTGTCTGACAGCTATCATATTGATTCATCTGTTAAAGTAGTTCATCGCTTGCAGTTTAGTGGACAGAGAGAAGGAAGTGTTGTTCCAAATTAATAAATATAATCAACGGAAACCCTGAGAGCTGTTTTCAAGTTTCTCTCCCAAACCAAGTTAAGTAGCATCCCTCAAGAGCTGGAAATAAACCTCCCAGCAGACACTTAACTTGAGGTGATTAACACGATTAACAAGATGTAGTAATATCTGTTTTGGCCCTGTTCCGCATAGTTGGAAGTCTTTTGTCGGTACGCAAATAAATAACGTGACCCAGTTTCTCATGAACTTGGGAGCGAACGCTTAACTGAAATGCATGCCAGTTTATCAATTGAATAGCTATTGCGCAGCAGCCGATAAAGTCGTAAAAAAAAACCAAACCCTTATTCCCCTTTCCCCCTGCTCCACCGTTCCACATATGAAACCAAACAACAAGAAAAAATTTTACTTTATTGTATTTGCCGCTAGAGACTCTGTTCGAGGCAGCCGAGCAACTGCACAAATATTTTAGATGTAGCGAAGTCAAAATGATAAAAAGAAAAAAACTAATAACCATAAAGCACAACAACAATTTACAGTGTTGTTGTTCACAAAACAAAAGTTTAATTGTCACTTGAGAGACTTTTCACTTTCACTGATTTGTTGTTACGCCGCAATTTGCAGCGTTTTGAAAGTGTTGCAAATTTTCATCTTTCACTGCACACACACACACTGATTCAGGTGTAGATACAGCTATGCACTTGCACACCCAGTTAAGCCGGCTTTTTTCATGACTTGTCCTCTTTTTTAAGCAGGTTAATCAGATTTTCTATGCTTTTATACGCTGAAAGTTCTGTAGGAAACTCTCCCAATTCACCTTCCCCAATTAGTCACCCAGTTCATCAAAATCAGAAGCGAATCATCAGATAGTAAACGACCAAGGCTATATACGCACAGCTGATAAAGACGAGTGACGTCTCATTTTACTGAGCCAACCAAAGCCGAACGAACCTCAATTCGAACCCGTTTTACACAGCGATCTTAATACAGCACGTACCCAACTGCTCGCAAGCACGCTTTACGCTCAACTGAAACTGAAAACCAAAATTGAAACTGAATGAAACTGAAAGACTTGGAAACTGAGCAACTGAGCGTCAAAAGCCGCTCGCGTAAAATCGTTTACTTATCAACGTACAACGAGTACAGAATACTCTTTGGCGCTAACAAATCTCACGATTATTCAAAAACGACGGGTGCTTCTTTTTACTTGTTGTTGCTTTTGAACATGTGTGAATAAGGAGTCTTTGCTAACAGAAGAGCAATTCCCTCACGCACTTGTGATAAGAAAGCGTGTTTACGTGAATTGCAAGACACAATAACAACAAAACAAGCGAAAAAAGGCTGTAGTCAAGAAATCTCGACTAGGAGATACCCTGAACCCTCTGACTAAACTTCAATCTTCCACATCTCCGATGTTTTTAAGCCGATTTCAATAATTTTATTGACATCGATTACTTGTAAATATTTGAAACCGGAAAAGTTATCTATACATTGAAACAAACTTCTTCTACTTATAGAATAGTAGAAGCTATGTTCCAATTCTTAGCTCTGCAGCTCTCTAAGTCTCTAAGATCGAACGTTCAAACTTACAGACAGACGGACAGACGAACATGACTATACCGACTTGGCTGTTGATAATGATCAAGAATATATCTACTTTTTGTGGTCGAAGATGCTTCCTTCTGTCTGTTACATATTTTTGCACAAATCCATTATACCCTTTTTACCCAATTCATAGGTACACGGTATGAAAAGTTATTCCAATTCTGCAACTACAGAAACTAACTTCATTTGGCAGAAATGGGTAACACCATTTTGTTAATCTTTGATATATGAAATCTTATGTGTTTTCCACAAAGATAAGAAATACGACTTTCAAAAGAAAACATCTACGAATCCATTAACTATATACTAAGCTCCCTAGCTTATTACGAATATTGCTTCAAAATGGATTGCCGCAAACGTTTTCAAACTCGGTAAGTCAAACTTGTTAACGGTCTTAAAACTCAATTTCACAAAACCTCAAAATTATAACTTTTAATATTTCTTAAAGCTTTTTTTTAATTCTCTCTATGTATTTTTCAAAACTGATGGCAATGCTGGGGCCCTTTAGCACTAGCTTTATGCTAGAATGCTTATAATAAGTTTTTTCTTTGGTTTGAAAGATTTAAGATTTTCAAGGTATTATAAGATATTTTGTGCTTAATCATACAATAGTTAAGATAACAGTGTAAAGATTCGTAACATAAAATTTATACTTGATTCGGCTCAAAATTTTAACAGAAAGAACAGATACATTAATATTATCTCTCTCTCTCTCTCTCTCTCTCTCTCTCTCTTTCCCTCTCTCAATCTCTAAACCGCGATCAATAGCTCTCTTGGCCTTTCTCTGATAACAAGTATTATTTTTTGATTTGTTGAAGCAAGAAACAACCGTGAGAAAGTGCCAGACAGGAAGGTCGTTAAATCAAACGAGAAAGCTATAATATAATCGCAGTACTAACTGCCGCTTTGTTGCCGATGTTGTTGTTGCTTTTGTTGCTGTCGTTGTTGTTGCTGCTGTTGCTTTGGCTGCCACATTAGAAGCGGCATAGAGGCGCTCAAGGCATGTTGGTTGGCCAAATACGCTTGAGAATAAGAAGGCGACGGTGTGTGCGGCAGTCCCACAATGTGATAGCTCATTGTTGTTGCAGTTGTAGTAGTTGTAGCTGATGTTGTTGCTGGCAATGGTGGCACTATCGAACCAGCGGCTGTTTCATTATCAAAGCTGCGTCGCAGCCACACGATCTTGCCACAATTGGGCATATCGCAGACGCTGCGATGAAGCGTGCCAGACGTTAAGCTGTTTTTGTGGTAGTTGTTGCTGTCTGCATCGCTGCTTGAAGTACGCTGCTGCCAATTATTGTTGCGATTGGTGGCACGCCAACTTAGGTGCTGCAAGTTGTCATCCGTCTGATCTAAATCATTACAGCTGCTGTGCTGCTTTTTATGCAACTGTCTCCAATGCAAACGATTGCCAAAAGCAGCACCAGAATCAGTACCCGCACTACTTAAGGCTACTCTGCCCTTCTGGTTGTTGTTCCCGTTGCCATGGGGATGCTGTCCCGTGTAGGTGTTGCTGTGTCGCGGCACTAACGTCTGATGTATCATTCTCGCTTTTATTATTATTTTTAATTAATGTAAAATAACATATTTTCTAAATTTGTTTTTTTTTTCTTTGCACTTGCACCACTCAATGTGGATGGGGGAAAATAACGCGCGTCGCGTTCTATTTTTTTGGCACGGATAAGTGAACTAACTAAATTATAGGCTTCCGACAGGTAACCAACAACCAACATCCACCTGGGGCAACCAAAAAGTGGCAAGGTTTTGTTTCGTTGACGCATCGCCGTCGTATTTTCGCCATGGCAACGTGCCTGGCCGGTTGGCTCTTTGGGGGTGGCTTTTCTACACTACATAATTATCGGCTTGAGCTTCGGTATTGTGGTTCTTTGTATTGGTTTCGGTTTTGGCTTGTGTATTGAACAGGTGCCTTGTTGGGTGCTAAGAGGTTCTATTGTTATTGTTGCTATCGATTAGTTTGGTCAACAACTAATGCGAGGCGCACCTTCAAAAATAAAATTGCATCAATTGCGGAAATTTTTCAAAGGTCACTATATGAAGGAACATAGTAGTGATGTAGCGTAAAAAAATAAATAAAAGGGTGGCTTTTGATAGAGCGGTTACAGGTGGAAGTAAATAAAAAAAAAATAAAAATTTAAAGACTGACCACACAATCCAAACTATAAGAGCTACGAGCAGAAGATTTATTTCTTTTTATCAACAACTCTTTTCGTTTTCGATATAAGGTTATGACGAATAACAAAAAAAAATTGAGTTTTTCAAGTTCAGAGTTAGCTATTAAAAATAATTTTGCTCATTTGTGACAACTTCATCGGAATCGCTTTTAAAACACCCAAGATTGTAATTTATTCAAGCACACGTGCAAATAACGACTGAATAACGGGCGACATCGATATACATATATATATCCTTGTCGTGCTTTCTCGACTAGATTTTTATGATTTCTATGCTAGAAATCTGTAAACATTCGCGGTTTTGGCAAGTTTGGCAGATAAATAAAAACTATTAAGAAGGCTCTAGTCGAGAAATCCAAAATGGAAGATACCCTAATCCCTGAACAGGTGGGCACATGATCCTGATCCCTATACTTTACGCGTACAGTCAGTGTTTGCAAGTTTGTGTGTACTTGTACGCACATACTGCATACTGCATACACAACTTCAATGTCCCATATCTCCGGTGTTTCTTAACCGATTTTAGTAAACATTTCACAGATTGTCATTATTTTGTTAAATGTATCAAACGCCGTCTCAAAGTTTTCCAAATTCAAGATTTTGTTCTTATCGATCCCATGTGTCAAAGTTTTCCAAATTCAAGATTATGTTGTTATCGATCCCATGTGTATATCGAAAACGGGATGAGTTATCGAAAATCGAAAACAAACTTCTACTGCCTAGGTACTAGGCGAGCTTGAGTTCCAAATCTGGAGTCTCTAGCTCTTATAGTCTCTGAGATCGACGCGTTCATACATACGGAAAGACGGACGGACGGACAGACAGACATGGCTATATCGACTCGGCTGTTGATGCTGATCAATAAAATATATATGGTGTCGGAGAAGCTTCCTTCTGCCTGTTACATACTTTTGCACAAAACCACTATATCCTTTTTTTCCAATTTTAATGGGATCAGGGTATAAAAATAAAAAGAAAACATGGTTCCATAGATCATAGATAATAATTTCTGCAAATTCAGTTTGCGGCAAAAATCTTTGAAATCTTGAAATCGATCCCTTTGGAAACGGTTCTTTGTGGGTTCTTAGACAAGTGGAACCGAACCCTGAATCGAATCCAAGCAACGTATGGTTAGATGCCAGCGCTATTGTGCAATGAAAACAACAAACACACATATGTTCATATGTTTGCATGCATATGAATGTGTATACCATATATATGTTATGCGTTTATATTTATGTAAGCATATTACAAGGAATCTAATGCAGATATCTGTTGAAAGTCAACAGCTACGAGTGACAAATTCGGATTTTGTTGTAGTTAGAAATACAATATTACATATTACATATAAAAAGTATTTGTTTAAAATTGTGTATTAAAACAATATTTGTCTAACATTTAGGTCTTAAAGTGTACGTTTTCACTCTTAGTTCAATTAATATATTTTTTGTTTCGCAACTTGTGTTTAATTTAAAAACACTTTTCAATTGCTAGGAGGGTTCTAAGATAAGACCCATTGGAAACCACAAACATTTTTAAGAACTTCCCAATTTAGGAGAAATGAGTTTTAGTAGAAGTTAAACTATAATCTTAAGTACATCTTAGCAAGCCCAATTTTTGATGGCCATCAATTGACTCACCTGTACCCGAACCAATTTGGTCACCATTGTTGTAGGAGTAAGGCTCGTATGAGTGGTTCTGTGGCGGCTGTGGCGGTATGGGTGGTGCGGCACTCGAGTCAAAATCTGCGCCAACAATTTCAAAGTAATACAAAGTAATAAATTTTGAAACCGAATAAAAAAAACCAAATTATATAAAGTCAAATCTTGAAGCCGGAACCCAATCGAGAACTAAGCGTGCAATGCAACAACAAAAGATTTATCGCAACTGAAAAAACACATTCACTGCTGCACCACACTGAAAAGTATGTTACCTTTAAATGTTACTGCTATGCTGCGCTTTATACGCTCCAGACTGCTCACCGGGCACCGACATGCTTTATTGGTTGCTTTTGTTGTTGTGTTTGTTGTTGCATCAGCACCATCAGGTACATATCGCGTTTTGGGCCGATGCTTATGCGGCTCGAACTGCTGATTGGCAAAAAAGTCGTAGTCGTAGTTGGAAGTAGGTGATTTCGCTAGACGCAAAGGTGAAGTGGAGCTGGCACGAACCACTTTGTGTCTTAGTGGTTTCTTAGGCAGCGCTGGAGTTCGTTGTGGATGCTTGTGCGCCACCCAATCGCCGCTCAAATGCGGTGATACACTTTCATGAACATCGCGCAAATCCGCAAGTGAAGTGGATAAATATCGCTGTGGTGCACTATCCGGAGACTCGTAGCGGTTGCGGAGTGTCTGCACTTGACCCACAGAGGTGCTGTGGATTCGGTTAGGACTTGTCTTGCAAGTGGGCAACAGCTCCGCCGTCTTGCTAATGATGTCAATGTGCGGCATAAGCAAACCCCTCTGACGACGTCTCCCACGTTCAGGTGATGGGGTTGCACAGCGTAGCTCAAATGTGTGTGTCAATTGACTGACATCGGATATTTGTTTAGTTTTCTCCTTAAGCGACGCATCCGTTGCGTTGCTCTGGGCGTCTTTTGATCCTGTCTGGAATTCAGGATCGCTGCGCGCCTTTCGCAGCGAGCTAAGCCCAAAAAAATCTTGCCGTTCATTTAATTGCTCCTTCTGAATGCTCTCAAATTTCTGCTTTATTTTCTGCACCTCTCCGGTATAGACCCGCTGCAAATAGGAGCTGGAACATGCCGATACCTGCGATTGGGGCGATAGACTTCTGGAGCGGAAATAACCATCACAAAGCTCAATGCTGCCATCGCCTGAACCAGGCTCGTAGATGAGCTCCTGCTCCTGATGACTCTCGAGTACCTGATGCCCCACTTGATGGTCTAGCTCCGTTTCGGACTCTTGATGTCCTTCGGGTGGACGATCGGGCGGGCTGTGCAAGTGAAAATTTACGCGTGCTGTTGGACGCTCTCCGTATAAGCCGCTTAAATCAGTTAAAGAATTGCTTAGCTCCGTATGAACAACGTGACGCTTGCGAGTCAACTGCCTTGCTTGCATATTCTGCTCAATAAGACGCATTACCTCCGCCTCGTCCGGGGAGCTGTCCTCGCGTGCATGGTAAATGGTCTTGGCAGGCTCCTCGAACTGCCGATCTTCAAAATATTGAATTTTCTGGTTGATCGGCTGCTCCTTGGACTCCTCAGGCTGAAAAGCAGCAACCTTGGAAATTTTAGCTATTTGAACTTTGGGGTGCGGTCGTGGTGGAATCTCTGGCGCTAATTTAGTCAGTGTTAGTTCGGCATTCTTTGCAGCAACAGCACCGCGTGTTTCCCTTGCTACTACCACCGGGGATTGACTGCGGGTAGGGCGTTGAAGTGTTTGAGATTGTTCCTCGCGCTTGCGCAACACCGGGCCTAAGAGATGCTCCTTGCTTATGTTGGAATTGCAGCGAACTTTCAGTGTATTTGCATGGCTGCTGGGTTTCGAACCCTTCTCCACGGTGACCACAAACTGATCCTTCTCAACTGCAGTAGCCGGTTTGCGATTGCCCGCATAGATATCATTAAGTTGTTGAGTTATCTTTTTGATTTGATCCTTGGAGAGAGTGCTAACCAGATCATTTCTCAAATGCCGATCTGTGTGGGCCTGTGCCTGTAACTCATTGGTGACATCTAGACTACTGGCCAAATCCGCAACAGTATTACGTCGCCATTGACGCTGGATAGGTGGCAATTGTGCTTCATCTCGCTGTTTCTTAAGTAGCTGCAGCTGCTCAAAGTTCTCACGCAAGTCCTCTACAGACTTTTTCTTTGAGTGCAACGTCTGATCAGCATCGTGTCGCCACTTTAACTCATTCACATCCTTAGAGCGAAAGTGCAAGTCGCGCTCACGCTGATCCATTTGTAGTTTGCCGACGAGATACTGCAACTCCTTCTCGGCACGCTCATGCAATCGAACCTTGCGCCACTCATCAAAGTCCAGCAGCTCCGCATCCTTGCGCAACGGATGAAAGTTGCTTGCCGAAGTTGCACGTTCCAACTGACCCACACGCTCCAACGTGCTGTAGAATCGATTCAGCTCAGTGAAACGTTCGCAATTGTTGCGATAGCGACAACTCGGGCTGTGGCGCTCTATACATGTCAAAGAGGTGGCACTGTGTGCAAGTTCACCACACTGATAGAATCCTCCTTTACCACTTGAAGCAGCAGCGGTCGACTGTGGTTCCGCTTTGCTGCGATCATCGGCACTACTCAAGCTGCTGGCACGCACAACAACTTGATGATCAACCTTCTCCTGGCGCTGACTGGAACGTAGGCTATCAATGCGACGACGTGAGGGGGAACGTACCTCTCTTTGGAGATTTTGTGGTACTCTTACCTCACGGGTGGGCGAGAAGCGACGATGAGCCATCAGTCCCACTTCACCCACCGGTGATTGTGGGCGCGCTATGTCTGTTACAGGTGCAGAAATAGCTTTGACACCTTGTTGCGACTTGTTTTCATATTGCCATACGAGATCCTCTATACAGCTGGGTGGTCCTTGACCTGAAAAGTCATAAATGTCCTCACCATAAAAGGTTGGTTCCACAAGCGAACTGTATTTGTAGTCGTTGATTAGCTGTGGCATTGAGTGTGGCATCTGTGACTTTTGTTTGGTATTGTAATCGTTCCAAAAATGCGTCTTTTCGCGTACCGTTTCGCTGTAAGAAGCATCCGACGTTTTTGAAGGTTTCATTGACTTAGGAGCGATTGTCTTTGTGCTGTTGGAACGCTTTCGGGGAACATGACCCTCACTGCGACTAGTCTGCAAAATGGCATTCGTCTTGCCCATATAGGTTTTGGGTGGTGCAATGGGTGGTGCATCCTGTCTGACCTGGGAGTCAATAGAGTAGGTGGAATTGCTGCGCGGCAGACTTTCATTTGAGGCACAGTGATGCACAGTTGCGACTGTTTTAATTAATTGTGATTTGTTGCACCGGCTGGGCAGAGCTTTCTTTAAGGCGCGACCGCAATCAAGGAGCTGCTGTGGCCTTACCCGAGGAAAGCACATTGTGTGCCGCGTGGTGGTGCTAACAGTGCTGCTACTGCTCTGTCGCAAGCGAGGCAGCGACTTACTTCGTGTATGTTGCGCCTTGCAAGTGGCATACGAACGCACTGCTTCACGAACATCCTGAGGTGATTTAAGAGAGGGATCCCTTAAAATGTTGGTGCTTGCCTCAAAGTTAGTGCGACTCGGCGGCAATGTGTTCTCCAGACGTTTTTTCTCCTCGGCAAAGCTGCGTTCCTTGGAGATGCTACGCCCAAAGGCAACCGGACTGCGGCTGGAATGACGCAGCGCCAGAACGCGAGTCGAAGGTCGCCGACTTGGACTAATAGAGCGCAAGCGAGCATGATGATGATGATGATTCTGTTGTCGCAACAAACAACCGTCCTTACTGCGGGTCTCCTTAGTGGCCGTCAGGGTAGCCAGCAATGTAGAAACAGCTCCAGTGGACTTGGAACGACTAATGGGCTCACGTCGGGAGCTAGCGAGCTTGCGCAAAGTGATGGAATTTGTGCCTCCGGGTGGCTGAAAGCATTGTTCGTGACGCGACTTGGTGCAGCTGTTGCTGGTACTAGTTATCTTCTCCATGTGCACAGTGCTCTTAGTGCAGGAGGATCGACGATTCGGCGGCAAAGGAGGTGTCTCTTGCTGCTGCTGTTTCTTGCTCAGCGGTATAAAAGAAGGTAAGGTTTTGGAAAAATGCGAAAACATTTTGTCGGCTGTAACCGACTTAGTTGGTGGCGGTGGTGGTGGTGGTGGTGGTGGCTGTGTAGGTATTGTTGGAACGTGTTTTATCCTTGCTTGTTCTTTGGGTTCTTCCTCAATTGGTTTGGTGCTCACACGTATTTTTGTAAGTGTTGGCGTTATCTGTATAAATTCGAATTCCTCCACAGTTTCTTATTTGGTAAAAAGTTTGGGAGAGATTAAAGGTTGGCTTAATTAAACGGCAGCGACTTGCAAAAAGGGTGCCCGGTGCTGCAGTGTGCTGTAAGAAACGCTTTGACGCATTGATTGCTGTTAACAACTTCAGAAGTGAGCAGTGGTTGTGTATAGATCATACCAAATACGAGTGGTTAAGAGAAAGTACAGTCGCGTTAGAATGTGTTTAAGTTGATTAAGAAAAGAGCATTAAACCAACACCAATCGAAAAATTAGTAAAAACTGCGCCATAAATTAAGTTATTAGATTTAACTGTTTAATACAAAGTGTACGTTTTAAGACTTACCTTTGGGTTTCTCGGGCGCTGGTTTACGGAAGCCGAGCAATGGAGGTTCTCCACCTGCTTGTAGACTTTTGTAGGCCTGGCGTTGCTCCACGGGACTTAAAGGACTGCTTGGGGCTAACTCTTTTTTGCGGAAGACTATGTTTGAATCACTGGTATATCCTGATTCTTTGGCCAGAGCTCTGTGCGGGTAAAAACTACCATTTTTACAGAGCAATATTTAAAATAAGACGCTACTCTCATACCTTGACAAATTGCCTTCTGAATAGCGCGGCGACAATTTCGATTGTTCCAAATTCTACAATAAAGTTAAAAAAATTAACATAATAAAATAAAATTTAAAAAAAAAATTTAATGTGCAACGATTTTAAGCCGTTTTTATATTAAATATTGCAGACATAAAATTAGTTAAAGTGCCATTTTAGGAATGATCTCTGCCGCTGACTATACTATATGCAACTTTCAATATGCTACTTACTACATTATTATCAAAGTCATCGACGAATTCTATAATAATACGCGGTATGCGGGTATGATCCCTTAGCCACTTAATGTTAAGCATTGTTTTAAGGAGGGCCGGGGAATGTATAGATATAGATATAAAGATAAGATATAAACTCCAGGAAATTTTGTTATATTATTAGCGGAAAACAAATAAGAAATCAGAGAAAAAATATGCAAAAATTTTACGAAAGACACAAAAAAAAACGTTTTCATACTCTATAACTAAAATGAATGGTCTAGAACAAGAGTTTTATAGAATAGTGTTCATACCCCGTTAAAGATGTCCATCACTTCGTCCCACCACTAGAATAGTGAATAAAATAATTGCCGTGAGTTATAATTATTGCTATGTATGACTGAGGATGATTATATGCGCTATAATATCATGTTACAAATGGAGATTGTTATAATGCATGTTTCGAAATATGTGACGAAATGTATATATGGGAGAAATCTTAATGGTAAGCTTGGGAGGCAAGTGAGATAGATTTGTTTATGAGAGATATTGTTCTTAGCGAGTTCAAATGGTTAAGTTCTATGTGTGATTGGTTTTGCGCATGAATTAATGCTGTACGTATTCATTTTCCTTTTAGGGGCACTTGCCTCCTTTTTCTCCTTCTCTGAAACGGACGAATGACCGGTTGTATAGTTCTCAATGCGACCAGGTTGATTTTTATAAGAGTTCTGTGCCGATTTTATAGGGTTGGGCATAGTACCATACAATCTGAAATCAAACCGAAGGTCATATTATACAGGGTTCCCATAATTTGAAGGTGTGTGTTACTTACTTATCGTCCTGATTGAGATTGCGCACATTTACGGCCGATGAAACCGATTGCACGCGTAGCGGATTTTGTGTACGATACTTTACAGTTGAGTAATCGGAATCGTAACTTGGCTCGGGCTCTGAGACATAACCATTGCTTTTGTATGAGGGCCGTGCTGCAGGTATTGGGAATTTTTATTGATTAGCTTAAAATTTGTAGGTAGCTTAAACTTAATGGTAAGCAAGTTAATTGTACAACTTTTGTGGTATTGGTTTTCATTGTTATTACTGTGTGTTGTTGTTAATTGGTGTGTTAGCAGACATGTTGTTAAGGCGTTATGGTTCTTAAGCTAGGATTAATGTAGAAATAAAGTTTAAGCATTTTCAATGAGCTTAGCGGTACGAAAAGATGGTAGAGTTTTAAACTCCGCATGCAAGCTTATAAAATAAATCATAATAAATCATAATGGTTATAACTTTCAACTTAAAAGATGGTTCTAGAGCAGGAATGCTAAGTACAAAAAGATATAGATGTTTTAAAGGCAACTTATAAAGCAAGCTTAGACTTCATTTGGAATTTACAAATATTACGTGTAAATAAAGATAAATGTGTCAAAAAATCACCTCTGGGACATTTGTAGCGTATCACGAAATCGTCTTTTGTGTGCAAGCAGTTTTGACAGAATAGTTTTTTTTTAAGAAAAAACGTATGGATAGAAATTTGATTGGTGATATGGAACAATATATGAAAAACATTCAAAAAGATTTCAGAGAGTTTTAATCCGAACTAGTTCAGCAAACACCAAACTGAAGCATTATAAAATTGGTAAGGTGCAATTGATAAGGATGTTTAAGTTTGGGATTGAGTAATTAAATCATACAACGCTTCAGTTTGAACTGGTCAAGTAGCAAAAGACATTTACCGCCATTCTTCTGCTTATGTATGGTCTGATAGAGTCGCTTGTACCATTCATGCTGATGCGGTTCCTGGACCTCCTGCAGCGTAACAAACAAGATAATAAAGTGAAAATGTTGTTTTTATTGTTCTTTAGCTACGATATGCCACGCATCACAAAATTCAAAGTTTTACCGATCTGAGTATGATAGGCATTCCATCGTTAGTCACCGGACCGATGCCCTCGTATAGCCGTCTACCTAACTGTGCCATTTTGCGTGGACGATCGCTTTCGGTTTCCGGTTCGCTCATATACTCGTGCTTGACTTTGTAAACTGTAAACCGTAGATTGTGAATATAGTTATGTGTTCTCAGACATTGAGTGGAAGTGGGGCTTAGGAAAGATTACTTGAACAGGTGTAAAACAGTTAAATAAAACAGGTGTAAAACTTTTAAAGGGACTACATTCGTTTCCCTGTGTTTGTGTGTGTAACGACGTGAAAGCCAGCGATTAGGTCTTTGCTTTGTTAGAATACCCTACAATTGATACTTACTGACTTCATTGGGCCTACAGACAGCACGACTTTTATCGGAAAGTTGTCGGCGTTCGAACGGCCTATGCAGCTCCGATGTGGAGGCCGAACGTTCAAATGCTGATCAAAATGTGTAATGAAACAAATGAGAATCATTAGCGAATACTTTTATATCGACTAACAGACAACATAATTAATCTGTTGATGCAGCAAAATACAAGTGTGCTAACAGAATGAAATTAAAAACTTTTTCTACCTTTACAAAAAAAAAGAGTAAGCTGCTTTTAAATTTTTCATAGCTATTGATTTGTTGCTTTTAGAATACTGATTGCACATTTTGTTAAGCCACAGAGCGATTGCTATATAATTTCATTACGTATATGATCTATATTGCCTGAAGACTTTTAATGCATATTCAGGCTACAAACTGATGAAAATTAAAAATTTATACGTATAGAACAAAATAAAGCTTTGATTTATGTTCCAAAATATTTTCCTAACGTATTTGGAATATGTATTTATTAGACGTATAGTCTCGAAATGACAAACTGATTATGTCGATAGAAAATAATAGTAAAAATATAAAGATATAATAATCATATTGCTATTTCAATAAGCATAAATGATTTTCGAATGTTGTTACTTTAAGTGAAACTCGTACATCGTACTTAATCGAACTGTAATCCTACGCTCAACAAGACTACGTTATACGATCAAAATTTGAAATCGGAAATATTTAAATCATTAGCTTTGAAAAATTATGTATCTAGCCACTAGCAAATATTTAAGTGCATGTGTCCTGTATGCACTTAAATATTTTCTTGTGTTAAGTACTTTTAATTTTTTCGGAAACGTTGGCACTGCCAGCCACGGGTCCAAATTGATTGGAATAATCGGTCTCTGCGTAGTCTGAATGATTGGAATTAAGAGTTGTTGGTGTGCTCAAGTTTGTGGTGGTGCTGCTGAGCGGTGCAGGCTCTGGACAATTTGTGCCGTTTGTATACGACCAGGGCGGTAATGTCGTCGTATGTTGTTGTTGTTGTTGTTGTTGTGGCTCCTTGTGATTGGCGGTGTAGCGTCGTGGCAATGTAGGCGACTCAAAACGAACAGGACGAAACTCCTTGCGTCCACTCAGCACTGGCGATGGCTGTGGCGTCCACACGGGCAACGAGGGTGGTGGCGGTGGTGTTGGTGCCGCTGATGAGTAGGCGCCAATGTCTAGCTCGCTGCTGGAACCGTAGGGTGTTTGACTCTTCGGTGTCCAAACGCCTGTTAATGATGCGAATAAGTGGTTGACACTGGTATAAAATTTGGGGCAGGGGGCATTGGGGCAGGTTGCGAAATTTGGCAACACATGACATTTTCAGGTGCGCAAGTTCAAACTGAATTGACGTTTTACTCTTGTCAACAAATTTGATGCTTGGTCTTTACGCTTGTTGCTCAGAATTTTCTTGTATTATTTTTTTTTTTTGTTTTTTGGTGTTTTAACGAAAATAAATGTCGCAGTAAACAAACCGAGCGAAGACAAATTGACAAACAAACATCGCGACGTTAAACAGCAATAATTAATACGACCAAGGAAGCTGCATTTGGCACCCGTTCAAAAATAAGCCACAAAAACCAAAAAGCAAAAAACTATCGCAAACAAATAAAGTCACACACGAACACACACTACTAAGCGAATGAGTCATCGCATTTGGCGCATGTTTAGAATTTGCAAAGACATTCGCAGATACAAAGATACAGATACAACGTAGACTGTTACAAAATTATATTTCGAACACACATCGAAACTCACAATTTTAACTTTTAAAAGAAATTTAAAAGAAAAGAAATTTGAAAATAACTTGCAATAGCTAAGGTAGAAAAATAACCTTATTCAAAAAGCTGAAGAAGAAACTACGTTAACTATATTAACTCAATGCTCAAACGCAAATTCTGCTTCGATTATTCAGAAGATAAGGTTGGATTAAATTGTTTACTAAGTTTAATGTTAGAAGTCTTAAAACAAATAAAACAATTTAATTTGTTACATTTTCGAAGATTTTGTACATAAAGTTAAAAAAATTTTTTTTTCAGTTTTACAGCACTGACTTTTGTTGCATGACAACATTGAACTACACCAGAGGTGTGGAACCTTTTTACCGTTAGAGGCCGAATTTGGTTTTTTTTTTTTGAAGAGGCCGGTATTTTTCCTTTTTTTTTGAAGAGTAAAAAAAAAAAGGTCAATATAATAGAAAATTCGAAATATATACTTTTTCATCACAAATATTGTTGTGTAAGTTGACATTATGACATTACCCATGACGAAGAGTAAAAAAAAGGGTCAATAGAATAGAAAATTTAAAATATATACATTTACAAATTTCATTTTTTACCATTTTCTACTGGATGGCAAAGGGCCGCACAAGAACCTCGCGGAGGCCGCGGGTTCCCACCTATGGACTACACTATGATAACAAACGAATAAATATAATCTCATACAGTCATTTTTGAATATGCTAAGCCTTTTTATAAGATTTGGCTCACATAACATGTATATTTTCGCGTTTCTTAAAGTTAAAGAAACTGCATTTTACAAAATCACCCTCGCTGTCTATGCTGATCTTTCAAATCTTTCACTCTACAGATTTATATGCCACCTGTAATAGCTTTTACTCGAGCACACACATAAGCACACATTCAGAAAATAGACACACATACATTGATATATGTGCTAGACGTTATAGTCGCTAGACATTGACACGTATATCGCATACATTCGAAATCGTTTTTCGCTTCTCGTATAGTTGGCGCATTTTGTTCTTGTTGTTGTTCTTGGTGGTTGCTCTTGGATATTGTGGGTGGTTGCGCTGACGTCTTAATTCATTCAGCACCCAATCAAATTACGCAATCAAAGAATCAAAGTCTTGCCACTGTCAATCAAAATGAATAAGATCACACTGCACACTCAATGAGTCACTAAACAACACTCGCATTTTGGTGACCAACGCACACCCACACCCACACACAAATTTAATTGAATATTACCCAATACAGGATGCGAATTGACAACGTGTGTGTTTGTTTATTATTATTTGAAAGAATGTTGAGTTGAGACAGGATCGGATCGTAAAGGACGCCGTTTAACCGTTACCGAGATCTGAGTTGCTGACTCCGCGCGCGGCTCAATGCGACTGAATTTTGCGTGACCCGGCTGCGTCGAGCAGACCAACTCAGGCAAGCGCACAAAAATATATAAAAAAAAACAAAAGGCGCAAATCACAAGCGACAGCTAAATGGCTAAACACACCCAGACCGTTGGTTAACCTCCCCTCGCTGCCCGCGCAGCCCACAGCTCACAATTTCCCAGTGCTTAACGATTTTAAATAGAAGATCAATTACTGCTGCAATGAAATATGGGCGCGCTTTATGCGCTCCGTGCTCAATGGAGCGCACACTTCGTATTGCCCACCCCATGGCAGATCGGATACATACTATATGATTTTGGACGAGACCGTTTCGAGACAAAAGCAAAGTTTGTTTGTTTGTTGCCTTTAATGCTGCTTTTGTGGAACGCCAATTATGCGCGCAATGCGAAATGGAACGGATGTATTGTGACTAAATATACCATACACTAAAAAAAAGAAAAAGTTAAACAACTACTCCCTAAATGAAAATAAAAAAAAACTCGAGCTCTAAAGAGTCAATCAAAATGATTTCATTTGGGGGTTGGATTATATTTAACTCTTTTGAGAGCTTTTGAAACAAGAACAAAAAACAGAAAGACAAAACACAAATATGCGTTGGTTAATTATTTTTAGATTTTTTTTTTTTTTTTTGTTTTGCTTGACACTTCCGGCTTGGCTTTTTAATGCTCAATCTGCTTTTCACTCGCTTTAGAATACACTAAATAGCCAATAAAAAGAATGCACGGAAAATGGTCATAAAATGCTCTTTTTGACTGGACAGTGAGATAGAGAGGGAAAGGAAGGGAGAGGCTTTTTGTTTTACGGTGCTGTTTCTTTAGTTGGGTGTGTCCAAAGGAGCGCCCTGAGCGTTCGTTCGTGAAAAAGCGCACTCACTTAGGAAATTGGCTTAGAACTTGGCGCATTTATTTGAAATTTATCTTAGACTGGAAAACGGAATATAGCACGGGAATTTTAGAAACAAAAATAACGAACTTTCTACCTGTAGTGACTTTCTACCTGTGTTCCATTAATTGTTGCAAGATAATTTCCATCACCGCAAAAAAACAAAAAATAATAAAAAAAAAGAGAGTCACAAGTGACAGAACTTTAGTTACACTTTAAATTATTTATATATATGAAGCTCGTCAATATAAATCTAGCTATATTTAGTGTCTTTTTAAGTTTAATTTTGTTGACAAATATATAGGGTATACAAAAATGCATCCGCAAATCTATATATTTTTGTCTGCCCTTGCTTTCTGCCCATGGAATGACAGCAACCTGTGCGTGCGCCCATTTATAATGGGATTGTGGATTGGCATGGGATGGCGATTGGTTTTGTGCTCAAATCCAGTATCTATCGAATGAGGGAGTGGAGAGACATGACCTAGCAATCGTCGAAGCGTTGTGACCCAGCCTGTGATAGGTGCGTCTCATTCTTGTTGTTGCTAGCAGCAAATTAGGAACAACTTTCGCATTGATTTATTTAGTACGCCATTATTAAGTGAGTATGGTGTTTATATATGGAGTGATGTGCATAGTCATTAAGGACTCCTACAGGTTGGAGAGGTTGGATAGGTAATATAAGAATAATAAATGATAATATATATAATATGCTACATAGAATATCATCCATGCCTTATTTATGTCACATAAACCTTATCTTTGTTTTTGGGTATTTGTTATGCATTTTTCAATCAACTTCTATGCTGATTATTAAAAATAAAACTGAGCTCAACTTTATCCCTAATGTTGGCTGATCGGTTATATTTCGGAATGTTATCCGGTAAATTGGTATGCTTTGAGATAGAATTATCCAAAAAGGGTTGCTTAGTACTCACTTTTGAATACCCTACCATATAAACCATACAAATATTAGACAGAAAACTAAATCAACTTAATTTAATGAAACTATTCTCTTATTCACACAATTATATCGTTAATCGAATTAACAATTTAACTGCGGCCTAAGTTCAACGTCAATTATAATATCTATAAATTATGCTTAGCCACTAAAAGTCTCTACAGAAGTATACATATACATACATACATATTTAATATATAACAACATAATATGTATATATATATATATATTTGTATAAATGTATATAATTCTATTAAATTTTTTTATACCCTGATCCCATTTAAAATATGTAACAGGCAGTAGGAAGCATCTCCGACCCCATAAAGTATATATATTCTTGATCGGCATCAATAGCCGAGTGGATATAGCCATGTCCGTCTGTCCGTCCGTCTGACCGTCCGTCTGACCGTCCGTCTGTCCGTCCGTCCGTATGTATGAACGCGTCGATCTCAGAGACTATAAGAGCTAGAAACTCCAGATTTGGAACTTAAGCTCGCCTAATCCCTAAGCAGTACAAATTTTATACACATGGGATCGATAACAACAAAATATTGAATTTGGAAAACTTTGAGAGGGCGTTTGATACATTTATTAAAATCGGTTAAGAAACACCGGAGATATAGGACATTGAAGTTGTGTATGCAGTATGTAGTATGCAGTATGCAGTATACGCGTGCACACATACTTGCAAGCACTGACTGTACGCGTAAAGTATAGGGATCAGGGTATCGTCTAGTCGGGATTTCTCGACTAGAGCCTTCTTACTTGTTTTTTATAGAAAAATAATAAAAATTACGCGGGCGTAGATTTAAAAGCAAACGAATTAATGCAAAAAGCGCTGAGACAGTTTGTGGATGGATTAGCTACGCCCACAAACGTAGAAAAAGATCACCGCTAGGTGTTTTGTGTGGCAAATCGCACATGTTATCGTAGGATCGTCACGGAAAGCGTTAAATTAAATAATTTGAAACATTGATTTGGCAAGTATAAGTTGCATGTACTGCGATTTTCATGTTCGTTTTCCATCTGGGTTTTGTTTGTGTGTTTATTTTCAATTTTTAATGGATACTGTAAACGACGGCAGCTGTGGGCGTCTCGCTGTAGCTAGAACAACAACAATTCTTTTGGTGCACACAAACATATATATTTGTAATAAATTTTGCTCGGCCAACAAATTTTTGGATTGTACGTCATTTTGTATATTTAGCAAAAAGTAGTGATGAGTAAGAGGAAGCTAAGCTAAAAACCATGGACACCTCCAGTTCCAGTTTGGAATTTATCAGGCAGCACAATTAGCGAGAACTAAATATACGAAGTAAACATATGCTTCGGCAAACATCAAGTTCAGTTGAACAACACAGAAAAAACAAGTAAGAAGGCTCTAGTCGAGAAATCCCGACTAGACGATACCCTGATCCCTATACTTTACACGTACAGTCAGTGTTTGCAAGTATGTGTGTTTGTATGTACGCACATACTGCATACACAACTTCAATGCCCCATATCTCCGGTGTTTCTTAACCGATTTTAATAAAAATTTCACAGTTTGTCATTATTTTGTTCATGATTTCAAATGCCATCTTAAAGTTATCAAAATTCAAGATTTTGTTGTTATTGATCCTATGTGTATATCGAAAACGGGATGAGTTATCGAAAATCTAAAACAAACTTGTACTGCCTAGGGATTAGGCGAGCTTAAGTTCCAAATCTGGAGTCTCTGAGATCGGTTGGATCATACATACGGACAGACAGACGGAAAGACGGACAGACAGACGGACAGACGGACAGACAGACGGGCATGGCTATATCGACTCGGCTGTTGATGCTGATCAAGAATATATATACTTTATGGGGTCGGAGATGCTTCCTTCTGCCCGTTACATACCTTCTCACAAAACCACTATACCCTTTTTTCCCATTTTTAATGGGATCAGGGTATAAAAATATTAAATAATAAATATATATGATATATTCTACAAGTCTAACAAGACATTAGAGTCAAAAATCAAAATCTAACTGAATAGAAAATATTCTATTAATAAAAGTAAATAAATTTGAACGAAAAAATACTTAATTGAAAATGTGTCTTGAACAAACAAATAATTAAATTAGATTATATGCTGAGAAAACTTTAAAACCCAATTGTGAATTGGTGATAAAAAGTTGTTACGAATTATATACAGAGAATAAATATATCTTTAATACTAAATGACATAAGAAGTTACTTAAAAAATACATTTTTGAACGGTTATCTTAAGTTAAGGAAGTTATTTTGCAAGTAGTTGAATATCTTGTTTAAGCAAAGCTTGATTTATCTAATAGTACCAATCCCTTTAACTATATACAAAAAAAAAAGCGGTAATTGTATATTCGACTTATCAAAGCAAGTCACAAAATTTGTTTAGTCATACTAGATTTTGAAACATAAATTCGTGCCATTTTAAAATCAAGTCAACAAGTTACGTCTTTATTACTAACCAAAATTTGAAAAACAATGCTTAGATAAAAAAGGACCTCTCCGTTGTATTTTTGATTAACACTTTAGCATAAGACAAAAGCATTTGCCGAACAAAGAATTTGTCAAACTTTCTAAATTTGACCATTGAAAAAGTCATGTTTGCCACATAGTTCGCGATGAATGTGACAGTGGTTGAATGCACTGCTCACACCTACCCACATTGCACACTGCATTTATCAATTACGATATCGACGCAACAAAATGTAAGTGCATAGTAGATCTGGATGAGTTTTACCTGAGCCAGTTGGAGCGCGTGCTTTAAATTTCGGCGCAAACATTGTTGAGTTTTGTGTGTGCTCTGCAAAAATGTTGCATATTTTATTATTACATTATATATATTTTCCTCGAAGAAAAGAAACACTTGCAATAAGCTTCACTACACTGGAAAAAACACTAGACACAAACTTTTCTGGGACACTGCACAACAAACAATTGAAACAAAAGGAAAAGCGAGTTGAGCAGAAATGCTTTGTAAAATGCTCGACTAACCCTGCCCCATTTTTATTTTTGCTCGAACTCAATTTTTGTGATGTGTGCAAGTTGAAATATAGATATGTTGCCGTTGCCGCTGCCCCTGTTGCTGAATTTCAATATATATATATATATATATATATAAATATAAACTATTTTTTATTTTTCTTTTTCGATTTGATTTATTTTTCACCCGCCTTTGTGTTGCGCACACAACTTAAACACGACGACGACTACGCCAACCGAAAATGTTGAACAAGTTGCTTTGATTTTCTCTTAAGATTTTCAACCAAAAACTCAATTTGTTTGAGCACATTGCAGCAAAATACAACAAATTCGTTGAATGCGCTCCCAACAAATTTGAATTTTCCATTTTCCTTTTTGGCCTTAGCATAAACAAAATGTTGATGCTTTCGTAAACAGAGGTAGGAAAGCGAGAAGAACAGTCAAAAAATGTATCACAAGAGCATAAAGAGCACACAGAGATACCGGAAGACACAGAGAGAGAGAGAGGTAGAGAGAAAATAAGAAAGTGAGTGAACAAAAAGATGATCCAGTTCTGTAGTAGGCCAAAAATGTTCTCAAGATACCAAAAAGAAAGGAACGTTTCCCACACTCATACTGTTCGCCAAAAGTATTTACAAAGTGACCAAAAATCGCTCGCTCACGTCGTATACACAATTCGTTGGGTTATTGCGTTGATTTATAAGTGTTGCATACTTTTAAGCTGCCGATGCAAAATAATCTAAAATTAAAAATGGCGTAATATTTATGGAATCGATATTATATATATATATATATATATATATATCATACATATCAAGCGTACAATAAAAAAGAGCGCAGCTATCAATTTTATCTAAGCCATATATATATATATATACATATATATACTGCACATATACATATATATATATATTGATTGAAATAACAATTTTATTTGCCAATTAGCGAAGCAGCTGCTCAGGTAAAATAGGGAGGGGAAGGATGAGGGGCATTTTGACCGACCGTTGGCATAGAGAAAGCCCTTGGCCACCTGCAGCTCATTGTCAATCTCCTTGAGCAGATCGCTCTCAGACCAGCTGCGTCGTTGTCGTTGCTGCTGCAGCTGCTGCGGCGATAGCAGAAATCGCGTCTGTTTTGCAGGGCGTAAATTTCGTTCTCTCGCTGCCATCGTTGAAGTCGACGTCGTAGTCGAAGTCGCAGTCTGCTGCTGCTGGTGTTGTTTTTGGTGTCTCTCGCTTTCATTTGCTATGGCTATAAAAAATGGTTGGCATTCGTTTAGTTTTCTCATTGCGTGCTCTCTTTTTGAAGACACACTTGCCACATCATGCCTACTCTAAGAACCCTGTGCTCAATTGTATCTGTCGATGTAACACAAAAAAAAAAAAGAAACAAACGAATCACTTGTTCTTCATCATCTGCTTGCCTGCCGCCCAACCCCTTTTTGGCATACCAATTGAATGGAATTAATTAAAATTTCCGTTTAATCGCAAATCTGTCTGTCCATCCCCTTGTTTTGCATGCAATTTTTGTGCATCGCCCCAGATAATCGGCCCGAATTGAGACAGAGTATTTAGGAACACGACTGTCATTCAAAGTGCCTACGCTCTCCCTATTTGGACTATTGGTCACAAAGTTGAAATATCAAAGGTGTCAACTAACAACTTAGTGTAATAAGCATGAACAAAATTTTTGATTATGAGAATCGTTCATGGAGTTCGTACAAATACAAAATATTAGAAATATATGTAAGACTTTATCGGTACACGATAAGTTTTTTTTAAAATTAATTTTAATATAATTTACATTTTGTTTACCAATTTTAAAAATAATTTTGTGGAATTTTTGCATTTAAATGTCATAAATTAATGTTATTGAAAATTATTATCTGGCCTCCGACAATTATGCATATCTTGTAAAGCAATTGTCTAATGTCACACTATAGTTGGTGGGGTAAAGTTGCAAAGAACGAAAAGTAAGCAAACAAGAAACTTCATTGCATTACCGGTTTACGGTGACAAAATGATGCTTGTATATCGTACTGAAATAATACCATTACAAACAAACAAACGGTTCATTTTGGGTATCGGCTTAGATTCCGGTTTGATTCCCTGTTTTAAAGACTTCCGCTTTTATTTCCTATATCCACAAAGAACGAACTCCGTTGACAGATAACTATGAGCAACTAAATGATGATAAGTTTTTAACAGTATTATGCTGTACTACTAGGTCATTTACAAAATTAGTTAATGGATCAAGCAGTGAATCATTTACAAGCGCTCGCTTAAAACAGATCTTTTGTGTGACACAGATTAAAACTAGATCAAATCAATAAATGATATTTGGCATGCACATACAAAATAATGAAGAATAAATAACAGTTGAGTTTGTTAATCAGTTTTATCATTTATTAAACATTCAACAACAATATTTGATTTATCTGTATTAATTTCGTAAACAATTAACTAAATTTTCACAATTTGTTTTCTTTTGGGTTTATTATAAGACAATATGTATGCTGCATGCGGAACGCTGAAAGGTTGTTTTGGGGAATAAAATTAATATATATAAGCGTTTAATTGCAGTTCCAATAGCAAAGGTTTTTGGTCGTGCATATATATATATATATATATATATATATATATTCAGATACTGTCGGACGTGGTGGTTGTATGATCAAAATTGCGCCAATATTTATTAAACTCTTCGAATATTGTTGATCGAAAAGGGGAACTAGCAAACAGCTCATCAAAATTTCGATGAAAATTGCTCAAAAACGGCGATGGCGCTTTCGATACTTGTGTTGATCGGCTCGCATTTATGCATCTGGATTCATTTTCTTTATGGCTACGCATTGTTGAAGTTATAGTTTCAGTAGTTAAACTGTTGTTGTTGTTACAGTTGTGGTTTGTGTTGCTTGTTGCTGTTTGATCATTGTCTGTGTGAGGGCGGCAATAAAGAGAAATTTGATATACAAAAAGGCAAGACACATACAGAGACAGAGAGTGATAATTACAGATACAGATACAGTGCGCAAGGGAGAGTAAGAGTGAAATTTGCTACACCAAAAACAAACACATATTTTAATTGAGATTTTGGTGCAAGTGGTTTTGGTTAATAAGGAAAGTGAGTTCAAGTACATTTTTGAAAAAGCAATTTCCTAGATTTAAGTACATGTATTAGGAAAAATTTTTTCTAAAATCAAAAAACATTAAATACAATTGATAACAAATATGTGAAGAACAATATTACTATCAAAAATAAAATTTTCAAATATACAATGTGATTGAAATCTAGGCAAAACTGAAACAGAGTTAACAGAGAGAGCTGGGGAGAAAGGATGTCAGAATTTAGCAAAACTTGTTCCAGGCCGTGAGAACAGAGAGGCCCAGTAGTAGAGCGGTGCTTAAAACGCTACCAGCTACCGAAGTGTTGGATGATAATTGAGATGTATTATTATTGCTATCGGTTTGCAATGGTTGCGTTGAAGCTTGTGAAGTCAAAAGAAAAGAGTCTGGGGATGAGGAGGAACAGGAACCTTTGGAAGCGGAACCACAACCAGTGTCAGGCGATTGGGAGCGGCGATGGCTTGTTACAGAAGCGATGCCTAATTGCACATTATGACTAACAAGCTGCGTGGTATTTGACCGGTAACGATAACGATTATAATTATTATTAATATTATTATTAGTTGTAGTCGCTCGCATCGTCTTCTCCTTGGCAAACTCACCCTGCACACACGGCGGCAATCGGGACACCTTGTACGTCTTCACAATAGTTGACTTCCTGCTCGCACTGCTCTGTGAATTATTCGTTGCGGTCTCACTGCGTTCCTGCTCCTCTTGTCGTTTTACCTGACCGCCATCAAGCTGCTCGCAAGTAGAGAACCTGGCAAACTCCCGCAAGTGGCTGGGCAGTTCGCGCAGATTTGCCTCGTTGCAACCCTCAAGTATACGCACTGGCTCCGCCTCCACATCCGGTTCACTACCCGCTCCCGCCAACTTTGCCTGTGCTGGCTGCGATTCGGCACCGCTCTCCCAATCGCTATCCGCGGACATGGCAAGCTTGTGCCTTCGCTCTTTGACTCGATTCAGGAACTCATCGCTAATATTAGACTGCTGCTCGGCAGTAGCATGCTGCTGTTCATCCTCGATTTTTGAGATCTTTATGATCTTGTGTTGACGTCGTTCGTCTCGCTCTGCCACCTTGTGCATCCACTCTTCGGCCATCTGCTGCCGGAATACCTCATCCTCACTTAGCGTTGGCAGCTTTGGAGTCGGCCGATAGCTTTCTCTACGAGGTGGTGGTGCCTGCTGTAACACTGTCGGTGCTCGCTGCATCTCATCCATTAGACGTTGTCGCTCCTGCTGCAATCGCTCAAACTCCAATTTCAGCTGCTCCTCCTTACTAAGTATATACTGCAGCTGCTGCTCATGCAACTCCCGTGGCAGAGAAGCACGTCTTTGCTGTCGATCATAGGCAGGTAGTTGCTGTAGTGATGCTGCTGGCTGTGGTGCTGGTGAGACGCCACGTCTGGAGGTGGTGCTAATGTATGTAGGATTCGGATCACGCTCAATCATCGAGTAGCAACTAGCATAATATGGTCTCTGCTGCACGGGTGCCTGCTGCAACATTGGGGCATGCCTCCTTGCACAACCATATGCATTGGAATTTTCGTAGCCACCATAGCTCGACAAATCATTTGTGCTCGCCGAGAGTCTTGGCGCTCGTATCGAGTGAGGTTGATGCCATTGATTTGCCTGAGCTTGACCTTGTCGCTGATAGCAGATCTCAACCTCTCGCGCAAATGGACGTGCTATGTTTTCCGAATGACCAAAGTCATTTTCATACTGTGACCAGTCATGCTGCTGATTTTGCTGCTGCTGGTGTTGCACCACACGATTTTGCTCCGCCGAGCTGTGTGGTCGACTGGATTCAGTTAGATTACACAACGACTCGGAGCGACGGGAACGTGTTGCATAGTCTGGAGCTAGTTCAATTGGTATTTCGTGAGCACGCGGCACAGATGACATTCGCTCCTGCCTAGACCTTGTCGAGCGTTCGATCTCCCGCTCCAATTCCTGCATATGAGCATGTCGCTGTCGCTGTAACTGCTCGTGCTGATTGTTGCTGTTGCTTAGGCGATTGAGATCGTATAGCGAAGAGCTTGTGTGACGCTGTTCGCGCTGCTCGCGACCCGTTTGCAACTCGGCATTGAGCTGCTGCGAGAGAGCATCAAAGTCCTTGAAGAGCTTTTCATTATCCAAGGGATTAGCAGAAGAATTTTGCCCTTTGATGTTACTGTTGTTGGTGCTGATGTTGGGCAGAGCAAACGCGTCGAGCGCTGCTTTGGCACGTTGCCGAAATTCTTCATAAGTGCCGCTAGCGTGGTTCACCTTGGTGTTGCTGTCAGTTGCTGTTGTTTTTTCTGTTGTTTTAGTTGTTGTCTGCTCAATATGCTTGCTCTCCGAAGAGAAATTTTGTGCGTCATCAATGAAAGTGTTTGACATGCCATTTAATTTCGTTGCTGACATAATATTTGCCGATGTCGGCGGCGGTGGCACTGGCGGTGCACTTTCTACCTCATCTGATGTTTTTGTTGCTCCTGTTGTTGCTTTTTTTTTTATATTTTCTAGGAATTCGCCATTTTCTAATGGAGTCTTGACGCCCTGCTCTTTTCGCTCACAGCTGCTGCTGCTGTTGTCGTAAACTGTTTGTCCATTCTCCAAACGCTTTGTTGACTCAAAGGAGATGGTCTCGATGTTGGAGTAACGTTTGATTTGCTGAACTTTTGGCTGACCTTGCTCGATGTTGGAGAAACGTTTACGTTGCTCTGAAAAAATATCACCTTGCTGTGCAATCGTTGGAAACATGTGAGCCAATTCACTTTCCATGCTAGATGGAAATTTGTTTGTGTTACTGGTCATGCTGTTGCTGTTGTAGCTGCTGTGTTGCTGCTGCTGTGTCCGACTGGCCGTGCGCTGATCAAATGAGTAGGGCAACTGTTGATCAGCTGCTATCTGCTTGGGTTTATTTTCAAACGATGATGTCGCTGCCTCTGTTCCTTTTGCTGTCGTTATTGCCGTTTTTGCGGTTGTTCTCATTTGCTGGCTTGCGTCATTTTCTAAAAGCTGCTGCTGTTGCTGCTGCTGTGTTGCTTGGATCTTTGCCTTTTCGACAGTTTCGACACTCTTAACAGGCACCGGCGGCGGTTGCTGTTGCGGTGTGGGCGTTAAAATCTTGCGCAATTCACGCATTTTCGCCGCTGTTTTGAGTATCTGCTCCGGTTCCACCTTTATTTTTGCGTTATCCATAAAACGCACCTCCTCCGTACTCAGTTCATGGTAGCCGCGTCGTTTAATAAACTTTTCATGTGCATCGAGGAGCTCATCGGGTTGCTGTTGCTGATTTTGCTGCTGTTGCGCGACTAAGGCGCGTTGGCCTGGTGAAAGGCATACGAGCAGCTTGGGATCAGCTTGTGTGGGTAAGCCCAACCAGGCATCCTTCTCCATATTATTTATCTGGCCCAATGACAACTGTAGATCACTAATGTGCGGCAAATTTGGCAAAGGATATGGCATGTTGTTGTGTTCCTGCTGATGCTGCTGCTGTTGTTGTTGAAGCTTTTGTTGCAATTGTTGCTGGCTTATATTTTGTGCAACACTGGCGAGCTCCTCAAGCATCTGTTCGCCATAGGGCATGGCGGCCAATGTTTCGGTGCATAGCAATCGCAGTTTTTTAATGCGTTCCTCATCAGTTTCAGAAGCTGAAATTTGAGAAAGTTGCTGTTGTTGTGGTTTTTGTTGTCGCTGTCGTTGTCGTTGTCGCAACGGTGGTGTCGGTGCTTGATGTTTTTGTTGCTGTGGGGACTGAGGTAATGTTGGTGATGCCATATTGATGGCAGTACATTGGCTATGCTGTGTGCTGTCAGAGCAGTGCGAATCATTTGATTCTTGTCGCTCTAGTAACAACTGGCTAAGGATTGGTGGATAGGTAGTGGAGTTGCTTGTGGTGCTAGAAGGATAAAGCATGCTGTTGTGTGGTGGTGGTGGCACAGGAGGTGGCGAGGGGGATAACATACTATGAGGCTGCTTAGCTTCTGTTGTAGTTGTTGTTAACACTTGTTGATCACACGAAAACGACGACGCATTCTCGTTTCCGTTCTCATTCTCGTTAACACGACCGTTTCCGTAACCGATTTCGTTTTCGCTTCCGTTTTGCTCGCGTCGCGTCATTTCGATCAATTCGCGCACTTTGTCCATGTTGCGAACGAATTCCTCGCGCGTTGCCGCCAGCGATGTGACTGCAATTGAACTGTTAGCCAATTTGCTCGAGCCAAATTCGTTGGCCAACAACGAATTGTTAAATGCTCGCGTGGGCGTCTCTGCTGGCGCCTCGGCCGCAGTCTCTGCCGGTGTCGGCGTTAGTGCGGCACTCTGCAGCGATGATAGTGATGTTGAGCTGCCTGGCGTTGCCTGGCCATCATAGGAATCATGGGGAGCGTTGTTAACAGGTGTGCTCTCACGACTTGATTGGCTGTTAGCTTCATTGTCAGCTGCCTCTGTTTCTGTGTCCACTTCCGTTTCAACCTGCAATTGTTGTAGTTGGGATTTTCTCAAGGTTTTGCTCTAGCCAATTGTTCTTTTTTTTTGTTGGTACTTGTTAGTCATGCCATAAACTGGCTCTAAGAATCCCAAAAAGCATGTGCTACGTATAAACATAGTTTGGCCTACTTTAACAACAAACCCCAAGTATAGTTCTTGACTAATTAAAAGACTTTATCAACTAGAAAAGGCTTTAGCAATTATCTACATAGCTCTAACATATTTAAATAGACTGCAGCCTATAAGTATATTGAAATAAGGAATTTCACCCTATACGAAAGACATTCTCTAAAGCAAACCAGTAAGAAGGCTCTAGTCGATAAATCCCGACTACGATACCCTGATCCCTTTACTTTACGCGTACAGTCAGTGTTTGCAAGTATGTGTGTTTGTATGTACGCACATACTGCATACTGCATACACAACTTCAATGTCCCATATCTCCGGTGTTTCTTAACCGATTTTAATAAAAATTTCACAGATTGTCATTATTTTGTTCATTATTTCAAATGCCATCTCTAGGATTTAAAAATTTCAGATTTTGTTGTTATCGATCACATGTGTATATCGAAAACGGGATGAGTTATCGAAAATCGAAAACAAACTTGTACTGCCTAGGGATTAGGCGAGCTTAAGTTCAAAATCTGGAGTCTCTAGCTCTTATAGTCTTTGAGATCGGTTGGCTCATACATACGGACGGACAGACAGACAGACGGACGGACAGACGGACGGACAGACGGACATGGCTATATCGACTCGACTGTTGATGCTGATCAAGAATATATACTTTATGGGGTTGGAGATGCTTCCTTCTGCCTGTTACATACTTTTGCACAAAACCATTATACCCTTTTTTCCCGTTTTTAATGGGATCAGGGTATAAAAACACAATCTGAACACAGTATGAAAGCTCAACTTAATTCTTATTTTTCAAAGTTTTTATTTCCGATACTTTTGAAATTTTCACAGCTGATCAATGTTATTTATTTTATTATATAACCTCAGTTTCTAATATGAAAAAAAAAAACAATTAAACTCCATTTTTTCATTAAAATAAGATATGTATAAGAAAACTTAAAGATCACATCTCAGTTTCTAGCTCTTATCTAAACGAACATGGCTAAGTCCATTTGGCTGCTGATTCTGATCAAAACAATTTTCGTTATAAGCTTTTTACCGAATAATCTTTGTAAACATTTAAAATGTAAACTAAAGTTATTTAGAATCTATGAAAATGTAATAAAGTAATAAATTTATTACGCTGTAGCTATTAAGTGCACTTTAAAAGCTGTTCCCCAGACCAAAAACAAGGAGAAGCTGTCTGGTATAATGCAACTTAATTAAATAAAAAACAAAACAAAACTAACTGTTCAACCCCTTAGTAAGATTAGTAAGTAAGTACTGCGCTACGAACCTCACACTCGCCCTCGGTTTCCGTTTCATTGGATGAGCTGACAGGCTCTGTGGTTGTTGTTGTGCTGCTCAGGACGTCGTCTGGTCGATTGATCAGCTTGATGGCATCCGTATCGAGATCGATGTGTGTCCGTTCGACCAAAACAGCCGCCTCTTCCAGTTCGAGTTCCATTAAATCTGAGACGCTGCTTGAACTCGAGGAGCTCAAATAAACAAGTTCCGCATCCTCAGACTGGGGCGACAGGGCGCTCTGTAGTCGGGAACAGCTTTCTAAGTCGCTGGGCTGATCCAGCAACTTTGTTTCCAGCATGAGAGCCATAGGTTGTTCGCGACGACTCGACTGCCTTCGACTAAAATCGAGCAGGCTGCGCGGAAATGTTTCGTTTGCCTTGCGAGGGACAACTTGACGCGTCTGCGCCGGATCATTATTGCCGGAGGGGCTGTGACTGAGGCTAAGCGTTAGATCACCCGTCTCACTCTGCTCCTCCAGAATACTGTCCAAATAGCGCGGACTGAGCAACTGTGGCAAAAAGTGTGATTCAAGTGCGTTGCGCTTCTGGGCGCGTATCTGACGAAATTGCTCCTGTTGCTCCGTCCGACTGCTGGACGGCGAATCCGGCGTAGACGCTATCACAGCTATGGGTGAAGCTATTGAAGCTGTTGGTGTGCTTGCCTCCGTTTCCGAGTCTGCCTCAAATACCAAAGGCGACTGTTGAGGTTCAGTGCAATTAAACTCCCCGGAGCTGCAATCACTGTTCAGTTCAAGCTCTTGAAATTGCACATCGCGTGCGAATTTACTAAACACAGTGCGGCCTTGATTGTTGTGCTTGGGTGAGGGTGACTCCACTAAATAACGTGGAGGTGGTGACAATGCTCCGCTACTATTGTTGCTGTTGTTAGTGCCATGTGTGGTTGCTGTTGTGCTGCTAATCTCCTCAATTGTGGGCTTACCTTTGCGACCGCGTTTCACTGTATCGGTTTCGACCCTTATCTGATGTATGATGACTTTGGTGCTACGTTGCAGCGGCTGCTGTTGTTTTCGTGCATCATCATGTTGCTGCTGTGCCTTTGACTGCTCCACAGTTATTGCTTCATTTGTATAATGCTTTTGTTCATTTGTATAATATTGTTGCTTTTCGGTTTCTTTCTCATTCTCGCGCATTATGCGATGCACAATGACTTTAGCTCTTCGTGGACTGCCTGGCGGCTTAGTCGTAGCCTGCTGCTGCTGATCCTGCTCCTGCAATGGCTGCTGTTGTTGTGGTTTGCTGCTTTTTGCACCCATTTCTTTGATGGGTTCGACAAAGCTGCTTTCTTCCTTTTCCACAACCACAGGCCATAAGCGAACAACGGGTTGCTGCTTCGACTGATCTTTAGATTGATATATTAATTCTGGTTGCTTTATCTGATCTTTCTGACAATCTTTTATATTATCTTCACACAGGTTTGTAAGACAAGCATTTGTTTGCTTAAGCTCTGCTTGATCTATCACGTGTACTTGATCTACTGCTGAATCTTTCGCTAGATACAATTTTTCTACTAGCTGATCAGACAGATGTGTTAGTTGATCATCCGCCTTTTCTTCACAACAATTTAGCAGACTTATTTGATCTATTGGCTCTTCTTTTGCATCAATCAGCTGCTCATTAGAATGATCTAGTAGTTGCTGCTTAGGCTCATCTGCCGCTGCTATCTGTTTTTCTTTTGATTGCTCTTTGTACAGATCTACTTGATCAGCAGCTCGCTTGATCAGCTGATCCACAAACTTATCTATTAGCTGATATTCAGAGTGCCCAATAAGTTGAACTTCCTCTTCTAGTCGAACCTTGAACTGATCTTTTGAGTTTTTATTATGGATCTCGTTGATGCTGTTGCAGTTGGCTATGCCCGTTTCTGCCTCGACAGTAGCTGTTGTTCGTGTTGATCCATTTGAAATGCTGCCAGATTTTGCATTATAATCATTTTGATGATGTGATGACGATGTTGTTGCTGCCTCGTCTTGTTGATTGTGCTCCTCTGTTGTTGGTGCTGATTGCCGTTGGCTTTGATTCTTACTGCGCTTATTACGATTACGATTACGATTGCGATTACGATTATTTGGCATCGTCCACGTCGCTTTAGGTCTGCAACTAATCGTTAACCCCAAAACAAAAACAAAGCAGCACTTTTAGTTTTCTCCTATATATATATGTAAGTATGTGTGTGTGTGTTTGGTTTTGTTATGCTCGTTTGCTTGTTGCAGCTTGTCTGGCAATTACGCATACGCCGCCTTCGCCAATTGCAATCAGCTAAATCTAAAAATTGCTTTTTTTCGTGTGCGTTGTTTTCTTTTAATAACGCTGGTTTTTTTTTCGTCGTCGTCGTCGTTTAGGGATTATTTTCTCTGTGTCACTCGTCTCGCTGATGGAAACACAACTAAAACTGAATAAATTGAGCCATATGCCGCAGTCCGTCGATCAACCAAAACGACGACGAGCCGGCGTTTTAAGCAGCGCCGACGCCGACGTCAGCTGAGACTGCGACTGCGTCTGATCAACCGCCCGGCAAAACATTTGACACGCGTCCGGCGCTGCACAAAAATTTTAAATGTACATACATACATATATATTCAAAAATACATCACATATTTCTTGGCCGCAAAAGTGGGAAAAATAAAAAAATCTTGAATATTACGTTTTAGTTTTTCAATTTCGCTCTCATCGCGTCAGATTTTGCAGAACAGTTGTTTTTAATACAACATTTTGTGCGACTTATTTTACGCGCTCGCGTTCCCGATTTTTCTTTTGTGTTCTGTTGGCGGCGACTGGCGATCTAGGAATGGGCCATGGGTTGTTCCCGGCTGCCAGGCGGGCCACACAAAATGTGTTGCACAGTAGCACATAGAAGTCGGATCCACCAAACAACAAAAACGAATACGAATAAGAACAACAACAAAAAGCAGCAACAAAAACATAATGAGGATCGTCTGTAGAGAGCAACATTTGACTCAAGTAGTAGAAGTAGTTGCTCGAATGAGGCAAAAGGGGAATTGGGGTATGGGGTATAGGGATGGTGCTTGGGATAAGCGTGTGTGTTCAGTGCAAAGCAAACAAACAATGCGCAAAACTGTTGTACAGTGTTGTATTTATTCAAAAGTTGTCTCACGGAACTGTTTTCAAATGTAAATAAACAGCAAAAAGCCATAATCAAGACCAAGTCAAGTCAAGTTCTTAGTTTGTGCGGCACACGCGCAAGTCAAACAAGAATGAATGTTGCATAAACATAGCAACAAAAAAAACGAAAGAAGCCTAAAATAAATACATATATAAGTACATACAAATTACGCTATAAACAAAACTGAACTGAGCTGTTTTCAAAAAAGCTTTTACGCTTCTCATTTTCAGCTGCAAATAATGTCATATTTAATTAAAAAAATTTCAAAAAATTTTATATTTTTTTTGTAAATGGGTTTAAAAGGGTTTGCTTTTTTCCCTCTTATTTGCCTTTTAAAAATATTACTTGTTGCGTTTTTTACGAATTCAATTTCGTTGAGTGTAGCGTAGTGAATATTTTTAAATAAAAGCCATATGTTTTTCAAATTGAGTCTAAAGATATAAAATTATAATCAGTAATACTTAAGATTACAATCAGCAGAATGTAAAGTTCGGCGACTATTAATCAACCTAAATTATAGACTTAACTTAATACAGGAAAAAGGTCGAGCATTTTAAAAAATAATTATTTTTGTTTTTAATATATATGAAAGGTAACATTTTTAGCCAAATTATTTGATCATAACCAATTTTAAGCTCTCTGAACAAAAAATACAATCTTATTGAGCTTAAAAATATGTGTTATTTAATATCTATATATTTTGCTTCAATAATGATTATTAAATCAAACTTAACCCTTGTTCACAACAGCGTAATCAAGAGCCAATATGTTTGCTTCAGACAATTATATCACATACGGAAATGTTCTCAGTGCGCTCTTTTTCTGCTCTACTGCAATTAAGTCTGAGTGAGTGTGTGTGTGAGTGTATGTACATGTGTGTGTGTATCTGTATAAAACTTATATCATTTTCGTGATATTTTTCGTGCGTAATTTCTTAAAAAATTTTTTTTTTTTAATTTTTATACCCTGATCCCATTAAAAATGGGGAAAAGGGTATAATGGTTTTGTGCAAAAGTATGTAAAAGGCAGAAGGAAGCATCTCCGACCCCATAAAGTATATATATTCTTGATCAGCATCAACAGCCGAGTCGATATAGCCATGTCCGTCTGTCCGTCCGTCCGTATGTATGAGCCAACCGATCTCAGAGACTATAAGAGCTAGAGACTCCAGATTTGGAACTTAAGCTCGCCTAATCCCTAGGAAGTAGAAGTTTGTTTTCGATAACTCATCCCGTTTTCGATGTACACATGTGATCGATAACAACAAAATCTTGAATTTGGAAAACTTTGAGACGGCGTTTGATACATTTAACATAACATTTAAATAATGACAACCTGTGAAATTTGTATTAAAATCGGTTAAGAAACACCGGAGATATGGGACATTGAAGTTGTGTATGCAGTATGTGCGTACATAAAAACACACATACTTGCAAACACTGACTGTACGCGTAAAGTATAGGGATCAGGGTATCGTCTAGTCGGGATTTCTCGACTAGAGCCCTCTTACTTGTTAATTTTACTTTTGGCTGTGTGCCTCTTTTTCTGTTGTGAGTTCTTCGGTTTTTTGTGTGTGTACACTTGAATAATTTGTACGAGTCGAGTCGAAATTGAAGCATGATTTTCGACATGCAAAGTGTGCCAGCTTTTATGTATACATGTACGTACATGCATATGTATGTATAGTCTATCCATATATATATATGTATATATATATAAAAAAAATTTTTATTCTACTGGGCCATGCGGTTAGTAGTCGTGGAGTTATTTTTAAAAGTACTTAATGGCTTTTACTTTTCTTTGCTTTCTTTGACTTTAAACACTTCTCCCTGTCTTTCTTCTTCATCAGCTTCTTCTTCCGTCTTCGTCATATGGCGTAAATAGATCTGTGATCCGTCCCTGTCAGGTGCCAGACGACGAGCGGCGCGAGGAACGAAACGAAACGGAACAAAACAGACAAGTGTGAAATGTTCACGTAATGCAAATGACCTGTAATGGGGGTACAAATTTGCAGGGCCAAACACCAATAAACCGTTGCAGATTATGCAACAGAACAGATAAAAAACAAGTAAGAAGGCTCTAGTCGAGAAATCCCGACTAGACGATACCCTGATCCCTATACTTTACGCGTACAGTCAGTGTTTGCAAGTATGTGTGTTTTTATGTACGCACATACTGCATACACAACTTCAATGTCCCATATCTCCGGTGTTTCTTAACCGATATTAATATTAATACAAATTTCACAGGTTGTCATTATTTTGTTAAATGTATCAAACGCCGTATCAAAGTTATCCAAATTCAAGATTTTGTTGTTATCGATCCCATGTGTATATCGAGAACGGGATGAGTTATCGAAAATCGAAAACAAACTTGAACTGCCTAGGGATTAGGCGAGCTTAAGTTCCAAATCTGGAGTCTCTAGCTCTTAGATCTTAGATCTCTGAGATCAACGCGTTCATACATACAGACGGACAGACGGACGGACAGACGGACATGGCTATATCGACTCGACTGTTGATGCTGATCAAGAATATATATACTTTATAAGGTCGGAGATGCTTCTTTCTGCCTGTTACATACTTTTGCACAAATTCATTATACCCTTTTTCCCATTTTTAATGGAATCAGGGTATAAAAATTAGGATAATACCTCACACACAGCTTGTTTTATTCCATTTCAACATCTACCCGCCCTTATTGAAAGACCCCATGTTTGCAATTCAGGATTTCACACAAAAAACACAACATCCACAACTCACAAGATAAAGAAACGCACAATTACTGTTAAACAGCTTTAAACATTCTCTTCCTAATTAAAAACCTATTAAAACAGCAAATTCATTTTTCGAAACAGACATTTTGACCATTATAAAACATCTTCCTACCTTCCTCCCCTCTAATATTTGTTCACCTTTTCTGTTATTAATCAGTTTATTTTCTTTGCTTTCCGTTGATTTTGAAGCACCGTTTTGATTTTGTGGTTCGTTTACTTTTTGTTGTCGAAATGATTTAGTTTTCAATTATTATTTATTATGCAATGTGCGATCACAACAACAACTACAACAGCAATAGATATGCGTATTGATTTCAGTTTTATTAATTATTTGCAATTATTTTTTGGTTTCAATAATACTGTGTTCAATTCTTATACTCATTAAAAAATGGCAAACAATAAATTAAAACTCAATATTTGAACAACTTGATTAAATCAATCAATTTGCAAAATCGACATTTTACATCTTAAGTTCAGTTGTCACATTTTATCATCTCAAACTTTTTCTTTTTTTTTATACCCTGATCTTATTAAAAATGGGAAAAAAAGGGTATTATGAAGTTGTGCAAAAGTATGTAACAGGCAGAAGGAAGCATCTCCGACCTTACAAAGTATATATATTCTTTATCAGCATCAACAGTCGAGTCGATATAGCCATGTCCGTCTGTCCGTCTGTATGTATGAACGCGTCGATCTCAGAGACTATAAGAGCTAGAGACTCCAGATTCGAACTTAAGCTCGCCTAATCCATAGGCAGTACAAGTTTGTTTTCGATTTTCAATAACTCATCCCGTTTCCGATATACACATGGGATCGATAACAACAAAATCTTGAATTTGAAAAAATTTTAGATAGCATTTGAATTATTAAAATATCAAAATAATAACAATCTGTGATTTTTGTACTAAAATCGGTTGAGAAACACCGGAGAGTATGCAGTACGGTCGTACACACACGCACACATACTTGCAAGCACTGACTGTAAGCGTAAAGTATAGGGATCAGGGTATCGTCTAGTCGGAATTTCTCGACTAGAGCCTTCTTACTTGTTTTAACTGCTCACTAAATATCCACATTTTATAATGGAATTTACAGGGTCTTTTCATATTCAATGTGGCCTGTCGATTTTGGCTTTTGGTATTTGTGTTTTTTTATTGCTTTGTAGCTGCTGTTTTTATACCCTGATCCCATTAAAAATGGGAAAAAAGGGTATTATGGTTTTGTGCAAAAGTATGTAACAGGCAGAAGGAAGCTTCTACGACCCAATAAAGTATATATATTCTTCATCAGCATCAACAGCCGAGTCGATATAGCTATGTCCGTCTGTCCGTATGTATGAGCAAGCCGATCTCAGAGACTATAAGAGCTAGAGACTCCAGATTTGGAACTTAAGCTCGCCTAACCTAGGCAGCACAAGTTTGTTTTAGATTTTCGATAACTCATCCCGTTTCCGATATACACATATGATCGATAACAACAAAATCTTGAATTTTGAAAACTTTGAGATAGCATTTGAAATATCTCCAAAATAATGAAGTTCTGTGAAATTTTAATTAAAATCGGTTAAGAAACACCGGAGATATGGGACATTGAAACTGTGTATGCAGTATGCAGTTGGCGCTTACACACACACACACATACTTGCAAGCACTGACTGTAAGCATAAAGTAAAGGGATCAGGGTATCGTCTTGTCGGGATTTCTCGACTAGAGCCTTCTTACTTGTTATACCCTGAACCCATTGAAAATGGAAAAAAGGGTATAATGGTTTTGTGCAAAAACATGTAACATGCAGAAGGAAGCATCTCCGACCCCATAAAGTGTATATATTCTTGATCAGCATCAACAGCCGAGTCGATATAGACATGTTCGTCTGTCCGTCCGTCTGTCCGTCCGTCCGTATGTATGAACGCGTCGATCTCAAAGACTATAAGAGCAAGAGACTCCAGATTTGGAACATAAGCTCGCCTAATTCCTAGGCAGTACAAGTTTGTTTTCGATTTCCGAAAACTCATTTCCGATATACACATGGGATCGATAACAACAAAATATTGAATTTGGAAAACTTTGAGACGGCGTTTGATACATTTAACAAAATAATGACAATATGTGAAATGTTTACTTAAATCGGTTAAGAAACACCGGAGATATGGGACATTGAAGTTGTGTATGCAGTATGCAGGATGAGCGTACACACACATGTTGATGAAGATATATAAATTTAAGTTAATTTTTGTAATCGATAATGTAATTACTCGATGTATTGAAGTACAAAGAAAACTACCGATATTTTTTATGATACGATCGATAGTCGTAAGAAACTTCGTAAGACTTCCGACTAGGAATGGAAAAACTGAACAAGCCGGTCGTTCGAGCCGGATATTAATAATAAATATATGTCCATACCAGGTAAAGTCCCAACAACACACACACACATTCTTGAAAGCACTGACTGTACGCGTAAAGTATAGGGTTCAGGGTATCGTCTAGTCGGGATTTCTCGACTGGAGCCTTATTACTTGTTGTTAATAATTAGCATATATTTCTTGTGTTTGTTGTTGTTGTTACTGCCTCCTTCTCTCTTCATTTGACTACACTTTTGGTGCTGCATTGTTGTTGTAATGTTTTTGTTTACGTATGCGTAATTTATTTCGCTATATCTCTCCCTCCCTCTTTCCTTCTAAAGCTTAAGTTGTTTTTTACACCCAAACACATACACACACACACAGTTTTGGGCTGTTGTAATACAAACAAAATGTTTAGTAAATTAATTTATGGCTCTCTCGCGCTATTTATACCCTGATCCCATTAAAAATGGGAAAAAAGGGATATTGGTGTTGTGCAAAAGTATATAACAGGCAGAAGGAAGCATCTCCGACCCCATAAAGTACATATATTCTTCATCAGCATCAACAGTCGAGTCGATATAGCCATGTCCGTCTGTCCGTCCGTCCGTCCGTATGTATGAACGCGTCGATCTCAGAGACTATAAGAGCTAGAGACTCCAGATTTGGAACTTAAGCTAATCCTTAGGCAGTACAAGTTTGTTTTCGATTTTCGATAACTCATCCCATTTTCGACATACACATGGGAACGATAACAACAATATCTTGAATTTGGAAAACTTTAAGACGGCGATACATTGATACATTTAACAAAATAATGATAATCTGCGAAATTTTTATTAAAATCAGCTAATAAACACCGGAGATATGGAACATTGAAGTCTAGTCGGGATTTCTCGACTAGAGCCTTCTTACATGTTTATTACTGCAGCCACCCACCAACTGCGACGTTGACGTCAACGTCGATCTCGGCGTCAGCGCTGACGTCACGTGAGAGTCAGCAGCGCTGCCAGCTGTAAGGTCAACAACGTAAGGCGGCAAGTTACAAAAGTCAAAAAAATTCGAAGCTAAAAGCAACCAAAGCTGCGCGTTTAGTAGTCAATTAAAAATTGCAAAATTGTCGGCTTATATCAAAGAAATTTTGTTTGCAGTTCGCTCCACCATCGCTTCACCATCTCTCTGTCTTTCTTTTCTTTGCTTTCTGTTTTTGCCGCGCTCTTCAATGCAACGCGTACGTGCGCGAACTGAATCGTTGAAACCTGCATTCAAATCTCAGAGTCCCCAAAAATAAAACATGATAGAGGCGATGCCGGTCAAAGACTGTGCCTTAGAATCGTGGTCTGCTTTTTGGGCACACAGTGTGACCAAATTGATGTTGTCAACCAAAAATGTGTGCATGATATATCATCATTGGCTGGCTACTTGGCTTGTCTTATCTAGCTTTGAAAAAAAAGGGAATCAAAATAATTGTATGAAATAGCTAAAAATCGAACAATGATCTCAGCGTGTTAAACTTGTCGCATAATTGGCATTTCGGAAGGCAAAATGAACCATGAACCTTTGAGCCCGCCCCCTAAAAGAACCCTCTTTGCCTTTCTCACTCAATGTTAAAAAACAAAAACATATTAAGGTCGAAACTTTGGCTCATTGCGTCAGAGAAAGAAAGAAGTCTTGACAAATACAAGCTGGCAAAAACGCACACACAAACACGCACACATCAAAATAAACACTGCTATGAATAGCACTATTTCGTATACTAACATCTTAGGGTATTGTGTAGCGCAGTGTTATTTCTTTTATTATCGTTTAGCTTTTATATGTGTATATGTATATTTATTTATGTATATTTGTGTTTCGTTTTTGTTTTTCTTTCGTTCAGATTTCGCTCGCGATCGCACAACGTCGAAGTCGATGTTCTAATGGCAACTGAGAAGCTTTGCAAGCTTCACACAACTCGGCCGTCAGTAGCGACAACAATCGACGACAATAGCAACAACCACAACAACAACAACCGTGTGTCACCTGGCAACCCGGCAGCTATACAGCAACAGAGTGCCGGTCAAAACAATAACAACAAGAACACAAAAAAAAACTAAAGCTGCTACGATAAGTTTACCAAAGTTGTTAGCTGCGTGTTGTTGTTGTTGGTGTAGCTGTTATTGTTATTGCTTTTGCGATTTTTGCTCAACACAAAAGCTAATTATTGTAGTGTATTCTCTGCCTCGCTCTCTCCCATTCCTGTTTAGCAGGTCACTCGCTCTCTCTTGCTCTCGCTCTTTCTGCATTCGATTTCCTGTTTCTACCTCAAATCAATCGCAATAGCAAAGCAAGCTTGTCTTTCAATATGTGATACTCTAACGGAAAGAAGTCTAACAAGTTTACTATGGCTTTTGTCTTTATTGCTTGTTATTGTTGGCATATCAGATGGTTTGCGTCAAAAGAATAGATATACAACATAATTTTTATGAAACTACAATCTGACCTTTTAAAATAAATGTTATATAGTAATTTGAACTATTTAAAGCAAGACAATAAATAGTTGCTTTTCATTTTAGTTGTTTTTTAACTATGTCTGAAATAGAAAACCGAAATATGCATTTTTAATTTATCTTATTTTTTCGTATCTCCCTGATTATATTTAAATAAAGGTCTAAAGAGCTTTCGAAAGACTGACATGTGAATTTCCCAAAAAAGTATAAGAGTAAACATACTTCGATGTGTAAGGAAGTTGAAAAATGTTTCATTAAAGTTGTGATTCTGCTGATGGAATAAATTGCAGCTATTTTTCTGAGCACCTAGTACAAGCAAACAGAAGGTTCTGGCATTTTGCCAACCGATGTGAACAGCTGAAAACAGCTTTTAATTTCTTCCAACCATCAGCCAACTCTCCAAGCAGAACGTTCAATTCGCTCGGAGTAGTAAAATTCAATTCACTAGTATCGCAATACATAAATCAACAATTGATAAAAAGTACTAGAAATTTAAAATGTAAACTTGATAAGAAATGCAAAAATAAAAAAAAATTAAAAACTCAGATTGTACATTCGTTTATATAATATCTATGTGTATGGTTGCTTGTACATTTTGTTAAATTTTCGTACACACAATCTATATTTTTATCAATATTTAATCAAGCATTTGCATTGAGCCGCAAATTAAAATCACTGAATAAATGGGTAAAAGCTCTTTAAATAAATTGCAAATCGTTGTGTGTTAACGAAAAATAAGAATAAAAACAGGGCGTTTGTACAACGCCCAAAATTTTAAAATTTGAATAATATTTTGATCAATGGTAAATAACAAATAAACGCTTATTGCATATAAAATATGTTTCGCTTTCAGCTTAACCGAAAATATATATACAACACTCTATCTGTTTTCTTTTAATAATACATATGCCAAAATAAACAAGTAAGAAGGTTCTAGTCGAGAAATCCCGACTAGACGATACCCTGAACCCTATTCTTGTGAATGTGTGTGTGTGTGTAGGCGCATACTGCATACACAACTTAAATTTTTTTCCATATCTCCGGCGTTTTTCAACCGATTTTAATAAAAATTTCACAGATTGTTATTATTTCGTTAAATGTTTTAAGCGCCGTCTTAAAGTTTCGCAAATTCAAGATTTTGTTGGTAACGATCCCATGTGTATATCGGAAACGGGAAGAGTTATCGCAAATCGAACAAACTTGTACTGCCTAGGAACTAGGCAAGCTTAAGTTCCAAATCTGGAGTCTCTAGCTCTTATAGTCTCTGAGATCGACGCGTTCATACATACAGACAGACAGACGGACGGACGGACAGACGGACATGTCTATATCGACTCGGCTGTTGATGCCGATCAAGAATATAGAGATGCTTCCTTCTGCCTGTTACATACTTTTGCACAAAACCATTATACCCTTTTTACCCAGGGTATAAAAACGAAGTGTTTAACGTGACTTCTAGAGCCTTCTTACTTGTTTATATAAGATAGGCTTACACATACAAACTTAATAATAAATCGATAATCGATAATTGCTATTATTAATTGATAAGTCAACATGTTGAAAAATATAAGTGTCCCCAAAAAGCGCGGCAGCTGTCACATTTCCCATGTCTATGTTATACACACAATACTCGTATTGATATATATATATATATATATATATATATATATTTGAAAGTGACTCAAAAGGTTGGCTTTGGCTTTGATGTTTTATCTCACCAACCCATAAAATAAATCAGCAGTCAATGGCATTTGACAGAAAAAAAGAAAGACACATTCAAAAGCTTAAGTTGCCCAGTGGCACTTGAAGACATCGTTTTATTTTATATTTAATTCAATCCACATAGAGACATTATTGTGGTTTTTGGTTACCTGGGGCGGCGCTCTTAGCTCCATTGCTATGTCTGGGTCAAGTGTTTATATCACATTAATTGGGCGTGAAGCATGAATGAAACAATAATTAGTTCGGAACTTTTATAGAGATAATCAAAAGTTTAGTAGGGTTTCTCCTAATCAAGCTTTGTCGAATGGCATTTGAATTTAGTTTGTTCTCTAAAAGAATTGTCTAAGTAAAAATAATATCATAGCTTTCATTTATTATTTAAATATCATCAAGCAACGTTGTTGCCATTGTTTTTCTTTTCAATGTTTAAGAAATCTAAGCCCACTGATTGTCTGATGATAATTTACAATCATACATATCGATAATCGTATGGATAGTGGTTTTAGGTATATAACGAAAATAGAAGTCGAGTAAGCTCGACTATAAGATACCCTGCGCCCTAGACATTACACATATATATACACCAATAACTAATGACAAATCTTTTATCTTGCATATCTCCGGTGTTTATTAAACGATCAGAAAAAAGTTTAAAAGTTTCGATATTCAAGATTTTCATTTTATCGGAGACGTAAAGAGTTATCGATCAAAACAAACTCTTGTACTGCCTAGGGCCTTAGCTCTCATAATCTCTGAGATCGACGAGTTCATACATACATAAAGAATATAGTATATCCTTTTGGTTTCTTCTGTCTGTTACATACTTTTGCAAAAACCATTATACCCTTTTCATCCATTTTCAATGGGTTGAGGGCATAATAATCTTATCAAAATGTGTGCCATGTCGCTGGGCGCGTTGTTGTATTATAGTTGGCGTAAACAAAGGCAGAATAACTAATATTATTATTAGACATAACGACAATAACAATGTGCTTTGTTTGGCGAACGGTGTGTATGAATAATATTGAAAGTTGTTGTTTTGTGACAAGTGAAATTGAATAATGTGAAATAATTTAACTAATAAAATATTTGAAAAAGTTTTCAATAATATTTAAGCAAAAAGCGAAAAGCGAATTCCATTCGCGGCTGTTGGAAACTTCATTTGCATGCCCTGCCCTAAACATCCGGTCATTAAAAAAATAAATTGAACTTTGACCAAATGTTCCAAACAACCCCGTACCGTATAATTTAAAACGTATTAAAATTAAACAAAAACACACACACATACATATGTATATAAAAATTGCACCAATATTTATCTAGAATTATATAGTACGTACAAATAGAGAGCGAGGCACACATTAGAGCCATTTTAGGTTGGTTATAATCGGTATACATATGTATATATGAATGTATTTAAATATTTTGTATGGTATCATTTTATATGCGCGAGCATATTTAGCCCACTTACTAATCAGACCTTAAATAAAAACATTTTAAAAAATATATATACTTCACAAAAGTGCTTATCGCACCTCGCACTCGTATAACAGTTTTATGTACCACTCACTACACTGTAGCACAGTTAGGATTTAGGATTGTCTAGGTTAAGCACATATTGGCACAGTAACACAAAATGTACAGAAAAGAAGACGCAGACACAGACGAATACACCAACAAAACAAAAACAACAAAAGCAAGTAAGAAGGCTCTAGTCGAGAAATCCCGACTAGACGATACCCTGATCCCTATACCTTACGCGTACAGTCAGTGCTTGCAAGTATGTGTGCGTGTGTGTACAACCATACTGCATACTCAACTTCAATAATCCATATCTCCAGTGTTTCTCAACCGATTTTAATAAATAAATTTCACAGATTGTTATTATTTTGATTAATAATTTAATTGACATCTAAAATTTTTTTAAATTCAAGATTTTATTGTTATCGATCCCATGTGTATATCGGAAACAGGATGAGTTATCGAAAATCGAAAACAAACTTGTACTGCATAGGAATTAGGCAAGCTTAAGTTCCAAATCTGGAGTCTCTAGCTCTTATATTCTCTGAGATCGACGCGTTCATACATACAGACGGACAGACGGACATGTCTATATCGACTCGACTTTTGATGCTGATAAAGAATATATATACTTTGTAAGGTCGGAGATGCTTCCTTCTGCCTGTTACATACTTTTGCACAAAACTATTATACCCTTTTTTCCCATTTTTAATGGGATCAGGGTATAAAAATTCAACTCTGATCTTTGCGTTCGCAATTAGCGGTCTAATTTGATAAGCTTAATTAATGGCAAAAAAGGAGGGCATATTCAAAATAATAACTTACGTTGGTTGAGCTTGTAGCAAAAGAGTATACGCTTACGTTGACGTTACGCCTTAAGCAGCTGCTGCTCCTCATACACGTGCGTATGCACATACAGTCAAGTTGACACACGCGTACTTGCAATTGGTTAGTGCAAAGCGGGTTGCGGGTGGCTCTTGATGGCTCCAAACAATACTATCTCATCTTAAAAAGAATTTCAAGCGCGCGTCTTAACTGTTTATTACTGGTTATAGTTGTTTCTGCGATCGCATTCTTCGTTGCTGCTGCTGTAAATGTTGTTGTTGGGAGCAATGTAGTTCTCGCACTCACTTACACTCTCAAATATTTGGACTCGCCCTCAGACCGACAACTTGACATGGCAAAACTTCTGTAGTAACTAAATAGCAGGGGCCTGCGATATCGTATAGCACAAAACAACGGCGTATTTGGCGACAGCGACGTAAACGCTGGCAGCGACCGAGCAAAGTCTCTGGACTACAGTTTTCCGCAAACGATTTACAGTGGGCACAATTGTTAATACGCAGAAAAATATTATAATCTTAAATCTTATAACGCTAATCATAATTAAGTTCAATCATAATCATAATCATATTCATTCATTCAAAATTAAAAACTTCCACCACAAGTTTAAGGGTTAAAATCTAAGAACTTTGCATTACAATTTTAATAAGCTTAAATTTGATTATTTTTATACCCTGAACCCATTAAAAATGTGTAAAAATGGTACAATGGTTTTGTGCAAAAGTGTGTAACATCCAGAACGAAGCATCTCCGACCCCATAAAGTATATATTTTTGATCAGCATCAATATTCGAGTCGATATAGCAATGTCTGTCTGTCCGTCCGTCCGTCTGTATGTAAGAACGCAGTACAAGTTTGTTTTCGATTTTCGATAACTCTTCCCGTTTCCGATATACACATGGGATCGATAACAACAAAATCTTGAATTTGGAAAACTTTGAGATGGCATTTGAATAAATAAACAAAATAATGACAATCTGTGAAATTTTTATTAAAATCGGCTGAGAAACACCGGAGATATGGATTATTGAAGTTGAGTATGCAGTATGCAGTATGCGCGTACACACACACACATACTTGCAAGCACTGACTATACGCGTTAAGTATAGGGTTCAGGGTATTTCGGGATTTCTCGATTAGAGCCTTCTTAGTTGTTTAATTTGGATTTTTGTTTCAAAAATAATTTTTGAATGAAAAGACTCTTTCTTCATTCAAGCCATGTTAATTGATTATATGATCGTAAAAATACGTAATCGGGGATTATGGAATTCGCAGTCAAAATTAAAAAGTGTAATATTGCGGGTTCAATATGGATAAGAACTTAAATTTCGAAAATAAGCGCAATAACATTGACATTATTATACCCTGATCCCATTAAAAATGGGAAAAAAGGGTATAATGAATTTGTGCAAAAGTATGTAACAGGCAGAAGGAAGCATCTCCGACCCCATAAAGTATATATATTCTTGATCAGCATCAACAGCCGAGTCGATAAAGCCATGTCCGTCTGTCCGTCTGTATGTATGAGCCAACCGATCTCAGAGACTATAAGAGCTAGAAACTTACTCCAGGTATGAAACTTAAGCTCGCCTAATCCCTAGGCAGTACAAGTTTATTTTCGATTTTCGATAACTCATCCCGTTTTTAATATACACATGTGATCGATAACAACAAAATCTTGAATTTTGAAAATTTTGAGATGCCATTTGAAATAATTAATTTTTATTAAAATCGGTTAAGAAACACCGGAGATATGGGACATTGAAGTTGTCTATGCAGTATGCAGTATGTGCGTACATACAAACACACATACTTGCAAACACTGACTGTACGCGTAAAGTATAGAGATCAGGGTATCGTCTAGTCGGGATTTCTCGACTAGAGCCTTCTTACTTGTTTTTTCTATTATTTTGATTTTTTTTTTTTATATAAGCAATAATAATTGCAACTGGACTACATTTGAATGTTTATTCAGAACTTATGTTAATAAATAGTAAATAATGAAAAGGCAGGATCTCATTACGTTATTAATTTAATGAAATGCCAAGGGTTAAGGGTTGCCACCATGATTCAAAGGTTCAAATAAACCCAAAAAAGAATAAATTAAACTCATGTGTTTTTCATTGGTAAACAAGAAATAATATAATTTCAGTATAATTCACTTTTGAAACAATTTAAGTGATTTCTGGCTTATTTGTTAGCATTTCTATAAAGGTTTTAACCACTGTGCCTTGGTTTTTTGATTAGTTTGACGTTGACTTGTTGCTGCCCACGCCGACTGCGACGCTAACGGCGAGTGGTGGGTGCAATGGGTCTCTGTCTCAGTCTCTGCGTCAGCTGCCTGCTCGTTGTTTTCTGCTTCGGTCTCTGGGAGCTGCTGCTTTGTAGCCGGCTTTGGCATTAGCTTTGGCGTGACTTGTTGACGATTTGTTTTTGTTCTGTTCTGTTTTGTTTTGTTTGCTTCGACACTGCGCGCTCTGCGCTTGGAGGGCATGAACCACAGATCCGATATTTTCCAATTTGTATGCATAAAGTCACACACAGATGCACACAAAACAAAAAACAACAACAAAAATATAGGGTGCGGAGCAGGAGGTGGGGTTGAAAGTTGGAAGTGGAGGAGGGAGACCATGCATATGTGTCCACTTGCCTCTCAAAGACAGGCGCTTGCCCAGAATCAACTGACTGCACTGTTCACGCAAAACAAAAGAACCCAAACAAACGACATTCATATGTGCATACATGTATACATGTACATATATATACAAGTCATGGGAGTACACTTTCGAGTACAAATTCGAGTGTGCAAGAATGAGTATGAGTACATGTGCGCATCTGATTAAGGGCATGTGGCTCATACTAATGACAATGTCGATACACATTTCGTTTTATGTCGAATGGGTTGTTAAAAAAGTTTTTGATATAAGAGCTAAGTCTTTATAACAAACATTTATTTTAATCTATATTTCATTGATATATAATCAATAGAATGCCTACACTTTCTAACGCAATTCGCTTCCGACTTTTAATAAAAGAGGTCTGTTGTCTGTAGCTTCGATCAAAAAAAAAACAAGTAAAAAGGCTCTAGTCGAGAAATCCCGTCAGTCAGTGCTTGCAAGTATGGGTGCTCCATGTCTCCGGTGTTTCTTAACCGATTTCAAATTTCACAGATTATCATTACTTTGTTTAATAATTCAAATGCCATCTCAAAGTTTACAAAATTCAAGATTTTATTGTTATCGATCCCATGTGTATATCGGAAACGGGTATTGTACTGCCTATGGATTAGGCGAGCTTATGTTCCAAATTTGGAGTCTCTAGCTCTTATAGTCTCTGAGATCGTTTCGAGTTTGTTTTCGATTTTCGATAACTCTTCCCGTTTCCGATATACACATGGGATCGATAACAACAAATCCTGCATTTGGAAAACTTTAAGACGGCGTTTAAACGAAACGGCTAAATAATGAGATTCTGTGAAAATTTTATTAAAATCGGCTGAGAAACACCGGAGATATGGCACATTGAAGTTTAGTGTGCGGTATGCAGTTTGCGCGTTCACACACACACACATACTTGCAAGCACTGACTGTACGCCTAAAGTATAGGGTTCAGGGTATCGTTTAGTCGGGATCTCTCGACTAGAGCCTTCTTACTTGTTTTTTTTTTTATCGAAGCTACAGACAACAGACCTCTTTTATTCAAAAGGAATTAAAACAAAATTCATTTACTAAAAAAATATTCCTTTAAATTTTATATATGGATAGGATCCAAAATTGTGATATGAATTTTTATATTAATTATTAATATTCCCCTTTAGCTGCAGTTAGAAAAAATTATTTTTCTTTTGCCGGCTTGCGGCACTGCTCCGTTTATAACGACCCGTCACCGTCCCCTGTCACTTCCCTAACAGAGGCGTGCGTTCCCCCTTTTTCGCTCTGAGTTCGAAGTAGTATATATTTGGATATATATTTACTTAGAATATTTACGTATATGAACGGGGTCGCAAGGTCAGTTCTGTCCCTAGACAGTCGACTGTTATTATTGCGTTATGCGAGAATGCTGCAGTGTTTCTGTGTTTCAGCTTTTTTTATGCTTTGTTTTCGCTTATGCGCTTTAGTGTGCGCCATGAACACATTGGCAGCGAGGCTATTGAGTAAGCGGAGGGCGGAGATGGTATGGTTCCTGAGTTCCATGACAATGTGAATAATGAGCACACTCGTAATGCCACTAGATTATAGGTGGGGAACCCGCGGCCACCGCGAGGTGTTTGTGCGGACCTTTTTTTTTTTTTGAGTCTTCGCCACGGGTAATACTAGGTTATAAAAATATTTGTCAACTTTTTTTTTTTAATCTTCAATGCGGCTTCTTTGAAAAAAAAAACAAATTTGGCCTCCAAGGGCAAAAAGGTTCCCCATCTGTGCACTAGACAGTCATTAGTTAGTTTTATAAATTGAGAAGCTGCAGTCCAGTGTCTGTCAACTGATTATCAATGCAAAGGGACAGCAGGAGAATCAATAAAAACAAGTAAGAAGGCTCTAGTCGAGAAATCCCGACTAGACGACTAGTGTTTGTATGTACGCACATACTGCATACTGCATACACATTTTCAACTATGGCAGACAGACAGACAGACAGACGGACAGACGGACATGGCTATATCGACTCGGCTGTTGATGCTGATCAAGAATATATATACTTTATGGGGTCGGAGATGCTTCCTTCTGCCTGTTACATACTTTTGCACAAAACCATTATACCCTTTTTTCCATTTTTAATGGGATCAGGGTATAAAAAGAACAAAATATCAGAACTGATACGAGCTTAGACTGTTAAATTAAATATCTATTTGATCAACATTAAGTCACTAGGCATAGAGTGGAAGTCTAATATTGGTTAAAAAAAAAAACTATTGGATTTTAAAAATTAATTTCTGTCTATCTTACATAATGTTAGGAAACTAACTGGAAAATATTATAAGCCCCATAATTTGAAGTAATTTCCAAAGATATAATTAGATTTGGTTAATATTAATGAGTTAATAAGTTAAAACAATAGTTAGTTACATGTATCTACTTTATTTTTCACAAATAAATTTTCTTTTCTATATTACAGAAATCAATAAAGACGGCTTACAAGATTTGTTTATGTTAAGATGCTGTGAACATTTTCGCAACCTCGAAGCGGACACAAGTATTTATTTATGGTATTTGTGTGCTGGCAAATCATTATTTTATTATAATAATTAATAATTTAACTACATTTAAATTAATATATTTACATAAATAACTTAGGCCAAATAACAAAATAATAATAGCGTAGAAACCATGCAATGCCAGCAGTTCATATCCAAAACAAACCAAATCAAACATGGCATCAGCCGCGGATACAACGTCAAACAAGTAAGAAGGCTCTAGTCGAGAAATCCCGACTAGACGATACCCTGATCCCTATACCTTACGCGTACAGTCAGTGCTTGCAAGTATGTGTGCGTGTGTGTACGACCATACTGCATACTGCATACTAAACTTCAAGGTTCCATATCTTCGGTGTTTCTTAACCGATTTTAAAAAAATTTCACAGATTGTTATTATTTTGATTAATAATTAAAATGTCATCTAAAGTTTTTTCAAATTCAAGATATTATTGTTATCGATCCCATGTGTATATCGGAAAAAGGATGAGTTATCGAAAATCGAAAACAAACTTGTACTGCCTAGGGATTAGGCGAGCTTAAGTTCCAAATCTGGAGTCTCTAGCTTTTATAGTCTCTGAGATCGACGCGTTCATACATACAGACGGACAGACGGACAGACGGACATGGCTATATCGACTCGACTGTTGATGCTGATAAAGAACATATATACTTTATGGGGTCGGAGATGCTTCCTTCTGCCTGTTACATACTTTTGCACAACTTCATGATACCCTTTTTTCCCATTTTTAATGGGATCAGGGTATAAAAATGAAAAGTCAAAGCTCATCCTCGTTTAAGGGGAATAGGCCGCTCTTCGTTCCTTGTGTCCGATCGAGGTTGCGAAATGTTTACAGCACCTTAACATAAGCAAATCTTGTTACCGGTCTATATATTTATTGGTCTAATAATGCTAATTGCTAATACTAATATGTTAGGCTGCTTACCTGTTACACCATATTTTTGCGTTTGAGTTTTGCGTCGCATACATGGCGTGCCACAATGCCAACAAGCATTCATTTCCGTTTCCGATTCACTTTTCAATCGAGTTGTTGTGGTTGTTGCGCTGCAAGCTCATTAAAATTAACCAAGTGCTGCTCTCTAATCGCATGTTGTTGTTTTATAAAGTGTTAGCTCTTTGTATGCTTCTCACCTGCTGAGTGTCAATATCAAAGGACCTCGCGCACGCTGTGCTTTGAGCACACTTAACAGCTGAGCATCGCTCAAGGCAAAGTCCTGCAGACGCAGCGAAGACTGCAAGGGTCAAATTGAATCATTTTTTTTTTTCTACATTGCTGAGCACAAAATTTGCATCATTGAAAAGCTTTCCCTGTTCAAGAGCTCAGACAGATTTGTTCTAAATTTTACAATGCAACACATAATAAACACGAACTTAGATTCGCTAATTTACTTTGAAAGAACTACCAAAAACTAGCATTTCTGCATTGTTAGGTTTTTTAAATTCGAAGATTTTTCTTTTTATGAAAGATTTTCGTGATTTTTTAGCTTTTGAATGGGCAAAAAAAACAAAAAAAAACAGCAAAACAAACTAACCCGAAAAAAAATCATCTATAGTGACAGAATATCAAGTCTCAAAAATATTTGATTTTTCGATCTTTATTTCATTCATAGCAACTCTTTCATATATGCAACAAGTAAGAAGGCTCTAGTTGAGAAATCCCGACTAGTTGATACCCTGATCCCTATACTTTACGCGTACAGTCAGTGCTTGCAAGTATGTGTGTATATGTGTACACGCATACTGCATACACAACTTCAATGTCCCATATCTCCGGTGTTTCTCAACCGATTTTAATAAAAATTTCACAGATTGTCGTTATTGCCGTCTCAAATTCAATATTTTGTTGTTATCGACTCCATGTTTATATCGAAAACGGGAAGAGTTATCGAAAATCGAAAACAAACTTGTACTGCCTAGGGATTAGGCGAGCTTAAGTTCCAAATCTGGAGTCTCTAGCTTTTATAGTCTCTGAGATCGACGCGTTCATACATACAGAAGGACAGACGGACATGGCTATATCGACTCGACTGTTGATGCTGATCAAGAATATACATACTTTATAAGGTCGGAGATGCTTCCTTCTGCCTGTTACATACTTTTGCACAAATTCATTATACCCTTTTTTCCCATTTTTAATGGGATCAGGGTATAAATATGAGTACGATTTTTTACTTCTATAATAAAGCAAGCATCTGTTCGAAAGTTTTGGTATGAAAATGTAATCAAAATTAGCGAAAGAATGGAATACTATCAAAATATCATACACTCATACATTAAAAGAATCATAGATTCGAAAAGAGCTATATCAGGGCTTTATAATTTATGGCAAGTTTGTCGATAGTTAAGAGGTATATTGGATAATCAGACCCGGATCTGTTGAAAAGGTATTAACACTAAAATTGTGTACGCCGGTACGCTAGTTATTGATCAACATTAAAGGTGACCTACCTACTTATTGACCCCCCTTCTTGGCATATAGCTCTTCCATAAGAACCAAGTATTTTTAATGGGTCGATGTATTCTAAGTCTCTTATTTGGATGACATGTATATACATATGTATATAAATCCATGTATACGTTTCTATAAAATGAGGAGCTAGCTTTATTATAAGTCAAATTGATTTCAGTTGCTGTGTTAAGTTCGGATTAGGATGTACAGTAGAAACCGGCCAGTCCGGCCTAGAGCCAGTTAACGTATTTTAAGTCACTTGGATTAGATTTATGTGTAACGAATTCGATTGACGCAAGTTGAACCACTCATACGTCACTTGGTAGTCAATTGATAGTCAATGCAAATAAAGTTTTTATTGTTAAGTAAATATTAAACTGTTTTCGTTGAATATTTGCATTTCTGCTATGTTGATCTTAGTTGTATATTTAAAGCACAATTTATTGAGTAGACAAAATAGAACAATGACAAATTTGTCATACACGTTTAGCGGCCAGCGGGGGCGGCGGCGGCGGAGTCGAAGCACTGCGTCTCAGCGAACAGAACTTAAGCATGTTGCATACAGCACTAGACTAAATTGAAAATCACGCGATCAGCTCTTCTCATTTTGGTGGGCGTTTACGCTGTAGATAAGGCGATGGCCAATTGGCTGGGGCTACGCCAGCGAACAGATGCCTCGCTGCTCTAAGAAGACCTCCAGGCAAGTGCCATCGACGCGATCAAAAAGCAGGGAACCGAAGCGTCTGGCCGTAAAGTCAACAATCAAGACCATTTTGCAGTTTATGCACTTGTCGCGATAATGGAAGAGCAATCCCACTGTCTGGTGCACAACATGATCCACAAAGCCAGGCGCCGAGCGATAAATCTGATGATTACCCATCTCGACAATAGCTCTCGTATTGACCACCACTTTGCTTCGCATATAAGCAGGCATCACCTCCAGCGTTCGCCTCACTTTCGACTGTGTGTAGAGCACGCGATTCATGACGTGAGCGGGTGCATTGAAGGTGTCGTTGCTATCACGTCGATAGAAGAACACATTGCGAAAGACAAAGCCCGATGTTCGACCCTCATCGCATTGCCTCAGATAATCAGCCAAGGAATTATGTTTCAACGGCATCAGCACCTCATCCAGATCCACAACAGCAGCATACCGATGATTGTCCACCACATTCGCACGATAAACGCAATCATTAAACTGTGCCACAATTCCCGCATAATGCAGATCTTGCACATGATCCTGAACATTCCACTCAAATACATCGGCCATGCCCTGCTGCTGATAGTGGGCTAAAACTCGACGAACCTGCTCACTAGCCTCCAAATAATAGAAGTAAAAGTGTGTCGCTCCCTGCAACCGATACATCTCCACAAACTCCACGAGACGCAGGACATTTGAGTAGTTATCTTGCAGTGGACCGACGCAAACAGAAATTGTGGGTCGCGATTTGCCAAACATCTCTGACATCTTCCGTGGATAGCTATTACAAAAATGTTTAACAATGATTATTTACTTTTTATTATTATTCATTGCAATGCAGTAAAATATAACTATGTGATTTATCAACTCTCGCATACTCAACATCAATGTTTCATAACTCCGGTGTTTCTAAACCGATTTCAATAGACATTTCACACTTTGTTTTCTTGCTTAATGTTTTCCAAATTCAAGATTTTGTTGTTGTCGATTACATGTGTGTTTCAGAAACGGGAAGAGTTAACGAAAATCAAAAACAAATTTATACTGCCTAGGGATTACGCGAGCTTAAGTTCCAAATCTGGAGTCTCTAGCTCTTATAGTCTTTGAGATCGACGCGTTCATACATACGGATACTTTTGCACAAAACCATTATACCCTTTTTACTCATTATACCCTGAACCCATTTTGTGTATGTGTGTTTGTTTGTGTACGTGCATCCTGCATACTCAAATTTAATGTTGTGTTCTCCGGTGTTTCTCAACCGATTTTGAAAATTTTTTTTACAGATTTTCATTAGTTTGTCAAATGTTTCAAACACCGTCTCAAAGTTTTTCAAATTCAAGATTTGTTGTTGGTTGTTTTCGATTTCATGTTTATATAGGAAACGGGAAGAGTTATCGAAAATCAAAAATAAACTTGTAGACGGACAGACGGACATGGCTATATCGACTCGGCTGTTGATGCTGATCAAGAATATATATACTTTAAGGGGTTGGATATGCTTCCTTCTGCCTGTTACATACTTTTGCACAAAACCATTATACCCATTTTTAATGGGTTCAGGGTATAAAAAACAGATTGTTTCACTTTCCACCCGATAAACAGGGTAAAACAAACATTGAAATAAGTTCTCATTTGCACAGTTCCAGAATCGTGTTTACAAGTGTAAGAAGTCGATAACTCTTTGAGTCTTTACCCATGAAATGGGTAAATAAAAAGGTGTATTGGTAATGGAAGCATCTAAAACCTCATAAAGTAGATACATTAATTCACTAGTGATCAGCACCAACAGCCAGGTTGATTTTGCAATGTCCGTCTGTATGAAGAGCTAGAGAGTATATTTATTTATAACGTAACTTCTTCCATGCCAAAAGCGGTAAAGAATAATTAAAATCTGCCAAATTTTATTGAAATCGTTTTTATACTCTGATCCCATTAAAAATGGGAAAAAAGGTATAATGGTTTTGTGCAAAAGTATGTAACAGGCAGAAGACAGAATTTCCGACCTTATAAAGTATATATATTCTTGATCAGCATCAACAGTCGAGTCGATATAGCCATGTCCGTCTGTCCTTCTGTATGTATGAACGCGTCGATCTCAGAGACTATAAAAGCTAGAGACTCCAGATTTGGAAGTTAAGCTCGCCTAATCCCTAGGCAGTACAAATTTGTTTTCGATTTTCGATAACTCATTCCGTTTTTGAAATACACATGTGATCGATAACAACAAAATCTTGAATTTGGAAATCCTTGAGATGGCATTTGAATAAATAAACAAAATAATGACAACCTGTGAAATTTTTATTAAAATCCGTTAAGAAACACCGGAGATATGGGACATTGAAGTTGTGTTATGCAGTAAGCAGTATGTGCGTACATACAAACACACATACTTGCAAACAGTGACTGTACGCGTAAAGTATAGGGATCAGGGTATCGTCTAGTCGGGATATTTCGACTAGAGCTTTCCTACTCGTTTAAACCGGGGATATGGAAGATTAAAGATTAGTCATTATGCATTTACACTAGTATAATAAGCGTACGCCAAAGATCAAGATATTTTTTACCTGATTTGCACGTAGCTGGGACTCAGGTGACTCAGTCGATTAGATGCATAGCTTATTGCCAAAGCTTGTGGCAGTCTTAAAGGAGACTCTTTGCGCACATGTAACGGACACATGATGCTCCATGCTGCAAAAGAGTTGTTGTGCACATCGTGCATGGCAGCCGCCTCCTCGGCCACAATCTCATGACTACTAAAGTCCGCATATCGGACAATACAACTTAACCGCGAGTCGCGAAGCCTTTCGGGCAAAATAGCAAAAACGCGCAAAGAGCCAATTGTCACCTGATGCTCATCTAGTATCACGTTGTCTGAGAAGTAAATAAAAGAAAATGTACTTAATTACATGTGCATTTATTGTAAAGGTAGGTAGGTAGCCATGTTAAGGCATAAACATAGAATAACCAAACACAATAAAAATACAAATGTGTGTGTAAATAAGATTGCAAGCATGCTTCGTGCGCACTTAAAGCATTGAAGCGATTGAGAATATAATATTTTAAAAAATTCACATTCCAAAGAAATATCCGCAAAAACGAAGTCATTGCGGTTCTTCCAAATTTGGTAAGTCTAGCTTGTAATAGTATAATATTATTTTGTAATAATAGTACTATCCCTGTGATGGGCAACGATTCTTCGGAATAAGAGACCACAGTAAAAATGGCTATCCGTTAGAAAGAAAATGGTAAAGAAGTGAATTTAAGCGTTAAGTGTCATTAAAAACAAAGAGTTTTTATACCCTGATCCCATTAAAAATGGAAAAAAAGGGTATAATGGTTTTGTGCAAAAGTATGTAACAGGCAGAAGGAAGTATCTCTATATTCTTGATCAGCATCAACAGCCGAGTCTATATAGCCATGTCCGTCTGTCCGTCCGTCCGTTCGTATGTATGAACGCGTCGATCTCAAAGACTATAAGAGCTAGAGACTCCAGATTTGGAACTTAAGCTCGCCTAATCCCTAGGCAGTACAAGTTTCGATTTTCGATAACTTGCAAGTTTGTCTGTAGGTGTGCACGCAGATTGTCATTATTTTGTTTATTATTTCAAATGCCATCTCAAAGTTTTCCAAATTCAAGATTTTGTTGTTATCGATCCCATGTGTATATCGAAAACGGGATGAGTTATCGAAAATCGAAAATAAACTTGTACTGCCTAGGGATTCGGCGAGCTTAGTTTCCAAATCTGGAGTCTCTAGCTCTTATAGTCTCTGAGATCCGTTGGCTCATACATACGGACAGACGGATAGACAGACAAACAGACTGACGGACAGACGGACGGACAGACGGACATGGCTATATCGACTCGGCTGTTGATGCTGATCAAGAATATATATACTTTATGGGGTCGGAGATGCTTCCTTCTGCCTGTTACATACTTTTGCACAAAACCGTTATACCCTTTTTTCCCATTTTTAATGGGATCAGGGTACAACAAGTAATAAGGCTCTAGTCGAGAAATCCCGACTAGACGATACCCTGATCCCTATACTTTACGCGTACAGTCAGTGCTTACAAGTATGTGTGCGTGTGTGTACGACCATACTGCATACTGCATACTCAACTTCAAGGTTACATATCTCCGGTGTTTCTCAACCGATTTTAATAAAAATTTCACAGATTGTTATTATTTTGATTAATAATTTAAATAGACAAAAGTACTAATTTACCTGCTTACCACAGTAGACTTTTACTAATAAATCTTCCCTATCTTAATCATCGTAGAACTATGCTAGCAATAAACTTTTTTCACAAATTAATAAATGGTGAAATAGATTCTCCCATACTAATAAACCAAATTAACTTTGCTGTACCTATTAGAAGTAGTAGACTTTTTTACCAATAGCCCTGCATGCTTGCTTTTCTAACTATGCTATCCATAACCCTTTTCGGATCTTATGTTCAGTATATAACGATCTTTCCCACCTTATAACTAGTACCACTTCTGCATGCTCTTTAAAAAAAATTATCTTACGTCATTTGTCTACATGTTCGCGATCTTCGTAACCGCACGTTACGCGGTGCGCCCCTCTGTCGGATGGGCGGGAGGTGGGTCACTTTATGCTTGGGTCCGCGCGTTAACAAGCCGGTGCTTGGTATCGTTGGGCCACTTGAATGTACTGTCCGCTAGTACATCTACGTCCAAATAAAAAATGCCATCTAAAGTTTTTTCAAATTCAAGATTTTATTGTTATCGATCCCATGTGTATATCGGAAACGGGATGAGTTATCGAAAATCTAAAACAAACTTGTACTGCCTAGGGATTAGGCGAGCTTAACTTCCAAATCTGGAGTCTTTAGCTTTTATAGTCTCTGAAATCGACGCGTTCATACATACAGACAGACGGACATGGCTATATCGACTCGACTGTTGATGCTGATCAAGAATATATATACTTTATAAGGTCGGAGATGCTTCATTCTGCCTGTTACATACTTTTGCACAAAGCCATTTTTAATGGGATCAGGGTATAATGACTAAATATCTACTGAAAAGATGTTATGAAGCACAAGGGTAGACTTAATCCATACCGTTTGTTGGAATGCAATACAACTTCTGTATCAAGTATGAATCTTACTTCTGCAGAGCGATTTTAGTCGTCAGATTAAAACAAACCAGTCGATTAACATTAAAGAGGCTGAAATACAGCTGAAGTTAGAAAATAAGAAAACTCAACAAAAATATTATTATGATGCTAAGCCACTGTCCTTGAAATTGGTGAACTCGTCATTTTGAGGAAAATTGTCAAGAAATAACATTATGAAACTATTTTTGGATTTTATAATGATACAATTTGTGATATTCTTTTGGACTTCTAATCGATTTTCGACTCGAGGTGTATCGACTTGTTATCGATTTCCAAACCCAATATAGTCCTAACCTTCGGTATCAAAGTAAGAATTTGCTTTGAGTAATGATTGCGTTATGAATATAACAAAGCTCTGGAAAAGTTCCTCCGCCCACCGCTCTTAAAATGCCTATTTCTTGTACTCACTCAAAATATCCGTGCGCGTATCAAAGTAGGCAGAATAAATTTCATGTCCTAACGTTGCATTTCCGATGCGACGCCAACTGTTGTTGTAGTTCCAATGCGGATTTGGCCTCTCATAAATTAGCTGACTTTGCAGAAGCTTAAGATCATCGCGCAGGCGTTCATTCTACAAAGGAAAAGTAGACGCATAGATTAGCCATTGGCAACACACATACACACACAAACAAACACAGAGTTGAGCACTCACAATTGTTGTGCGCATGGAGATATAGAATAGTATTAACATTGTGCAGGCCACCAGTCCGGAGAGCGTAAAGTAAACATATTGAAAACGATTCTCTTGGGCCGCCAGCATTTTTAGTAAATTATTATACACACATACGTACACATGTATATAATTTGTCTGTGTATTTTTTATATATAAAAGTATTTTTAATTTAATTATTTATTTTCGACTCGACTCGACTCGTTGTGAACCAAACTGAATACGCGACCTTGAGTGGTACACGCAGCCGTAACACTTCGCGCCGTGAAAACTTTTTTTTATTATTAATTTTTTTTTTGGATATCCTGCTGACCCGTATTAAATTTTTGGCTTCCAGGTGTGAATTACAGTTATGCGACGACTTGTGCGACCAGCTGCCTACTCGTGACTACAAGTGTCGTGCTGCTCAGGAGTCGCCACCGCCAGTCGCCAGTTGCCAGTTGCTGCCTCTGTTAACGGCGACGTCGACGTTGACGCTGGCGCTAACGTTAACGTTGGCGTTGGCGTTGACGATAGCGTAGCGAAGCCAACCCTTAAGCGGCTCCTGTTGCTTGTTTGCTATTAGAATTGTTGATGGGCGTCCCATCGATTAACGATAACAACAAGCGGACGCTGGGTTTGGAAGGGGTACGAGGGAGACTGTGCTGTGGCGCGCTTTCAGTGTCATCATCGTCGACAATGACATCGGCTGTCCCGGCCTTAGCATTCTTTTGCGCCAACTACACCGACTAAAAGTAAAACCACTATCTAGCAACACTCGTAAAAACAATTGACCCAAAATACTTATCGTTAAATATTCTCTAAACAATGACAAATCGATACAATAGTTATGACATGTTGTCTGGCTGCAAGCCGAGGCGACATAAAAGTACAGATAGAGATGATTCGTAATAAAGAATTGTTTTTTGGATTTTTGCCATATTCACTAATCAATTTCAATACCAAATTGATCAATTTTCAATGATAAAGCTTTACTATGAATAGTATAAGTCAATTAAACAGAGGATTAAGAAACTGTGTATTAAAATCAAATAACTGGATTGTCTGACACTAAAAACAACGTTTCTAAGTAATATTCGTAGGCGTTTATAATGACTTTTAATTTAGTCAACAATAACTTGTTCATATTAAAACAAGTAAGAAGGCTCTAGTCGAGAAATCCCGACTAGACGATACCCTGATCCCTATACTTTACGCGTACAGTCAGTGCTTGCAAGTATGTGTGCGTGTGTGTACGACCATACTGCATACTGCATACTCAACTTCAAGGTTCCATATCTCCGGTGTTTCTTAACCGATTTTAATAAAAATTTCACAGATTGTTATTATTTTCGTTGATAATTCAAACGTCATCTAAAATTTTTTCAAATTCAAGATTTTATTGTTATCGAAAATCGAAAATCGAAAACAAACTTGTACTGCCTAGGGATTAGGCGAGCTCAAGTTCGAAATCTGGAGTCTCTAGCTTTTATAGTCTCTGAGATCGACGCGTTCATACATACAGACAGACAGACTGGCATGGCTATATCGACTCGACTTTTGATGCTGATAAAGAATATATATACTTTATGGGGTCGGAGATGCTTCCTTCTGCCTGTTACATACTTTTGCACAAAACCATTATACCCTTTTTCCCATTTTTAATGGAATCAGGGTATAAATAGAAATGATATATTTTGCAATTGTACAAGTATTTAATATCAAAAGGTTATGTTTCCATTAAAAAATATATTATTGTTTTATTTATTTTTTCTATTTTTATTTTATTTTATTTCCTAGTGCAACAAGTTACAGAACTTTTTTGCTAATGCTTTTGTCACAAATTAGAGACATTCTTAATTGATAGCAGTTTAACTTAACTGAGTTCAAAATAATGGATCAAAACATCAACATCAACATCATATTTGCAACTTTATTTCATTTTCAGCTCATGTCATTTATCTGTTGGAAACTATTTGTTATTTTACCGCGAATCTCAATTAGGTTGTGAATTATTTTTGCGAGTGTTTGTGTTCGAGTTTTAGCTGACACTCTTGACTGCCGCTGAAATTGAGATAATGATGGCGCCCGCAATACGCAAATTACTGTTACACGCACACACACATACATTGACAATCACACACATAAACACTCACAGATAGAAAGAGAGAGATAGAGAGAGAGAGAGACATGCACAACAACAAGTGTCCGGGGCAAAGGACTTTGGCGACGCGTATGCAACAAGTTATTTAACGTAGGTTTTGCATGAAACTGGCGCCATTGGCGACTCTGACAACGCGTCATCGTCAGGCTGCAAAGCGTCAGTGTCGTCGCTGCTGGCGTAAGCGTTGACGCGACTCAAACTTTTCCGATTACTATGTGTGTGTCAGTGTCAGTGTCTGAGTGTGTGTGTATTTGTGTTAACACACTTATATTTAACATGAGTCGACTTTCTAAATTGTATGCTTTGTTTCTCGATTGGAGTGTTCCAATAACTACAAACATACATACTTATATATCTATGTGTGTGGACAAGTCTATGTATGTGTATGAGTGAGCAACATTTCGTGGAATTATATATTGAAGCTATTTTTACACGCCAAATGTAAGACACAATAATAATATGTACATATGTATATTAAAGTGGTCGTTAAATTAATTTATTGTGACGCCTAGTTACATTTCATTACATGCCTCAAGACGATCTGAGTTTATTCAAATTATATTATATTATAATATGGAAAAAAATTTTGGAAACAAAATGTATTACCAATAAAATACCTTAAAAGTTATTACTTTTAGTTATGAATTTTGCTCATGGCTTGGTAAAAAGTTTAAAAATCATTCGTCTTAATATTTCTTATACCAAAAAAATAAGGTAAGATCGCCTTGAGGCGTGCGTTGTAATACATTTTTAGGGTGGGCACAAGAAGTTTAATTTTTAACGACCATCCTAATGCAAATATTAACCAACAATATATATTTCAAAACGCACTTATCTTAATTATACTCATGAACAAAATATTGTATCTTTTACTATACAAATGTATATATGTCTCTATATAAGACATAAACATATCTAATTTACAACTCAAACACATTTTATAACCAATACATAATTATTTTAACTTGAATTAAGACAGATTAAAGGTTAAAATTCAGCCCTGATTACAACCAAAAAAACTGCTTAGATTATTTGAGTTTATTTTTCATTTGATTAAGCTTTAAGCTTGTTGTCTCCGGCAATATTTATTCAAAGAGAGACACTGCAGTAGTACAATAAGGAATTAAATATGAGTTCGTTTTTAAAATACTCACATGCAAAATTGAATGCTCGATGAGTACGTATAAATATATAATTATCACTATAAACCAAAAATGTTTAATCTTCGGACGGAACGAGAAGAGAAACATTTTCAAGTAAACAGGAATCAAATTAGCTGAGTAACATGGTTCCAACTATTGGACAGCCAGGTGAGAACTGTTTACCTGTGTGACCCGAAAATTGAGTTGGGTGTCGTTATCGTAAGCGTCAACTGATTAAAACTCTTATCGGCAGACGGGCCGAGCAAGCTTATCTAAAAATACTTATGGGATAGTTGCCGAATACTATTGATTGCTTGTAGGCAGCTGCCACGCAACCCCCTTTCCCCTTGAGCTGGGCAGCGTGACCCGCATTCTATAGAACATGCTCAAGTTTACTACCAGCATTTTTATATTCAGTTACGGCTGCCCACCAGTAGCCAACTGTCTAACGCAGGCGCAGCAACCCCTTGATAGTTTGTGTGAAATATTGCCAAAAACTCCCCTTTCAAATTGCTTACCAATTCAAGTTTAAGCGTGAGAAAATAAAATATTACACAAAGGTAAGAATACACAAATTGGAGTAAAAACGTATATCAACTGGTTGCCGTTCCGCAGTTCCCATACACCCATAAAAACATGCACGAAAACTTCTTATAAATGTTGGTGGTGGTATTTTTTACCCACCACCACCAGTACTTAACGACTCTTGGGATCACATACCAGCATAAACATAATCATTTCAATGCATGCTACAACCATATACTACTATATGTGTACATATTTTTGTATTTTGGAACCCTCCTTTGTTGCTATAACTCAAAGACACGCCGACCACCAGCAATCCGGGGGCACGCCTGCGTTCTGGGCGCGCATTTCTATTTCATGCCAAAGCATTTTTGTTGTTATTTGTTGTTAATGGTGGTGGTTGTTTTGTACCAGCCTATAAATACTGCAGGAGATCAACGTAGCGGGACAGTCCACATTGGAGTCTTACAAAGTGAAGATCGTCTCCATATATATACTATAATAAGAAATAAAAGTAACTCGAGTCTTTCGAGCCGCCACTGGTACTTGGTTTTCTGGTGGCGGCTATCTTAGCTTAAAACTAACAGCCACAGTTATTATGAACGTGTGCTCAAATCTAGTTAAATAATCGAAGAAAATGGTAAATGGTAAGCTGAATCTAAAATAAAGTAATGCCAAAAATTGGTATATAACTATTGAATAATTATCTACAGCTAGCCATAAACTCCAGCATACACAGGCATTCCGTTTCAAATGGACCTAAATGGGTTCAAAAATTAGTAAAGAAAACAAAGCTGCTAACTAAGTAATACTTAAACAACACATTCATATGCCGACAAAAACTAAATGAAACAAATCAATTAAGTATACAAAGAAAGAAGTATTATTAAATTCCAAACTCTTTTGCTAAGAACGAAATCTCTAAAATACAATAAAAAAAAGGAAGTCGTCTTATAGCAAAATCCAAAACAAAACAAAAAATAATAATTTAGTAAAACAATATATGTTACTTAAATGTATTAGCCAGATAAGCGAAATCACATAAACTACAAGTCGAAACTTTCACACGTCAACACAAAATAAGCCAAACAACAACAACAATCAAGGTCAGCACATCTTACAAGTTTGTATATACTACTCTGTACTGGAATTGTAGCTCCTACAAAATATGTTATTGGATTGCAATGGAAAAAAATTTTTTGAGCAATGAATCAATAACTTCCATTTAATCTTTGTGTTCTTTTCTCTTTGTTTCTCTTTTATCTTTACTCGCGTTTTTGTTGTTTTTTATTTTATTTTTTAAAACAATAAATTTGTTGGTTTAACAATATTCTTGTTAAAAGTTTCCACAACAAAAAAACATTAATTATAACAAAAAGAAATAAATACTTAAGCAAAATTAATTAGAATGTAAAACCGAGAAATTTTTAACAACGTATATTGCCAATAGCAAGCGTGTTTTTATTATTTAAAAAAAAGTTAATTATTTTTGTTTGTCTAAAGATGTTAATTTTGAGTTTAAATTGATTTAGGTCTGTTTACAATTATCATTTGGTAAGTTTTTTTTATGGTTTTTAAAAAGGTATAATTATTTTTTAATTTTTTTTTTAATTATGTTATGTTTTTTATCATATTATTATTATTATTTTAATTCTATATTTTTATTGATTTATTTTGATCATCTTCATAAAGATTTCTGCGTTGGTATTTTTTTGTGTTTTAAATAACTTATTTTTTATTTATTTTTTTTTTTGATCAAAGTTTATTTTGTTTGTTATTGATTGTTAAGGTCATTTATTCCAAACATAGTTTGAAGTCATTGATATTTTTTGTATTTGTATATTTTAGTTGAAAATTAATTTTGATTTCCATTAATGAATTATTGTTTATTATTATTAATTTAATATTAATATAAGACATTTCATTTGTTTATTATTTTGTGATGCTTAATTTCATTTCTCATGATTTTTCACATTATGATTTTAATTATTTGTTTCCATTCAGCAAAAGATTAACAACCAAAGAAAGAATTTGGTAAGTTTTTTCTTATAAATTGGTTTTTGTTTGTCGAATTTTTTAAATTTCATAATGTCTTTAGTTCAACCTAACTTTTTTACATAAATGAATTTTCTTTTAAATCATATTATATTTTTTAAATAATAATATTTATAATTTTTCTGTGCGGTTTAAATTGTGCTCAACCGTTTTTATTTCAAATAAATTTTGATTTTTTAAATCTCTAATACCCTTTTACTTAATTTCGTTCTTAATTTACATATAAGCTTTGCAAATTGTTTTGTTTTTCTATTTTTATTTTAAACCGGGTTTTTATTTGGTTTAAAGTAAAACCAAGCTAATTTTTTTTTAATTCCATTTTTATATGATATTTGTTTTTAAATTGAATTATATTGTAATAATATAATCTTTTTTTATTTGATTGGTCACATTTAACTTATTTTGTTCATATTAATTCATTTTTCTTCTTGTTCTTTCATTTATTCAGTTTAGTTTTTTATTTTTTTTTATTTTTACATTTTATAAGCTATTTTGGAAATATGTTTTTTTTATTTTTCTTATTAAAGAAACATAAGTTGTGTTTTTTCCTATTGCTATTTTTTTAAATTGTTATTACTTTCAAATAATTTTGTATTTCGTTTTTGTTATTGTTTGATTTTGTTAAAAGTCTCTAGTAAGAGATTAGGCCGCAATCCGACTTCTTGCTAAACTGGCTGCGTTTTTAAAGTATTTCATAAGTAAGTTCTTTGGCAACAAACAATAATACACATATGTACCCAAAGCATAGATATTAAAAACATAATAAATTTTACCTTTTATTGCCTTTTATTTCAATATTCAATATTGGGTTTCTTGAGGATTTTTTAAATTTTGTTAATTGAGCAAAGTGGATGTCGTGGAAGGCTTGCACATAAATATGTAATAATAATACATACATATATATATATATATATATATATATATATATACATATTTTTTATAATTTATTTTTTATTTTTTGCTTAGGAATTACACATAAATATATAAAAAATTAAGTTAAGCCACATCTACAAGGCGGCTGCTGCGGCTTGTGCTCTCGATTACCATCGTCAGGTTTCTTACTGCATTGCTTTCTGCTTATCCTGGCCAATTAGGTCCTGGGAGTCGATTGGCTTCGCCGCCGTTTGAGCCGCAGCTGCTGGCATGTTGGCGCTCCCGTTACCACCACCACTGTTACCATTTGAGTTAGCGTCATCTGTCGGGCTCTCTGGAACGGCATTGCTGTTCCGATCAAACAGATAACTGCCGCCTAGAGGGCGTTGTCGGCCACCATAGGAAGAGCTACAAGGGGCGACAAAAGAGCAAGCCTATCTTAATGATTTATACAGTTCAGCCGGACAATGCATGCTAATCGATACAAGACAGATTCAACGCCAGAGTGGGTCAACGCCTGATAAACTGGGTTTTGGCTAAAGTGGCTGCACCCACTGCAACTTACCTCTGAGAATCACGCTCTCTGTCCCGACCACCCCCGCCAACACTGATACTGCTACCTAAACTGGAGCTACTGGAAGCAGCAGCAGATGCAGAACCGCTTCCATTACTTGCACCACCTCCTCGTGATGTTTGCTTATCCTGATCTCCAAAATACGTCCAAGTGCCCGGGCCATTCGGTTTTCCCATTTCGCCCATGACGCTGGTATGGCCGCCACGATTGCCATCACTTTCGATGCCCGAGGAGGAAACTTTAATGCCTCCTCGATCTCCATAAGGGCAATTGCTGATCAGATGACCGCAGGGGGTGGCGGATGCGCGTTCGCGATCGTAGACCGGTTGCGCAACAGAGCGACGATCATCATCATCGCCGGCAAAATAATAGCCACGGCCCGAGTTATCAAAACCCGACTGACCTCTAGGCGGATAGGTGCAATTTAAATTAGTTGCAAGGATAAAACACAGGACAGCACAGGAAAAGTTTAGGTTGGTTGGATGGGTGAACGTGTGGTGCATTAAGTTTCCGAGCGTAGAGTATCCAGAGTTCATTTGTTGTTGTTGTTGTTGTGGTTGTGATTTGTGTTTTTATTAGCAGACATTGTTGTTGTTGTTGATGTGTTGAAGTTGTTGTTGTGTTGTGTTGTGTTGTGTTGTATGTAAAGAGCAAGAAATAGTTTTTGCATTGGTAAAACGAACAGACACTAAAAAATCTTTACACAATATCGAATTTATAATAGCAGGATATCGATACCTGTAGGTCTCATCCCATGGACGATAGTTGCGAAAATCATACCTTGAATAGTAACGGTCATACGGATCGTATCTGTCATAGCCGGAACGGGAACGATCGATGTAACGATCTAAAATCAAAAATAAATTTACCGTAAGCGAGACAGATTTTTTCAATTGATATAAATAGTGTGTAATTTGAAAAAGAGGATTATAATTTTGCCATGAACTATGTTACGGATAGAAGAAAACATCATGACCCTTATATATTGTTAATCACCCACGTGATCGAAGTCATGTCCTTCACTCCATCAGTTTTAGTCTCTCAGGGGTCAGAAACGCAGATTTTTCATATTGATTACCCCACCAATTATTATTAAGACAAGTGAAAACGTTTTAAAGTTTAAAAGTCTGTTTTCCAAGGAGGGGGTATGGGGTGGGAGGCTTAGGCGTGACCTTCAAACAATTTTTTATGCATCTTTAGAGAACTTCACCAACTATCTTCCCACCACATTTCGATCAGCGACTTTTTATTGATTTCTCTCCATTCAGATGACATAAGGTCTAAGGTTTGATTATTTTTTTCGATGGTATTTAAAAGTTTTACAGATGATCGCTATTTTGTTTTTAGTTTTAGCATAGAATCTTAAATATCAAACCAATTTCAAGTGCTTCTCGAAAACCTAAAGAGTTATCGATAATTTGAAACAAATTTGGCCTGCGCACAATATACGAGAGCCCATGTCCCAGATCTCAAGACTCTAGAGCTTAAGGTCATAGATGATAATCATTTTTATACCCTGATCCCATTAAAAATGGGAAAAAAGGGTATAATGGTTTTGTGCAAAAGTTTGTAACAGGCAGAAGGAAGCATCTCCGACCTTATAAAGTGTATATATTCTTGATCAGCATCAACAGCCGAGTCGATTAAGCCATGTCCGTCTGTCCGTCCGTCCGTCTGTCCGTCCGTATGTATGAGCCAACCGATCTCAGAGACTATAAAAGCTAGAGACTCCAGATTTGGAACTTGAGCTCGCCTAATCCCTAGGCAGTACAAGTTTGTTTTCGATTTTCGATAACTCATCCCGTTTCCGATATACACATGGAATCGATAACAATAAAATCTTGAATTTGAAAAAACTTTAGATGACATTTTAATTATTAACCAAAATAATAACAATCTGTGAAATTTTAATTAAAATCGGTTAAGAAACACCGGAGATATGGGGCATTGAAGTTGTCTATGCAGTATGCAGTATGTGCGTACATACAAACACACATACTTGCAAACACTGACTACTCGTAAAGTATAGGGATCAGGGTATCGTCTAGTCGGGATTTCTCGACTAGAGCCTTCTTACTTGTTTCAATAGTTTTTGTATGAAATTATAAAATTCATCTTGATTTTATGTGCTTTTCGGATACCTAAAAAGCTATCGATAGTTTTAAACAAACGAGAGCCCTATCCCAAACTCCAAACTCAAGACTCTAAACATTTTAGTTCAATTATATGCACATAACCATTATACCCTTTTTCCCATTACATGGGCTTTAGAAATAATAAGCCCTACGTAAAACTGAAATAACTAACTGTGTAAATAAATTACTTACCCCGTGAACTGTCACTGTAACGATCACCGTAGTTGCGATCCCTGCTTTCATAGCCATAACCTGCGTAACCGGAGTATCCAGAACCGGAGTAGCCACCACCAGGACTACGATCGTAGCCGGAACTGGAGCCCCGTCTATAGTAATCATCGTAGCCTCGTCCCTCGTACCGATCATAGGTGCGCGGTGTGTATCGATCATCACGGCTGTAATATCTATCATAGTCACGATCGCGATCACGACCACTGCCTGCGCGATCATCATATCGATCATAGGGGTAATACCAGGAACTACGCGAATCCTCGCCAGCCCGACTTGAGTAACCACCATAACGATCACGATCACTGCTGCTGCCATAATAGCGATCCTCGTAGCAGCGTACGCAGCGAGATTGACGACTCTTGCTGTTGCCTCGAAGCACGGATTCCAGTACACCAGTATTTGATGCCTGTTTATCTGCAGCAGTAGGCGTGGCAGAGCGTGCCTCAGGTCCTCCTCTTAGGACAGCCTGGACACAGCAGAGAACGGCCAGGCAAATTAGCTGAAAAATGAGTTCGGAGTTAAGAGTTGCGTGATCATTAGCTTATTGTTTATGGATATATTTCACAGTTCAGCGATCAACTGGGCCAAAGCCCTCACACCTACACACTTAAACCCACCCATACACACAGCCTCCAATCATAATTGACGAAAGTGCTGTGCCCGAAGTACAGAACCATGTGTAGAAATCATCAGCGTCATTATCATCATTAAAATGGACACTCAACGTCAGCAAGCGTGAAATATGATCAATGGACGGCGGTGGTACTGTCTGTGGATTTGTTGTGGTAGCGATTATGCAATATACAGCATAGATTAGGGCTCAAATGGTGGGCCAACACCCAACACACAATAAGCGATATGAATACATACATGTACACATACATGTGAATAATAATAAAAACAATAAATATTTAAAACATAACCTCATAGTCACATATGCATAAAATAGCATTGACATCATTTTGTTTTCATTCATGGCTCAAATCATAAAGTTCGCTTCTCAAAAATAACCACGCACTCCAAAACACTACTCTACCTGTTTACCTTTCTGTCTGCCTTTCCAAACCCCCTGTGTCTGACCCCTCTTCTCTTTGTCTGCAATTGAGTTAATCATGAGTATATATGCTAGCTAGCCAGGCAGCTGCTCCGCCACGCTTTGTTAATCAAGCATCAGGAACAACTTCCGCTTGGGGCTTCGCTTGGCTATAGCCAAAATAAAACCACCAACTGGCCAATCTACAAAATCTCGAATTCGTTCGTGACTTGTCGCTGAGTGTGTGCACACTTTATTAGAACAATTAAATGTTGTTTTTTTTACCACATAAGCTCAACGCTTATAATTTTTCTAACATGTGTATATCCTGAGTGTACACAGCTGTCGGTCAGTGCTAGTTGCCATCATTAATTTTTAAAGTTAACTATACATCATTTGCAATCTCCGAAATTTTTCAAAATTATTACATCATATATGTATTTAGAAACAGTTATGCAATCGTAAGTTTAAAAAGCAGCTATACGTAAGAGGAAAGGTCAGCATTTTAGAAAATGTCATATATCATTTTGTTCTATGTTTGTGTAGTGATGGCTATGTTATTTATAAAGATCATACCCATTTAAAAACTTTGAAGGAAGACTACCCTCTTTTAAGACTTTAATCGTTGCTGAGGTAATGATTGATTGCTTTACATTATCTCTTACATACATATTAAAGGAGATGCCACGCATTGTTTTTATACTTTTGTTTCATACTAATCTAATTTACCATCCAGAACTCAACCGACCAGTTTTTTAAAGACAAAAAATAGTAAAGAAAGTAAATTGAGCTTAAAAGGGAAGCACGAGTCTTTTCAAGTACAATAAAAAGTTATTCTTTGATGTGCCACAACCTTCAGAAAAGTATAGTCTAAATTCTGGTTAGTATATTTCATATAATTTTGTTTACCTGTGTTTTTTTTACTATAAGTAACTTTAATATTATACTTTAAGATTACATTTTTTGGCAGATATTTTATTTAATGGCAACACGAAATTAAGTACTTTCAAAATTAGAAAGCTTGTTTTTATAGTCATTAAGACTTTTTTAGTTCAAAAAATATTCAGACCATATATTTAGCTTTTTATACCCTGATCCCATTAAAAATGGGAATAAAGGGTATAATGGTTTTGTGCAAAAGTATGTAACGGGCAGAAGGAAGCATCTCCGACCCCATAAAGTATATATATTCTTGATCAGCATCAACAGCCGAGTCGATATAGCCATGTCCGTCTGTCCGTCCGTCTGTCCGTCTGTCCGTGCGTCTGTCCGTCTGTCCGTCCGTCTGTCTGTCCGTATGTATGAGCCAACCGATCTCAGAGACTATAAGAGCTAGAGACTCCAGATTTCGAACTTAAGCTCGCCTAATCCCTAGGCAGTACAAGTTTGTTTTCGATTTTCGATAACTCATCCCGTTTTCAATATACACATGGGATCGATAACAACAAAATCTTGAATTTTGAAAACTTTAAGATAGCATTTGAAATAATGAACAAAATAATGACAATCTGTGAAATTTTTATTAAAATCGGTTGAGAAACACCGGAGATATGGGGCATTGAAGTTGTGTATGCAGTATGCAGTATGTGCGTACACACACACATACTTGCAAGCACTGGCTGTACGCGTAAAGTATAGGGATCAGGGTATTGTCTAGTCGGGATTTCTCGATTAGAGCCTTCTTACTTGTTTTATTTTGTTCAATCAATTTTTAATTCATAACTGTTAATAATTGTTATCTTATTGAAATGTTCAAACTCTCGTATAATACTTTAAAGTATCATTTTTTGATTTATTGTAAATGTTTAAATTTGGCTTATGTTCTAGAACTTACCAATTGAAGCATATGCATTGTTGGTTTTTTTCACTGAAACACTTCCACAAAAACTTAAAGGCACGTTCAGTGCCCTTCTTGTATTATTCTTAACTTTTGTAATCAAAAATCCTTGGCGCGCTTTTTCAATTGGGTGATATATGGTTTGACGTGTTGTTGGCAAAAGAATTGAAATCACGAATGTGCTGCTTAGCTCTAAAACACAGGTATTTATTTAAAATATCCGCCAAAAAAGTCGCTGGAGCGCGGTTCGCTAGAACCGAATTCGATACCGAGAGAAAAAGAGAGTAAAAGAGAGAGACGCACTGAAGCACGATATAGAGCTAGCGGTGGAACAGAGAGGTAGGTGGTGGTGGTGGCATATTAATCTATGTGTATATTTAAGCTGTGGTATTTTTGGCTGAGGTGTTGGCATTTTTTTTTTGGCGTCGTTTTCTCACTTCACCTGCAACACCTTGGGTGTTTTTTTTATACCCTGATCCCATTAAAAATAGGAAAAAGGGTATAATGGTTTTGTGCAAAAGTATGTAAAAGGCAGAAGGAAGCATCTCCGACCCCATAAAGTATATATATTATTGATCAGCATCAACAGCCGAGTCGATAAAGCCATTTCCGTCTGTCCGTCCGTCTGTCCGTATGTATGAGCCAACCGATCTCAGAGACTATAAGAGCTAGAGACTCCAGATTTCGAACTTGAGCTCGCCTAATCCCTAGGCAGTACAAGTTTGTTTTCGATTTTCGATAACTCATCCTGTTTCCGATATACACATAAGATCGATAACAACAAAATCTTGAATTTTGAAAACTTTGAGATGGCATTTGAAATAATGAACAAAAAAAATGACAATCTGTGAAATTTTTATTAAAATCGGTTAAGAAACACAGGAGATATGGGACATTGAAGTTGTGTATGCAGTATGCAGTATGTGCGTACATACAAACACACATACTTGCAAACACTGACTGTACGCGTAAAGTATAGGGATCAGGGTATCGTCTAGTCGGGATTTCTCGACTAGAGCCTTCTTACTTGTTTTAATTTATTTTATTATTTTTTTTTTTGACAAACCCAGTCTAGTTCTAAGTTGGATTGCGTGGTTTTCATGGTCAGTTTAGCATTCGTAGAACGACAGGAGGGCAGGAATGTTTAGGTTTTTGGATGCTACGAAAAGGGGCGCAACCGATCATTATGTGTATTCTCAGGCAGTTGGAGTTGCTAATGCATCTTCTTGGTAATATATAATCCTGTCGAAAACTCTGACTCACAACTGTTTTGCATAAATCTTGCATTTAAGGCGTTAAATTGGTTTTGCTAATTGCGACAAACAAGTTTTTTTTTTGTGGCTCTTACATAATCCACGACCGTGACCATGAAAGAGTTTAACTCTGACAACAAAGATGCCGAACGGAAAAACTAAATATGTTTATTGCAAACGACACAGTTGCATTCCCTTGATCAAAGATGGGTTTGTTAAAGTTTTACTTCATTAAATACAAATAACTTAATTATTTTATAGTACTGTATTGTAATAATTTATTTATTTTATTTTAGCTTGAGTTTTACTTTTAATTTTACTTCAAATTGTTAAAAGGCCAAAACGTTTATTATAATCGGTCCTCAAGAAGAAAACAGTGTTGGAAACGGACGAAATCATTTAAATTGTTTTTATTAAGAAAATCCCACAGACAACAAGGTACATTAAACTGAAACGAAACGCCAAAAACTGTAAATAATGTGCTTTGACCTACTTTCCTATCAAAAAGTTAATCAGCAAGTCCACAGGAGTCCCTTTAGTACTGCAAATGAGCTAAGAAACTAGCTGTATTACTGCAATAATTTATTATGTGCACTAATTTCTCAAAGAACATTAGGTGTTAACATAAAAAAATACACTAAAAGCGTCGATAGATATGCTTTCTTGAACATTTTTATATACATTGATATAAAAACTAGGTAAAAAACCCATAAACATTTTTGAGATTGTGCGGAACTCGAACTTTGTTTTAATTTTATTATTTTATATAGATCTTATGTTTTTAATATACTTTTCACAACTGGTTTCAGAAATCCTTGTGCTTGAATTTGCTTTCACCACTAGACTTTCAACTATTTTAGGTTTTTTTCCTTCATTTGATAAATGTAATACTCTCTGATAGGGTATTGTCAAGTAGAAATTTAATATGAACTTAACGCTAGAGTGAAAAAGGTCTCAAAGCTCCTGTGAGTAGTTTTTTTTATTTTTAATTTTTTATTTTTTTTTTCTGTCATCTTTTCGTCTGCATGCTCAGTGAACCCCAAATGGAGGTCGTTGGCATTCACAACTCCATTATAATGTGTTCCAACTATATATATATATATATATATATATATATGTGTGTATGTGGATATGTTCGTTCTATATACAACGGAGACAAGATTAATTAAACGATATAATTTTGTTTATCTAATGCGAACAGACGCAGTTTAATATAGTTTCAGTATGCTTAATATGTTTATATATTGTGGGTTTTATATAGTTTATGTTAGATTTGTTTCGTTTTGAAGATTGCATCTAGTTTGCTTCATGGAAGAACAATTTGTCATACGATTACTACAAGATTTTTTAAACTAATATACTTTAAGTTAAGTTAATTTTTAGGCAGCAAAAACAGAAACAGATTTCAGCAATTATGCTACTAGTTTAACGATTGACTACATTTACAAATTTATTGTCGTCACATTGTGGCTGAGTATTGAAAGCAGAAAGGGCCTATAATGGCAAAAAGATATCACGAATGTGCCATCGCGCCCGCTGCGGCGATCTCGTCCTGAAATGCCAGAAAACCAAGCTGGGCATGCGATGCCTCATTTAAAGCACGTGATCTTATGCAGGCACGATACTGATCCGCACTTAAAGACCCCGTGCAGGTCTGCAAACAGTAAAAGATAGAGGATTAGACTATGCATAAAAGGGTCTACTACCCGACTGACCTTTGTGTGCCAGCGATGAAAGATGCCTGGATCTGTAGCGCGTATAATTTTGATTTTTGATCTCACATATTTCCGATAGAGCATTACATCCTCGCCGCCCCAGCCAATGATCTCTTCATCGAACCCGCGTATTTGCAGAAAATCTGAGCGATACTGGCACGTCATTCCATACCCAAAGTCACGCCAAAAGCCCGTGTCCCTAGATATCACCAACTGCTCCTCTTCGCTGGGCAGTGGCTTTCCCTGCAGCGTGTATACCACATGTGGATTGTAAAGGCTGAACACAACGGGATAATAAACCTAAAACACACACAATTTTTGTAAGTCCAGTTCTCTTAATTGTGATTTTTCGACATCCACTTACCTTCTTGCCGGGTGAGGTATTCCAGCGACAGCGTTCCAGAAACTTGGCAGTGAATACAATATCCACATCGCACATAAATAGCAGCGCATCCTGCGTCACCTTAGCTACCTGTTGCTGGACCTGTTCAGCACCCAATCGTAATGCTTTGGCTGCAATTGTTATATGGTTAAATGCCCAAATTAACAACTTTTCAATGCGATGAATTTTTATCAGGTTAACAAAAATTTTCAATTTTCGCGATTCCGTCTGTATGTATGAAACTATACGTGCTTTGGAACAAAAGCTAAGCTAAGTCCTCTGCAAAACAAATTTGTTTTAAATGATCGATAGCTCTTCCCGTTTGCAATATACACATGCAATCGATAACAATTCAATCAAGAATGAAATTTTCATTAATATCGGTTGAGAAACACCAGAGATATGGAAGATTGAAGTTTAGTCATTAACCATTGGTGCAGTAGTTCAGGCAAGGACGTACATGTAAGGCAAAATGTTCAGGGTATATACTTCTTCTTAAAACTAAAAAAAAACTCTTACTCATAAAATGTATTATTGCTCGAGAACTCGAACCGAGACATGAATTAGATAAAAACTAAAAGTAGTTTTATTTTTGGAAATCTCATGATTTGATATTATGCAAGCAAACCCATAGTATGTATAGATTATTACTTATGGGCAACACATGTAAAAGAAGCAACAAAGCATTCCTCATTTATTTTTATATCCCTACATTTTTGAAGGTACACCTTAAACAGTCATATTATTTGCCTCATCAGCGGACCTGGGTACAACAACTGGTGTGCCCAACCGCAGTCAATCCGGCTTCTTAAAGCCAAACAAAAACATCCAAGGTTAATACGCAATTTATATTTATAAAAATGCAAAACAACTGTTAGTTTGATAAAACGACAAGATACATTGAAAAATGAGGATTGTACGCTTTTACGCCAATACAACAAACCAAAAAGTGGTTTAAACAACTGAGAGGTTATTATTAAATAACTTGAAAACCTACCTCTGCTGAATGTCTCATTTAGAGCTATGAGCTGAATTCTGTCCACACCCGCTGCAATCTCTCGCGCCTCTTTGAGTCCCGGTTCGCCAAAGTATACGACAATGAGTTGGAGACGACGATCCGCAAGTTGCTTGAACATCGCCACAAATCCAAGGAAACTGCGTAGGCGACCGGCAAGGGGCAGAATGACATGAACAATGGGGACGATGACCGTTAGCTCGGACAGTTGGACCGTTTGAAGGGGGGCAAAGGGTCGCATGATTAATGCCTTTCGCACTACATGCGTCTGATGTTTAATGCTCTGGAAGTAGAGCTCATATTGGGTGCCAGTCGTAGGTTCTGTGCGATGAATACCCTCGACGAAGTCATCCAGGGTATAACGGCCCAGCTCCACAGTTGTCAATCCCTTGGCTCGAGCACGCGCCGTCTGATTTCGATTGAGACTCTCGAGGGCCTTGTTGACTGCTTCAAGGAGATCTCGTCGCCTGTAGCCGATTGGCTTTTCCACCACCCGCTTGCCAAGGCCAAGATCGATGGGATAGACGCGTGTAAATGTAAAATGATTAAAGGGGATCATCTCATACTCATTATTTAGGGGCATCCCGTGTAGGATTTCAGCAGCGCCTACTTGCTTCCTTATATAGCTGCTACAATCGTAATGATGCGACAACGATGCAATTGTGCTATCCACCGGATGCAGTTGTGTGTTGTTCGAAAATGATGATAAGGATGGGGAGTATCCGATTCCTGGCAATTTGCCAGGTAAACCATTATTGTTACCACTACGGTTACTATGTAGGAGCAGCATCTGGGCTCGTAGTGTAAGCAGCTCATGCTTTAGACGCTCGATTTGAGCATCTCGGGCAGTTAATGCTGAGTTGTAACCATTTGTCTCACTGGGATTGGCCGATGAGTCCTTATCCGTTTGCGCAGTTAGCTCATCAAAGCCCAATTTTGTTAGGATGGCAATCGAAATTACAGTTACCAGTGCAAATAGCAACAGCAGTCGCACTAGCAACCTGGATGCCAGTGAATTATGCATTGTCCATGTTCCCTTTTTTTAATACTTCTAAAACAAATAAAATGGTATAATTTTAAACAACGATAATGTAATACAAAGACACGAAAATAGCTACCCCTCTTTTTTTACAAAGCAAAAACGACATTCATTTCCCAGGTGCTTATTTCAGGTTTTATTGTTTCTGTTAAAAAAGAGCTTGTTTCTAGTCTTGATACTTTACATTATCATTGACACAAACATACACATGTATGTGTACATACTCATTTGTCGGCAACAACAAAATTTTAAAATACAAGTAAGGCTTTAGTCGAGAAATCCCGACTAGATGATACCCTGAACCCTATACTATACTTACTACTACTTACTATACGTCGACTCGGCTGTTCATATTGATCAATAATATATATACTTTATGGGGTCGGAGAAGCTTCCTTTTGCGTGTTACATACGTTTACACAAAACCATTATACCCTTTTTCCCAGTCCAAATATATACGACGCAGCACGAGCAGTCCATACACAAAGCAAAAAAATATAGCGGCAGGTTGAGAAGTATAAGCAATGAAGAAAAATAAGAATCCAACTGAAGGAAATACTAAGGGGAAATAGGTGCTTATTCGCAGAGCGCAAATATTAACTGTAAAAAAAGAGGGTAGCTTGTTTCGTATCTTGGTTTACATTATCATTGATTGATTAAGTACAGCGAAGCTCATTTGTGCGTTAACATAATAACGCAATGTTATGAGCATATTATTTCACAAGCACAACAATCACCATTTTTTTTTTCATTAACAGCATGTAAAACTTGGCAAGCAAAACATATACTAGTTGCCTTACTTTCTTTTTTATGTTATCAAAAAACGTAAGCAAAATTAAAAAGCATAGCAGAAATAGGCAAGCTGCAAAAAAACAGCTCAACAATCGCACAATAAACATTTCCCAGGTGAGTGTGTTTAACGCTTTATAGGGCGAGGCCGACAACGCTATGTTAATATTGTGCGTTGGTCGCAAAGTTCGACAAGCAACAAGTTTTTTTTGGTGCTGCCAGTGCTGTCACCTTAATCACAATTTTGGAACAAAGTCACGGTTTAGGCTGTCAGCTGGTTGAGTCATCCCGCTGTGGATTACGTTAAACTAGCAAAGAACATAACTGAAGTACACCGATTGATTTTGGATCAAAAGATATCCTACAATTAACGCTTGCTATTTTACTTAGTAAGCAGTGTGACCAATCACTCATTATCTGATCATCTTAATGTTTGTGCTACACAAAGTTCGGTCACTGTATGAATCATTCCGTTCTAAGCAATATTGCACAGATAAGAAGTGCTTGTCATTTTTCGGTTCTATGTATGCTTTTGCTCTCTCAGTTTAACTTAACTTTATTAATCGCAGCTTTTGATTCTTTTTCTCCATGTATGAGATTGTATGTATGTGTGTTTGTGTGCAGTCGCCGCAATTAACTATAACTTCGTATCTTGATTACTTGTCAAATGAATTTAACAATTTGTTGTGCCCTGCATCAATTTAAAATTAAAAGAAATGGTATTCAACTCAACCTAAATAGAAAGCAACTATACGAAAAAGACGAGAAAAGAACAAAACAGAGGTAGGATACGATTTCGTTAGCTTTCTTCTCTCTCTATTTCTACATCTTTCGCATTAGGGGTGCCTCTTATCATAATTGAATTTTACAAAGAACGTTCTCTATTATAAATATATTTGCCTCCTCTTTCACAGCGAGAATTCATTAAAGCGAGTAATCTAGGCACACAAGATGGAAAACAACGAAGCACCCGCACCTTCCGGTTCCAACAATGAGTAAGTGAGACTCGTAACATTTTTACATTTGTTGCAGCTAAATTTAAATGAATTTAACATGTGCAACGCGCAATTGTAAGTCCCAAAAATTGAGCAGAAAAATGACCCAAATGTATCACTGCCTGTTTGGGGCTTGCATTTGAACGTGGCACAAGGTATTCGAGCTTTGCTGTCTTTCCGCCAAATAATATTCTACAGCTTTCCCATACTTCCACCACCGCCAAATGCCTCGTCCTCGTATAACTACAACGACAACAACAACAGCAACAACAACGCTGCCCAAAACCGCCTGAAAAGTACACAGGCCAAAGTGGATGAAGTTGTTGGCATAATGCGCGTCAATGTTGAGAAGGTGCTTGAACGTGATCAGAAACTCTCGGAGCTGGGCGAACGTGCCGATCAACTGGAACAAGGTGCCTCACAATTCGAGCAAAAGGCCGGCAAACTTAAGCGCAAGCAATGGTGGGCCAATATGAAAATGATGATCATTCTGGGCGTCATTGCCGTTGTCTTGCTAATAATTATAATTGGTAAGTTACACTGATTTATATTTTATCAAATGCTTTACCCTAAGAGCTTAATTATATTCACTTCACTTGCCTAACCTCACTTGGCTCACTATAAAGTGATAATAGAGTCAGTCGACCTTCTCTATAACGAACTTCCGTACAACAAAGTTTTCAATCAAACAAATTTCTTTCCAAAACTGAACTACGAATGTTCTCCATAACGAAGTTTTTCTTTATCCTCTTAAGATTTATTGACTTTATTGAGTTTCGACTGTATAGTTATTTATAACAAATATTTATCTGTGGATACGTACTATGCTTACACTAGCTAAGCATCTGTCTGACCTAAGTCTAAGCTCACCGCACTCACAAAATTCAAAATAAACAATATACGCACAAAATAAAACAAAAATACTCCTTTAAAAAAATATTTCCAAAGATAAGTTAGATAATAAAATGTAAGGTTTATTTGTGCAAAAAATACACGTTTTTGTGATTTTTTTGTTTTTTTTTTATAACAACTTTAATCAAATTTATTTTTAAACTTTTCTAACCATTTTCAACACTACTTGGGGCTTTTTATACCCTGATCCCATTAAAAATGGGAAAAAGGGTATCACGAAGTTGTGCAAAAGTATGTAACGGGCAGAAGGAAGCTTCTCCGACCCCATAAAGTATATATATTATTGATCAGCATCAATAGCCGAGTCGATATAGCCATGTCCGTCTGTCCGTCCGTCTGTCCGTATGTATGAACGCGTCGATCTCAGAGACTATAAGAGCTAGAGAATCTAGATTTCGAACTTAAGCTCGCCTAATCCCTAGGCAGTACAAGTTTGTTTTCGATTTTCGATAACTCATCCCGTTTTCGATATACACATGTGATCGATAACAACAAAATCTTGAGTTTGGAAACATTTAAGACGGCGTTTGAAACATTGATAATGACAATCTGTGAAATTTGTATTGAAATCGGTTGAGAAACATGCAGTGTATGCTTACTCACATACACACACATATATATACTTGCAAGCACTGAATAGTCGGGATTTCTCGACTAGAGCCTTCTTACTTATTTAAATTTAAATTTTTCTTGTTTTGAGAAGACTTTGAAGTAAAAATCGTAATTTAAAAAATTTAAACAAATTTTAAAAATAGATTTGGGGAAAAAACTGGTGTTGCCTTCCTCGTAAATAATGTTAAGAATTAGTGCGCAAAAAAAAAAAATAATATTTATAATTTCATAAACATACATATAACCAATATGTTTTTTAATTGCTTATATTTTTGTTGTTTTGTTTTGCTGGTTTTGGATATCGGGATATCGGTTTGGTAACACAATCGATTTGCAACTTTTGAACAATGATCAATATTTTTTGTTTTTACTTACAGTGTCGCTTTACAATTGATACACCGACACAAATAGCCCAACCCAACAAAGCAAAATGCAGCTAAACAACTTGTTGAACTTTTACAATTACGCATATCTCTAGGGCAGCAATTACAACCACAATCAAAAAAAAATATATATATATATTCACGTACATATACATACATGTGTAGACATGTAATATATATATATGTATATATATATACATATATATAATATACGCGCATACATGTGCTGACAAAAATTAAGTTTAAGCAAAAGGTAACGCAATGGCTGTTTATGCTCTAAGTTTTACTTAGCTGTTTGTTTAAGCAAGTGTTTTTTAATCGCTATCAATAAATTATTCAATGCTGAACACATTTTAGCAGTTTATATTATTATGGCAAAAAACAAAAAACTAATTACATACTTTCTCCCCCTGCTTATTGTAGTGTGCGCTTTACCTTCAAGTAGCAGCAGCGACCACGCCACACACGCCGTAAAGGAGACGCCCCACTAAAATCGAAATCAAGAAGCACAAGCACTACGCCTTTTGAGGAGTATGCCTTTGCCTTTATATTGGCCTTAAAAACATTTACTTCAAATTAATAAGAATAACACACTTAAAGCTGTGTTATATTTGTACTAAACAGATTGTTACTTATATTGATCATAAATATTGAAGCATACCTTTTTTCCCCATATGTATTGTAAACAATAATAATTTAAAAACAAACAAATGCACACTTATGTTTGGTATGTTTTTATGTATGTGTGTGTGTGTGTGGTCATTTTGTGTGTTAAGGGTATTCCTTTTTTAGAAAAAGTATTGCTTACACGGCACAAAATGAATTTCAATCTGATTTCCTCCGATGACTAACTATAGTCTAAAGTCCACACACGCACTCACAAGTAAATTTCGATACTGTATCTAAATGTATACACATTTACAAACGTATTTATGTATATCTTTATGGTCTTAACACTTATTTGAAATGATATATACTTTATATAACTCGTTTAGGCGAATATTTTGTAAAAAATGTATATGATGTATTATTTACATTGGTGTTACTTTTCGCATTCTATATTATGTTGTCATTGAGATGGAAAAATTTTTATCGATTTTTAAGCGAAGTAAGCAAAAACGGCGATAAGGACAACTAAGACGATGGCACAAACTGATTTGCCAGGATCTTAAGTGGAACACTAAACCAATTGTCTACCGAGCAACGCGACAATTGTGACGTTAGGACAGGCAACAAAACGTTCCGGATTTGTATTTACAATTGAGATTCGTAAACATTCTGTGAAAGTGCGTAATGTATGACTGTGTGCGTGGGTGCTAGATCAGCTGTTGGAACATTTCAGCGCATGCGTCTAGACCTAAATTGATTGGAGTGGCAACGCCGTGAGAATAGCTTAAAAATCATCGATTCCAAGAAACGATAGCTTCCAATCAGCCAATTCAAAACACGCAGCCGTCGTCCACACATATCCCATATAAAGTGCATAGAAATTTAAGTAATACATCTGGCCAATAAGTATGTGATCGGCAACTCCATCCAGATGATAAAAGTTTGGCTTGCGTATTGAGGCTGCAAATATGACCACAAACTGCAGCAAATAACACCAATTAAATATGGCACAGCAGAATGAAAAAAAAAAAAAAAACAACTACAAACCGCCATTTAACTAGCATTATTTTTGAGACTTGCCTTACAATATTCGACATCAAACTGTAAACGACGAGAGTGCCAAACTCGATGCCGATTCGCTTCATTTCGGAGCACATAATAATGCCAAAACACGTTAAAACAAATAAACGCTCGCTCCAGCGAATAACATTTTGCCGCGACACCTGTAGACAGAAATTCAATTCAACTATTATAAAACTGAACTCAAACCTTAAGTCAAGATTTCACCAACAAATAGTCCACGACGATGCTTAACTGCCAAATGTCCATATAACACACTGATCCCCATAACTAGGAACGTTAGCACCCAGGATATCAGAAAACTCATATATGGCGCTCTTTTGGCCGGTTTCATAATCGAAATAGTATTGACCTCGAACTAAGATTGCATACGATTATCAGAATAAATTTGTTATCCAGCCATACAATACAAAACAATACATCGCTTACCGTCCAAAGGCCAACCAATACGCGTTTCCACTTTGACTTTTGCTCGAGATGGTGATAGAAAAAAACATACAGCTGTATGGTTACAAAACTAATTACAAAATTCACAAGACCCACATAGTAATGCGTTTTCAGAAAAATTTTAACGGGTTCGCTGCAAGTCAATATTGGAATTATAATAATTAAAGTACACCAACAGTACTATATGGCTTCGCCCTACATACATTTCCATAAGAATAAAGAGCTGAAGTTGACCGACAAGTAGCATCACTAACATGACCTTATAGGTCTCCCTTAATAGTTTTTTACTAGCCAACTGCTTATCAATTTCAACCGGATCCATTGCTTGTTTCTATTTAATTTAAATGCAAAGTTTAACGGAACTAAAATATTTTAAAAAAATTTATACTGAGTGTGTAAAAGTTGTATAGCCATATAAGTAAATGCCAACTTTGCCTGGGAGCCTAAGAAGAGTTACCATTGTTTATAAATAGGTACATTTTATGATGCCTACAAGCTATATACATACGTATCAACTTTTGCATTTATTTTTTTATATCAGAAACTAATGAAGCATTATTTTTGGTGAGTTTTGCCTAAGATCTTAAATAAGACTTGGAAGAGTTTTAAAAATTGAAGCTAAGCTGTTTGATCAAATATGCATTGAATAACAGGTTTTTTAAATATTCTACCAAAATTTTGTTTTACAGTATGTATTTGCGTCTTTTTTCAATTATCGACTCGTAAATTATTTGTGTATCTAACCAGTAATGGATGATCGCGTTGGTTCCTATCAAAGAAGCCGTCGTAAATTTGCCGCTATCGTTTATGGAGTAACCTTTTTTTGGCTGCTGTTGGCGCTAATCCAATGGCTGCTCGTCAACTGGATGTAAGTTTTATTAAATAGATAGATTTATATCTGGTATCGAGTATCTCCTACTGTAGGCAGAAGGATATTTTGGCGATCTTCAAATATGAATGGATTAGTTCTATATTTTTTTCACTATCAATTATATTGGTATTTGTTTTTATATTTGTCGAGAAGTCACGCTTTATCACTGGTTTGAATTGGATCATAGCTGCTTTTATTGTAAGTATTAATAAATACTTATTTCACTTGGTGCTAACTTTAACTTTGATTTGTAGGTGGAGTTTTGTATAATTGGCCTCTTCTCGTTAGTCGTGAAACCCGTGTGGTCAGAAATGCTTCTATGGTTTGGCATTTGCGTGCTGCTTTTGTTCATTTTCGTATTGTTAGGCTCTGTTATTCCGGTGAGTTAAGTAACATTTGATGAATTGATTGAATCGATCAATTCGTGAATTTTTTAGCATGATTTGACGTTGGATGTTGTTCTATTGTTTGTGATATCCTTTGTCCTTCTCATTGCGTCTATCTTCTTGATTATGTTGCATCTGCTAACAAAAACAACGCATTCCTTTATCCTCTTCCAACTTCTCATCACCACCATTATTCTGACGGTAAGTGTTGCAAAAATTTCAATACAAAACAAAAATTTTTTAATTTCTGCCAAACAGTTTGTCATGTATCATGCGCAGACAATAAATGGAGGTCGCTTTGCAGAGATGCGGGTTAATGACTATCTTTTGGCTACGATCATACTCCTCTTCGATTTCATTATCATTTTTATGCCAACGTTCTATGTGCAAACCAATTTTCCTATCACATCGAATGTTTTTAGCTTGGATAAGGCAATTAAACCGTTGACAAAATCGACTCCGAAACTCGAAAGTAACAGTTGGGATACCAAGTGATGATTTTGATTGTACATCGAGTAAATTCGATTTACGAAATGTGTATAATAAATCTCTTAACACAATTTATTTTGAATATAGGTTTTTCATAGGTTGGGTTTAATACGGATCTTGCTCAAAAACTGTACAAGATATATGTATTCTTGTTTATAAAATGTGGTTAATAAATTTTCGATCTCTGTTTTTTCCATTATAGCTCAGCAATTTAAGGTTTTTAGCTTAACATTTTTTCCAACTAGCTGAACTTTTACAAAAACCTTTGTTTTGACATTCTTAAAGTCACATACTATAATGTCGTCTGCGGTCAATGTACAATTTTTTTTGTTGTTCGTCAAAAAATAAACAGAAAATAGCTAAACAAGTAAGCAGGCTTTAGTCGAGAAATCCCGACTAGACGATACCCTGATCCCTATACCTTACGCGTACAGAAAATCGAAAACAAACTTGTACTGCCTAAGGATTAGGCGAGCTTAAGTTCCAAATCTGGAGTCTCTAGCTCTTATAGTCTCTGAGATCGGTTGGCTCATACATACGGACAGACGGACAGACAGACAGACGGACAGACGGACGGACGGACAGACGGAAATGGCTTTATCGACTCGGCTGTTGATGCTGATCAATAATGTATATACTTTATGGGGTCGGAGAAGCTTCCTTCTGCCCGTTACATACTTTTGCACAAAACCATTATACCCTTTTTTCCCATTTTTAATGGGATCAGGGTATAAAAACTAAGAGTCAAGGTGAATAGAAACAGACAAACATACATGAAAAGAATTTTCCTCACAAACAATATTTAGTTCTAAGTGTAAACTGCGTGAATTTATTTTCTTTTTTTTTATTATTATTGCAGTTGTTTAACAAGTCTCTCTCTTAACTATGCAAACAGTTTTTGATTAATTCTAATTTTTTTTTACAAAAAAACAACATTTTTTAACGACATACACACCAATAACAGTTTTTAAAACGAGTGTCGAAAGTTCACCACACAGAATGGTTTAAACATGAACGATTTCGAGTACACAATCGAGTGTAAGAAAGAAAAAACAAGTAAGAAGGCTCTGGTCGAGAAATCCCGACTAGACGATACCCTGATCCCTATACTTTACGCGTACAGTCAGTGCTTACTGCATACAAAACTTCAATGTTCCATATCTCCAGTGTTTCTTAACCGATTTTAAAATAAATTTCACAGATTGTTATTATTTTGTTTATTACTTCAAATGCCTTCTCAAAATTTGCAAATTCAAGATTTTGTTGTTATCGATCCTATGTGTATGTCGAAAACACGATGAGTTATCGAAAATCGAAAACAAACTTGTACTGCTTAGGAATTGGGCGAGATTAAGTTCCAAATCTGGAGTCTCTGATCAATAATATATATACTTTATGGGGTCGGAGAAGCTTCCTTCTGCCTGTTACATACTTAAGCACAAAACAATTATACCCTTTTTTCCCGTTTTTAATGGGATCAGGGTATAAAAATGATATTCGTTTTAGATCTCCGATACAGACTTTACTATTTCCAAATCACAGTCACGTTAGTATCCTTTTCAATATCCTTTTCGATAGTGTAAGGCGAGAGGCCAGTTTTGCAACAGATCTCATCGAAGCTAATCAGCCCAGTGTACATCTTTTGCCTGCCCGATGGCACAGAGCCCGTAAAAACGGGATACTTGTGTATGCAGCGTATAAATTTGTGTTGCAGTCCAAAGATAACCATTTTACGCTCATCAATATTATGATGTTGCGGACACAAACGCTGGCAGATGGCACGAAGCGTGACGCCATGCGTCATCGATGCATAGAACTGGAAGATTCTTTGTACACTAGGCAGCAATTTATCCGGCTGAATAGCCACGTACTTGCGACAGGCATTGGCCAGTGCAGCGCTCTGTATGAGGTGCTTAAGGTTCTGTGTCATGTAGACATTGCTGTACTTTAATATGGGCAGCAGCTGCACAACGCCATAATAGACCAGATTCTGTATGCAGGATTTCACCAGATCCGTTTCCACATCCGCCTCGGCGGCAATGCGTGCCAAATGATTGATCCCATTGATGTAGGGCAATATCTGCCAGAAAGATAAAGATAGAATTACAAAATGTTATCTTATCTAAAATTGTTTTGTAAAATTGTTGATTGATGTTTTGTTGTTACCTGTTGTGTGGTCAAGTCCCAGTTTTCTAGCGGTGTATCTCGCAGATTGGCAAGTAATAAGGGCACCACATGATCCTTGACCGGTGGTGGATCCGGTTTGTGCATGACAATTTTCAAATAAATCGTATTGTCACCCTCAACAATGGTGGCCACTTTGCGTTCGTTAAGATCACGTAGCACAGTCTCAAAGATGTGCTGTAGACGCAGTTTATCATCCTCGCGAGACAGAAAGCAGGACTCCTCCTCCATCATAATAAGATATTCTGAAAGTTTCTTCACCACCGGCTCATATTGCACGGATCGGGCACGCGAATCGCAAACAAAACACAAATTGAAAAGAAATGCATTGCGTGCGTATTTCTGCTGATCCTGAATCCCAACGGGGTAACCAACGATCTTAACATCCATAGCGTTTACTGTGAGGATGCAGCGTTGCAAATGCTGCTTGGGTATAATATACACGTTGATTGCATCGAACACCTCCTTGGATATGTAGTTGTCTGGCACCTTAAAAACAGAAATTCCCGTTATCATATTATCTAGTCTCCCCCAAATATAAGAAAAGAAGTCGCTTACCTGACAGCTGATTTTGCAGCCTGCAGTGGCATGGAATTCACTTAAAAAGATGCAGCGGATTTTGCCTTCAGTGCTGCCGCCGGTGATGGCGGGGACGCCTTCATTTGTGTGAGAAATCATGCTTATCCGTTGTCACCAGTCAATCATTACTAGTTATAGATTCCTTAAATTTTCGCCACAATTTTGTTTAATCTCAGACTGTTTACAGTTGTTGTGCGATTGCGATTAAATCGTCTAAAGAGGTTGCCAAAAGGTCATGCATAACTTCTCTTTTCACATCACGTCACACACTTTCGCATAGTTCGCATGGTTCATTAGTCGGAACCACAACACAGATGAACATTTTTTAATTCGAAATAAAGGCAAAATAATAATTATACAGAGTTATAAAAAAAATGATCAACGATTATTATTTTTTTATTCTGTTTAATTTTACAACTTGCGATTAAATTAATAATTTACCGCTAACCGTCTGGCAACGCTAAACTGCTGATAAGTGTTGTTAGACACCTACATTCGATTGCCAGTTGGCTCAACTAATAAACCGATTACTCGATGCCCGTTTTCTGCATGCCGAGTTTACACATAATTTGGCAAACCTTAAGCAGCAAATCGAATTAAAAAATGACAAACATAAACACAAATGTTTCTGAGCGCCTTAAATTGGGTCCACGTGAAAATGTTGCCTACCCCATTGTCATGAAATATTGCGGTCACTGCACAATGCCAATAGAGGTAAGAATGAAAACTGTTGCAAGCGGCATTGTTTCTCAACTCAATATATTCGAAGTACTGCGAATATTATCCGGAGTACGAGAAGTGCAAAGAGTGGCTAGAACGCAATCTACCCGACGATTTTGAGCGACTAAAAATCGAGGAGGAGCAGGCAGCGGCAGATGGCACAGATGATGACAAGAAACGTCAAAAGCGTGGCGGTAAGGGATTGATGCGTGTCAAAAAGAAGGAGGATGTCCCAAAACGTATTTGCGTATCTCGTGCTGCCCGCGGCAAGAAAAAGTCGGTTACAGTTGTAACCGGACTAAGCACATTTGGTATATATATGCTAACCCCTTTGTTCATGCATTCTCTAAGCACTATTTTTACTTGTCCCACGTTGCATCCATAGATATTGACCTCAAAGTAGCTGCAAAGTTTTTTGGAACAAAGTTTGCTTGTGGCTCGTCAGTTACTGGCGATGATGAGATTGTCATACAGGGCGACGTTAAGGATGATCTGTTTGACGTCATTCCTGATAAGTGGGCCGAAATTGATGAAGATATAATCGAGGATCTTGGAGATCAGAAGCGATAGTCAAAAGTCTCTTCCTGCTTATAAAATAATGCTTTTTTATATGCAGATCTCATACATAGTTAACTAATAAATGATTTAAATAACTAGTTTTTACTGTTGAACATTTGCTTTTTGCTTCAATCCGTTCTGATCAGTTCCAATGCCATGAAAGTGTTTGTGCGTCAGTTCAATTATAGCCTCGTTATCTTCGTCGGTAAGAGGCACTTTGTTGTCATCGATGAGCTGCAACCACATACTAATCCATAAATACCAAATACAAATCTGACGCAGTGTTCTCTTTCTTACCAGCTGGGTGTGCAACGCGCTCGTTGGCGGATCGTTAACCATTTGTAACATGTCGTGAGGCATTAAACCATACGCGCCCAGATCGGATAGATAACTTTTAATGGATTCACAAGTTTGCGTTTTGCAAGGCGACTCCTCTAGATACTGTAAAGCCTGTTGTCACATGTACTTGCAATTAGTGTGTATATGATACACTCAATCATTAATATTATTATTATACCTCATATGTTACTGTAGCCAAGTTGCGCATGCCAAACTTTTTTTTGGTGCTTTTGATTGTTTCTAAAATTTGCATTACCTCGAGATTTGTAATGTATCCGTAAGTGGCGTTGACGCTGTCAAGTAGTGGTAAGAATAAGCCAAAATGCAATACAAATTTTTCAACAAAATACTTACATTTCCATCTCATTTAAGCATTTGTTTACCTACACACTATTTATAAAACTAATGCTATCAAAGTGAGTAAAAACGAGGGGAATTGCAAAATCGATACTGAGTACCAACGAGTATGTAAGTACAAGAGCCGAAATCAGCAATGACAATGTAAGTAACAGACAGGAAAACAGTTACCCCGCTTTTTTAACAGAAAAATAGCTGGGACCTGACGTTCCAATCAATCAATGAGAATGTAAAGTAAGAGAGGAAACCAGAGTCGCTCCAACCAGAGAGTACTGAATATACAGAGAGGATCCCAGCGTCGTCATCTTCTGTTAACTTAACATTTTTAAAATTATTGGCTCGTGGGGAAATAAGTATCACTTCTGCCTTGTCAACTCATTCACGAAGTGTGCGATGGGTTAGATAAGGATAGTGATCGGCCATTATTTAGCTTTGTTTTGGTTGGTGGTCGACTTTTGGTTCTATCTGCTTGCTAATGCCTAAAATGGGAAGGCAGTATAGCTTTGTATGAACTTCGTACAATTGAATGGCCAAATGTGAGATACCTAAATATGACTTCCACCATATGTGCTTATGTATATATTGGCAATTAGGTAGACCACTAATGACTTATTGAAAAGGGTTTAAAATGACCAAATACCAAATTAACACTAACCATAAAATAAACGCATTTTGTACTCATATACCTAATATTAATTGTCCTTATATAACATTATTATATATTAAAAATGTCATTGACATTAAATAAATATTGTAATAAAGGGTATCAAAACAACATTGAGCAGCGTGTGCGTTTCAGCAACGACAACCGTCACGTATTGTTTTTGTTATTATTTTTGCGTTCTGCCTAGTCCCGTTAGACGCAGACACATGCATACACAAAAAGACGGCCCAAGGCCACTGCAGCAGGCCGTCCGTAGACGATTTGCCTTCGACTTCAATGAGCATACAAACATACATATACATACTCATTGGTCGGCAACAACTTTTAACACACAAGAAAGAAGGCTCTAGTCAAGAGATCGCAACTAGTCGATACCCTGAACCCTTTACTTCCTTCTGCCTGTTACATACTTTTGCTTACAAACAATATACCCTTTTTCACTGTTTTTTAGTGGTTTCAGTCTATAACAAGCAAACTTACTCTATTTGAAAGCAAAATAACCAGCAGCTCACCAATTTCATATGATAAACTTTAGAAAATGTTCAATTTGTTTGCTAATTCTTTCTAAGGCACTCTTAGCTTAGAGTAACGGAATGGGTACATTCATATGTGTTCATGCTGCGAAATATGAATTAGGCTTTCAGCATAAACAGACAGTGCCAAAAGTACATGAGACAAAGCATGTGCAGTCGATATACAAAGCAAAATCAAATTCAAACATAGCGGTAGTCCGGAAAGATAACCGAAAAGAAACAAGCGATGAGGAGAAATAGGTACTGAAAAGCATCAAAAATGTTCAAAGTTAACAGAAGATGACGACGCTGGGATCCTCTCTGTATATTCAGTTCTCTCTGCGATATACAAAGCAAAATCAAATTCAAACATAGCGGTAGTCCGGAAAGATAACCGAAAAGAAACAAGCGATGAGGAGAAATAGGTACTGAAAAGCATCAAAAATGTTTAAAGTTAACAGATGACGACGCTGGGATCCTCTCTGTATATTCAGTACTCTCTGTGTCTAACGGGACTAGGCAGAACGCAAAAATAATAACAACAACAAAACGTGACGGTTGTCGTTGCTGAAACGCACACGCTGCTCAATGTTGTTTTGATACCCTTTATTACAATATTTATTTAATGTCAATGACATTTTTAATATATAATAATGTTATATAAGGACAATTAATATTAGGTATATGAGTACAAAATGCGTTTATTTTATGGTTAGTGTTAATTTGGTATTTGGTCATTTTAAACCCTTTTCAATAAGTCATTAGTGGTCTACCTAATTGCCAATATATACATAAGCACATATGGTGGAAGTCATATTTAGGTATCTCACGTTTGGCCATTCAATTGTACGAAGTTCATACAAAGCTATGCTGCCTTCCCATTTTAGGCATTAGCAAGCAGATAGAACCAAAAGTCGACCATTAACCAAAACAAAGCTAAATAATGGCCGATCACTATCCTTATCTAACCCATCGCACACTTCGTGAATGAGTTGACAAGGCAGAAGTGATACTTATTTCCCCACGAGCCAATAATTTTAAAAATGTTAAGTTAACAGAATATGACGGCGCTGGGATCCTCTCTGTATATTCAGTACTCTCTGGCTTTGCCTACGGACTGTGCATGCTTTGTCTCATGTACTTTTGGCACTGTCTGTTTATGCTGAAAGCCTAATACCTATTTTTAAGCTTGAACTCATATGAACTACTACTAGTAGGTAGGTATTGTTTGTGTTCAATACTGGCTGGGTGCACCACAAATGAAATTGGACTCAAATTGCAATAATCCCTCTGATACCTCTATTTGGATAATAGTATCGTACATTTTATTTGATATTCAATGAAGCGCTTAATTTTTTTATATTTTCGTTTTTTTGTTTTTTTTAAAGCTTCAAATTTGTATTAACATAGGTTAGTAACATTATTGATTGATTGCACAGCAGTGAACTATTTGTTTTTCCTAAATACATATTCATATGCATATGCTTATGCTTCATAAATAATTTTAACATATATAGTATATATATATATATTTTTTTTTTAAATTTTTTTTATAATTATAGGGACTCTAACGATGAGGCAGCCGAACATATGGTCGCATCCGAATCGCTTAATCTTGGTGCGCCCAATGCCGACTGCAACGGCTGTGATTGAGATTGAGTTGGAAAGGAGCCGAGCAGCGGCGAAGTGAGATCATTGAGGCTGTTAAGCCCACTTGGCGTTGGCGTGGCAACTCTGGTCAGACTTAAGCTGCTGCCGTCTGTCGAGGAAGATGAGTCGGCGTAACGTTCCAGCAGCATCTGGTTAAATGTCCTTGCTGGCCAATCATCGTCAAAGCTTGCCGGCAAACCTTCTAGCGGAGGTTGTGGATCTGTTGGCGTAGTTATGGGCGTGGGCATATGACAAATGCTGCTGGTAAACGAACTATTCTCAATGAGGCTGCTGACCGGCTCCAGAAAGCGTTTGCCATGATACGTGTCCACACTGACTCCCTCATTCCGATTAACGATATAAGATGATGACGATGGCGAAGCCAATGAGAACAATGTAATAGGTCGAAAGTGACTCGCAGGTGTTATGGCATTGATATTAAGATTATGATTGTGATTATGGGTATTGGAGTTGGACTTGAAGTTAAAGTTAAGGTTGGTCAGCTGCAGCAGCTCAGTTTCTGAATAAGGAGAACAGCGAATCAAATAGAAAATAAAGACAGCAACAAGATACTAAAGTCTAAGGAAAGCCATCAAGCATTTCTCTGGCAATAAAACTAAAATTGCGACAACGCTACCTTTGCTTCATACCTTCCGCGGCGATTTCCTCATTGTCCACATCCTCGCTAATGCTTGCCTGACCGCCGCTTTCAGCTCCGCCCGCAACAGATTCACGACTGTTATTTCCGTCCGGTGTGGTGGTGCGCACCACTGCCACCACATCCATGTGCGAGTCCAGCGAGAACTGTTTACCGGACATGAGAATACCACGTACTCGGCGACGTGTCGATGGCGATTCCTGATGCTGTAAACCGTAACAGTTACAGTCAAGTTAGTAACACCTTCTGGTTTATATGCTGTTACTTCACTTACTGCTATGCGTATGCCCGCGTAGGTTTTTGCCAGAAACTCATCAGCATCAAAGATAGCTGCAAAGGAGCCGTTCACCACTTTGGGTGACGATGGCGAGTTCGATAGCAGTAAACTGGAACCAAAAGCTTCGCTTTTCTCCTTGGTATCTATGTAGAAAATAGAATTGAATTATCAGATAACTGAACTTATGTAAAAGCAAAACGATATTAAGTTAAGTATATATATAATTTATGCACTCTAAAAATGCATTCGCATCAAAATGAAAGGTAAGTTTATTGTATTTGATTGATACTACATCTGTATGCAGACACATTTTGATCTATCCGGAAAATAATTTTTATCTATCGTGGATGCGACAGTTTGCATTCTATTATCATCTATTGCCATTGAAGTATAACATATATCTTTATATTGCATATATTAATACAAAAAAAACTAGTCGAATTTCTATATAAAGAGTTTCCATATAACGAAGCGAGAAGATCAATTTGAAAATTTCACAGATACTTTTGTAAATAAAAGTATAATGTTCTCATCTATGTGTATACATATGTATATAAAGCTTTTAAGCCCTAAGTCTGAATGTTGATTAATTTACAGCCCTAATTATAAGATTAAGGAAGCTAAATTTATTCATCGTATCTGAATTTTTGACTAAAGGTGATTACTAGAAAAGGAATTTTTGTTTTCACCTCTGATTTTGACTAGCAGAATACTAAGTAATACGTATAAAAAGTCACAATTAAAAAAAATGGAATTTTAAGTCGTTTGCTTAAAGGTAAAAGTAATCAAAAGTTTAGTTTTAGTAATGTAATTTCTCGAGTGCTCAAATTTAGCTTTGGCTCTGTTTTCGATGATATTTTTTATACGCTATTGAAAAAGTATTTGCAAGACAAAAAAAGTATTATTTACAACTTAAGACATCAGGATTATGACTTGCATTTAAATTATTTGATAGATCACTACATTTTGTTAAGGTGCTGGTTGAAATACGTCGTGAGCTTCTGTAGATGTATATTAGATTAAATAAAATCTTTTAATTTGTCTTATATATAGTTTTTTTTACCTAAAAATAACATTCAAAAAGATTTTTGGCCGTCCCAAATTAACTTTTGAAGTTAAGGAATGTAGTATTGGATTAGTGGATCAACGTGTTTAATGGTAATGACAAAGCGTAAACAATAAGTAAAAACAAAAATTAAGCTACAAGAAAGCGTTACGTAACGAAATAATACGAAACAAAACGAATTAAGCCGAGGGTTGATCAATAATTGGGAAGGGCCCAGTGTTTACCCTTCAGATAGACGCGATTCGCAATTGTAATGTTCATCTCGTCAAGAATTATCGATGCCACCTGTCGAATTTCCATCCAATCCTTGACAACATCGTCTAGCGTTGTGTGTGTCGAAGTAATTGTAAACCGAATCACATATTGTCCCTTCAGAGAGGACGGTACACAGTGCTGATTGCCTCGATAGTTTAAGCGTTTAAGCAGCCGCTCGGTGATCTCATTGGCACCACGTATTCGAAATACAACCAGTCCCAGATGCCGCTTAGCTGGGAGCTCGAAGCGATGGTCAGCCAGGACAAGAGCCTCAAACTTCTGGGCCAAACGCACACCCTCTCGAATATGCCGTTGCAGACCCTTGATGCCAAATGATCGTAGCACAAACCACACTTTGAGAGCTCGAAAGCGTCGACTCAGCGGAATTTGCCAATGCATAAAGTCGACAGCCACTCCGGAATTCTCATGCTGCAGATACAATGGCTCCACATTAAAGGTGCGATGCACTGCGGTACTGTCCCTCACCCACATTGCGGTGGCATCAAAGTGCACCATTAGCCACTTGGATGGGTTAAAGGCAATGGAATCAGCCCTTTCGATGCCGCGCAACCAGGTGCGAAACTCGGGACAGATAAAAGCACTGCCCGCATATGCAGCATCAACATGCAGCCACAGGTTGTACTCACTACACACGAAGCCGATCTGAAAACAAAAGTTAGGGCTTATAGACAATATCTTTATTGACTATGAATTAGCTTACGTACTTCATCAAGATTGTCAAAGCTGCAACTACCAGTGGTGCCAAGTGTGGCACAGACCTGTCAATGATTAAAATTAAGGAATCAGGTTTTTAAGATTTGGGCGCTGCTTCTTATAATTATACCTTTTTATTTAAAATTTTGAATCTATGCAACTCAGGTTTAAAATAAAAAATTATCAAATTGATTTTTTTACCTGAAATATTAGATTTAAAAGTTTTTAATAATAACAAAAAAAAATTATTTTAATCAAACTATCGAGGTAAAAGGCTTGTGACGGAAGCATATTAAAGTCTCAAAAATTCCGATATCCAGTTTTTAACTCAGGATAAACAACAAAATAAATCATCCGTTCTGAAAAAGTACCAAGTTTAGCTTGCGCACATTGTTTAGAATTTTTTGGCTTTAGAACCTTGAAACATCAAAGAGCTAAGAGATACCGTTCAAGCGATACAAAGAACATATTCGAAGCTTATCCCCACCTTTGGGGTAAGATATATTTACCACATATAAACTCGTAAGTTCTTTATTTTTGAAATATGTTTGGCACTTGCAAGTTTTATTTCTAAGGATATTTATTGTACAAAATATTATTGATGGGGAGGAAAAACACAGCCAGTTAAGCGTTAACGAATTTAGTTTAAAACAAAAGGGGCAGCCGTAAAATAGGAAAAAGAAAGCATTTTAACATCGCTATCAGGTAGAAATTCTAGTTAATATTTTAGTCAACAGCGGCAGAGCGATGACGACCACGGTTGACGACGGTTATTAATTGGATCCAGTGGGAATCGAGGGATTTATAAAAATAGAAGCAGCAGCTGCTGCTGATGCTGCTGCCGTTTGGCCAAACAAATCCACTCAGCGACTAATTGAGCAACGGCGGCGGCCAATTAATTTTGACAAGTCCACGAAGAAGACAGAAACAGAAGCACAGAAGACTTACCCAGAATGGCACCAGGCCCTGCTTAATGTCGTCATCGATGGCCTCTCGCAACAGTTTTCCCCTCATTGCCAGCTGCTCGTCAGCCTCAATATAACGCATACGCACGAGTCCTGGGGGGTGGTTGGGATTTTCGTTAAGCGGCTTACATAAACGTCACACACACAACTCACCAATCAGAGCCGCCTTTTCCACGCTCGAATGCGCCTGATCCGAGCAATAGGCCACCAGGCGGGCATTTATTTCCGCATCCTGAAAGCCAGGGTTGCGCTCATGAAAGCGTTGAATGGCTCGAGTGCGTCCGGCTAGAAGACATACGAGAGTCGCCTCACTGGCTGTTGTCTGCAAGACACCGCCGCCCTGGCAATTGTTGCTCAAATGTAGAAACTGATCCGGCAACCCAATCATCTTGCCCAGCCAATTCATCACAACAATTTCTAGCTCGGTGCATGCCGGTGAACTGGCCCAGGTGAAGCCTAAACAATTGATGGCATCGGCAAGCATATCGCCCAAGAGAGATGGCATCGAGTTGAGAGCCGGAAAGTATCCATGCATATGTGGCGACTGCCAATGGGTCACTCCTGACATAATAATCGGTTCCACATCGCCAAATATCTTTGGCCAGGGTTCGCCCTCAACGGGCGCCGATTCGGGCAACAGTTGACGCATATAGCCAGGACTCACATCGGGAAAGACGCGGCGCTCGCGTATATTCTCCAAATAATCAGCTATATAGTCAACCATCTCCTTGCCTGCAGGGTCAAACATAAACAAATTAATTCATTCATTCATTACTAATATAAGTCTACGCGAACTTGTTTAGTTATGGGTAAGATTTAAAGTTGGAAAATAATGTGCCCGTGGATGGGACTGGGGCTAAAAACAAGACAAGAAATAACAATCTTGTCGTGTCTACAACTCAACGTTTAAAGATTGAAATAAGCTTTAATTTAAGACCATTTAGATGTTTCCAATACGTCAGGTTGGAAAGAAATATCATACTTGGGGTTATCTACCCCAAATTTTTCTCTAAGTTCTAATGTGATACTCTACTACAAACTCTGAGAGCGCCATCGTGTTCAGCGCACAAAAATAAAAAATAAACAAGTGAGAAGGCTCTAGTTGACAAATCCCGACTAAACGATACCCTGAACCCTATACTTGTGTATGTGTGTGTGTGAGTGTACGCGCAAACTGCATACTCAACTTCAATGTTCCATGTCTCTGGTGTTTCTCGACCGATTTTAAAAAAATTTTCACAGATTTAATTATTTTGTTTATTAATGTAAATGCTATCTCAAAGTTTTCCAAATTCAAGATTTTGTTGTTATCGATCCCATGTGTATATCGGAAACGGGATGAGTTATCGAAAATCTAAAACAAACGTGTACTGCCAAGAAATGAAGCGAGCTTAATTTTCAAATCTGGAGTCTCTAGCTTTTATAGTGTCTGAGATTGGCGCGTTAATATCGTATCGACTCGACTGTTGATGCTGATCAAGAATATATATACTTTATGAGGTCGGAGATACTTCTGCCTGTTACATACTTTTGCACAAAACCCCACTTATACCCCTTTTACCCATTTTTAACGTGTTCAGGGTATAAAAACAACTTAGATAGCTAACAAAGTTATTTATTTTATAGACCTGTGTTAATTTTATAAAATCTCTCTCTATATAAAAAAAAAATATTCACAAAAAATAAATTCCAAAAAATAGATAAGTTAAACCAAATTTTACGTAATTAAGCAATGGTTAAAAAAGTTGAAGGTTTTTATAAAATATTATTTGGAAGAGTAGTTTGGAAATATAAAAAAAAAAATCATTTAAGAATTCAATCGCGAAAAAGATAAATATTAAATATTTAGAACGACAATATTTAAGTTTTAAACTAGTTGTTCCAACGAATCGAATGAGTTGAAAATATTAGTCTGTTGAAATGAACAAAGAAACAGGGAAGGAAGCATCTTCAACCTTATAAACTCTATATATTCTTGATCACCATCGAGAGCCGAGGCGACATAGCCATGACCGTCTGTTTGTCGTTCTAAATTTTGAATACAAGCTTTACTAAACCTTAGGCAGAACAAGTTTGTTTCATGTTATCAATAACTTTTCCTGCTTTCAATATACAGATGCAATCGATAACAGTTAAATAGCTTTAAAAAATCTCTTAAATTTCCAATAAATAAATTGAGAAGTACCGGAGATATGCATTGGTGCAGTAGTGCAGGCATGACCGTACGTGTAAGCTCAAGGGTTTAGGGTATTTTCTAGTCGGGCTTACCCAACTAGGCCCTTCTTACAAGTTTGCATTGCTGCGACTAAATGTGAAAGCTCATTAAATCACGATATACGAGCCAACTATAATACACAAATTTGTACTGATCTTGGGCAAATGTGTTGGGACAAATCCCAAATCCTTTTAACACTGTAACGCATGCAAATCAAATTAAGCCAGCGAGATACAATTGTATCTGAGCATGTAGCTCAGAGCTGCGGCTTGCTGTGCGTTTTATGGTCACACACTTACCCCTTTGACGATACTCCTTAAAGTCCATAGTCCCGATGACGTCTGCAACTGTGCTCTGTGCGTGTGAGTGTGGGTGTAAGTGCGAAACGTGTGTATGTTTAAAAATTGTTTGCAGCTGATATAACGAAAACGTTGGGTATTATCCTTTATCAGTTTTGACTCTGGACGTCTCTTAGGGCGTAAATTGTTGCTGGCTGGGATTGCGGCTATCGTTGTTGCTACATGTGCGCCATTATCTGTGAGAAGAAGAGTTTCGGGGCTTAGTTAATTTGTGTGTGTCAAATTCAAATGACAAATTGGAACGTCGACCGCTGACTGAAAATTTAAGTGAAACTTGGACATTACCGCCAGCTACACGACGTTGCGGGGCTTCATTCTAATTGGAAATGAAAAGCGGAAAGACGAAACCCATGGAAAGACGACAATCGGTTGTGTTATTGTATATGTCTGTTGTATTGTTGTGTGTGTTTGGGAAACGTGGCCAGCTGTAAAAATAGCGTTATGTTTTGGATGTGTTCTGCTAGGGTTAGTTTCTCATATTAGCGCCACAGGTCGTTGGGGGTTAGAGTTGAAAAAAAGGGTTAGTTGTTCAACCTGTTAATTGTGACTGAACAAATATTTATATATAATTTTCGCGAATAGAGTTTTTATTATTGAAACTTTGTGTAACGAATGCTTGGAGCACTCGTCTTTTATATGTGCACACCAAAAAAAAAAAATTAGTATTTATTAAATAATTATAATGTCCATCAATTTGTATAGTGTGCCATGGGTTGGCAGATTGTACGTCCATTACGATTGCAACATGCAACAGTTGTTGTTGTTGTTGGTTTTGTAGTTTACTCTACTGCGTATTTGAATGTATTTAGACATGAAAGATTGGCGCTTGCCGATTCGTCAACAAAATTCCGTTTAAATGTTGAGCGCTCTTTAATTGTTTATGCTGATTTTTCATTTTATTGTTGTTGTCTATAAAAATGCTGTCAATTTACTAACTATCTTGTGCGATCGCGTACATTGTTCATATACTACATATATGTATATATTACTATATAGAAACAAACACGTGTATCTCTGGCGCATCCCAATAATGCGGCACAACTGCCACAAATGCACTCGGTTGAACCTATTCAAAACTGATTGAACTGCATTTTGTCATGCATTGACAACTAATTAAATTAAAACAACAAATATTTATATAATTCATGCAAAAACTACAAAAAGATCACAATTAACAAGTAAGAAGGCTCTAGTCGAGAAATCCCGACTAGACGATACCCTGATCCCTTTACTTTACGCGTACAGTCAGTGTTTGCAAGTATGTGTGTATGTGTGTACGCGCATACTGCACACTGCGTTGAAAACTTCAATGTCACATATCTCCGGTGTTTCTTAACCGATTTTAAACAAAATTTCACAGATTGTCATTATTTTATTTAATATTTCAAATGCTATCTCAAAGTTTTAAAAATTCAAGATTTTGTTGTTATCGATCCCATGTGTATGTCGAAAACACGATGAGTTATCGAAAATCGAAAACAAACTTGTACTGCCTAGGGATTAGGCGAGCTTAAGTTCCAAATCTGGAGTCTCTAGCTCTTATAGTCTCTGAGATCGACGCGTTCACACATACGGACGGACGGACGGACATGGCTATATCGACTCGGCTGTTGATGCGGATCAAGAATATATAAGCTGTATGGGGTCGGAGATGCTTCCTTCTGCCTGTTACATACTTTTGCACAAAACCATTATACCCTTTTTTCCCATTTTTTATGGGATCAGGGTATAAAAAGGAACAAATCTAATGCTCAAAATTATATGGTTATCTCCAAGTTGTCTGCTATTCCTAAGATTTTTGAGAAATTAATAACCTCTCATCTTCAAAATCTTTGTAGATCTATGATTTCACCGTGCCAGCACGGATTCATGAAACAAAGATCTACCACCACTAACTTACTAGAACTCACATCATTTGTTATTAAGGGATTTCAAGACAAATTGCAAACTGATGTTATTTACACTGATTTTAGTAAGGCTTTCGACTCTGTAAACCACTTCCTTTTAATATATAAACTTAAGCTTTTGGCCTTTCCCAATAATCTTATTCTTTGGATTCAAGATTATTTAACTTCTAGAACTCAGAGGGTCTATTTTAACGGCTAAGTTTCTAAAGCGGTTCAGGTCACTTCTGGTGTTCCACAAGATAGTCACCTTGGACCGTTAATATACTGTACTGTTGTGTGTCTCTTGTCCGACTGATTCTCGAATAAGGATCTTGTGTATGGTATCCCAAATACAGGATTCATCAGGATAGAATAGAATCGGTGCAAAAACAGCTTTTGCCCTTCGGGGTCTTAACGGGTATAATAATACTAATTTACCTATCACAGACTTTCACTAATAAATCTTCCCTCTCTGACTAATCGTAGAACAATGCTAGCAATAACCTTTGTACACTAACTAATAAATGGTGAAATAGATTGCCGCATACTAATTAACCAAATTAACTTTGCAGTACCTATTAGAACTACCCTGAAACCTAGAGCTTTTCAAGCTTGTTATTCTAACTATGCTAACCATAACCCTTTTCGGATCTTATGTTCAATATATAATGGTATTTTCCAATTAATACAAAGTGCCACTCCAATTTGCTCGCTGAAAAAACTAGTCTTGTGTCATCTGTCTACATGTTCGCGATCTTCGTAACCGCACGCTACGCGGTGCACCCCTCGGCCGGACGTGCGGGAGGTGGGTCGCTTTGTACTTGGGCCCGCGCGTTAACAAGCCGGCGCTTGGTATTGTTGGGCCACTGAATGTACTTTTCGTTAGTACATCTACGTCCAATAATAATTGTATTTGACTCTTTTATAGTTTTTAAAATACTTACTTACTTTTACCAAACTAGTTTATTTTACTTTTCGATCTTATAAAACATTTATTTATTATATTTTTTGTTCTTATATCGATTGATTTGAGTACCGCTTGCTTATATTGGTCCATATTAATAGCTTTGGCTCGAAATTGGGTCAAATGAAACGAATTTGTTCCATTTGTATATAATGAAGTTATATTTAAATAAGTTAAGATCGCATATACCACCCGAAACTGAGGCAATAAATGTTCGTTTAACTTTAGACTTAACTGCGTAAGAAACATATTTCGTGCAATGCCATCCGCTTGTTAAACGTGGTTCGATTCAGGTTCGATTTCTGGCAAACGCAATTGTTTTCCATTTTGAATTTCTATAACGCCAAGCCGCTGCCTCCAGTATTAAGTTTATTAGCAAATTTCTATAGTATGTTTTATACTGTACTTGGTTTAAACAAATATTTTGGGCTGCTTTCGGGATAGTTCTCAAAAAAAAAAAAAATAATAATAAGTTAAAAGCAAAACATTATCATTTTTGAAACAATTTCAAGACCACTTCTTAAACTAAGAAAATCTGGTGCTGGTGGCAGACTATTGTCAACGGATGTTCTTGAATTTGAAACTTGAAAGAACGGATTTAATTTCCAATTAAATACACTATATACTCCCTTTTTAACTATAAGTTGATTTTTGATCAAAAATGTTCTAATGAAATAAATAAATAATCACAATAAGATAAATAAATAAATAATAAAAGTTGAGGACATTGAATAAAATCATAGCGCGAGCAAAGATTTGATTGTGGACGTAGAGTTTCTTATTGGTAATATACTTGTATATATGTGTTTTAATTTTTTGTGATATCCGATTTTATTCTTACAGACCAAATACAAGCATCAAGTTTTGCAACTTTATCAAGTGATTATCTCTTACATTTAAGCAATCTTTTTGCGCTATCGCAATATTATATAATTAGGTCTGTTGCAATCCTTCAAGGATTTCACATTGGTTGGTAATATATAATAATAATAATAATAATAATAATATTTATCGAAAGCCCAACTAATAGACAATCTTATCTGTAAGCCTATTAACTCATAAATGATTAAATTAAAAGAAATAATGAGTAAATATCTTAAAAGCTTGCATTTGATTACGACTTTTTTAATGAATGCATTTCTGGTTCTATTGTTTCTTTCGAATGTTTTTTACCTATTGCATTTTACTCCTTATTACCATTATTTAAATCATTGAAACAATATTAATACAAATTTCGTATTACCGTATCAATAAAAACTTATTCTCTACGTTTACGGGTTAAAGGATCAGTAATAAATATATAAAAAATACTAACTTAAATAAATAGAAAAACTTAATGTTTGTAATAATTAAAATACGTTCAATGCCATTTCTTGTGACAAATTTATTAAATTAGCACAAACGACTTAGAAAGGAAATTAGCGGCCTGTAAATAATCGGGGCATGGTTTTAACTTAAACAAGTAAGAAGGCTCTAGTCGAGAAATCCAGACTAGACGATACCCTGATCCCTATACTTTACGCGTACAGTCAGTGCTTGCTAGTATGTGTGTATGTGTGTACACGCATATTGCACACTGCGTTGAAAACTTCAATGTTCCATATCTCCGGTGTTTCTCAACCGATTTTCAAAACAAATTTCACAGATTGTCATTATTTTGTTTAATATTTCAAATGCCATCTCAAAGTTTTCCAAATTCAAGATTTTATGATGTATATCGGAAACGGGATGAGTTATCGAAAATCGAAAACAAACTTGTACTGCTTAGGGATTAGGCGAGCTTAAGTTCCAAATCTGGAGTCAGACAGACGGACGGACGGACATGGCTATATCGACTCGGCTGTTGATGCTGATCAAGAATACATATACATTTGATATATAGAAATATACAAATATATGTATGCGCGTACACACACACACACACACACACTTACTTGCAAGCACTGACTATACGCGTAAGGTATAGGGCTCAGGGTATCGTCTAGTCGGGATTTCCCGACTAGAGCCTTCCTACTTGTTTTTCATTACTTAACAGTGCTTATAAAATAATTTAAGCGTTGCCATACAAAATAAGATGGTGCTTTAACATATAGAAGAAAAGAAAAGGTATCATTCACAGATCCAAAAAGTCGGTTACAGTTAAATGCAAGTATTTGAAAATCACAGTAACCTTAGAATGTACCTACTTCAAAGTGCATTTTGATACATTACAATCTTAGTGGTCACCCAGGTGACCGAATACGATCCATATGTAATCATTTTGTGAAAAAGACATCGATGTGTCTTATCACTTAGTTGATTGCAGTGAGTCAGCCAGGACAGAGTGTTTTATATATCGGTCATATACTTAAAGGCTTTCAAATATCATTTGAGTTAATGTTAATTTGAAATTTAATTCAATTAAGTTAGTTGTTACATGTTGATTTTCGGACTTATGACAGTCTTCAAGTAAATGAGCGATTAATAAAGTTTTTGTATCACCTTTGACTCCCGAATCGTTATTGGATAGTCAATCTGTTTCCATGCAAAGAAGTCGCTTGGTTAGTTTTGTATCTATGTTTTAAAATAACTTCAAATGCAGTTTACGAACATTTTTGCACGGTTATAAATAATTAAAATATAACAGCAGAATTGAATTTGATTTGCTTTTATTTACCACTACACACACAAGTTTCAATAGTTTTCAAATGCGTCTTGTTTCACTATCAGTTCAAAACTAGGAACTTCAATATCAAGCTGCCTTTATTTATACCCCAAGCTTTTCGTCCTGTCGCAACAATCCATTTAAATAAATGGTATGTCTCTGTGGGAAAAAAGCGACCGTATGTTGCCTTGTATGCTGAATTTTTGTATACCCTTTAAAATGATGGATGTGAAATTATTTTCATTTCACTCTTATATTTTTAGTGTATAGCGAAATCCCTCTCTAGTTTAAAATAAAATATTGTAATCTGTAACACAGTTAATACAAGTTTTTGATTGGGTATAAATATTTTGAAGATTTTGAATTTTGTTAATAATAACATATCTGTAAAAACCTAACAAAAACATATAATAAGAATAGTATTTAATTCTTATAATTTTATTATTATCTATTCGTAAGCCAAAATGATTGGTATACCAAACAACTCTTTCTTTGTGCAGAGATCACAAGCAACAAAAAACCAGCAATCCGAAAAGGACGCCAAACAGAGAAGGGAAGAAACTCAGCAACAGCCAATGAAAGCGGTTCGCCTTAGGAAGCCATTGACCAATCAAAGCTTAGCTCTCGGCTCTCAGCAACAGGATAGGGGAAATGGGCTGACTATTCACAAATGGGTCAAATGTTTCAGAGACAAGCGCCTAAAGGATAGATATAGGCAATCATATAACAATTGAAGTATTGTGAAGATTAAGTTGTGGCAATTCTCCTAATCGTCTATCGCACTAATCATCTTTAAAAAAAGATTGCAAATTCATAAATATTGGCTTATTGTCTGTCAAATAATTGACATCAACAACGAAACACAAAACATACACAATTAAATACATAACAGAACTCTGGCTCCTATGGCAGCTGTTTTCTACAAAAAGCTTATTACACAGTTACAACGGCAGCGGCAAACGTTGACGGCTGTTGGAGGTCAATGAGCTTTGCTTGTTGTTGCTCGTCTCATAAATTTCGAAAATATATATATACCGCTACTTTCAATGGCTTTTGCACGTCTTTCTGTGGCTGTGTGTTTGTGTGTATAGGTATAAACTCTTAATTGTGTGCATGCGTGTATTACCAAATATTGAGTAATATAATAAGAATTTCAGTTTCTTTTGGCTTTCTCGGGACAGTTACAAAATGTTTGTATGTCTGTTGCGTCGCAAACGCCCAAAAACGCTTATTCTCTCTCTCTCTCTTTCTCTAGCTCTCTTTCGTTTTTTTTCTTTGTCGTTTTCTTACTTCGACGGCAGCTTTCAATGCACACTTCTTGTTAAAAATACATTGCGCTCAGATTATATTTTCATAAAAATACTTGTCAAAATGCAATCCGCATGTGAATTTTGAATTGAATTGAATAACTGCTTTTTGCTCTTAACGTGCGTGCGTTCTCTTTGTGCGCTCTCTTAAGTTGTGATCAGTTTTTTTTTTTCATACTCTGCGCGCACTTTCTTTGTGCTCTTTTGCGCGCTGTCTTCCATATCTGCAACTGCTGTTTCGCTCTCTCTCGCTCTCTCAGTCTTTTCTTTTGTGGCGTGCTCAGTTTTTTTCGAATTTTTGTGTTTTGATTCCATTCTTCTTCGCTAAGAACGTTCGTTGACCTTTTTGCTTGCTTCTGGGGCTTGCTGTTTGTGCGATGCTCGTTGTTGCTGTTGTTGTTGTTGTTGCTTTTAACTGCTGCTGCTGCTGTTCTTCTTTCCGCTTAGCGGTACTTCTCAACCTGTTTTTATTTAATTTTCTCTTCTCCGCTGTTACTGCTGCTTCTTGTGATAAGTTTTCTCTTGCTGTTTATGTATGTTTGTACATATGTGTTTGTGAGTGTGTTTACTGTACAAGTCTTCCTGTTTATTTAACGATTAAATTTAAAGGTGTGCTTTTTTGTACTTTTGTATGTGTAGGTGTTTGTATTTGTGTAAGTGTGTATGTGTGTGTGTGGCTGATGCTGAGCTCCGATGACGCGAATTCCAGCTACAACTTTGACTTTGACTTTAACTCTAAATCGGACTCAATCCTGGCTCGGACTTGAAGTGCTGTTTCTTTGCACTCAAAAATACAAAACATAACACGAAAATGAACCGTGTAATTTTACAATGCGGTCTTTTTTAAGCGTACAACTTAGTAATTGTAAAGAAATGAATTAAAAATAACAATGCATATTGATTTAATCGTTGAACTATATGTAATCCGACTATACATGTTCTAAAATAAAATTTTTAAATAAGGTTTTTTATTCAATAAAACCGTATTTTATTCTTCTTCGTGGCACGGCACAAAAACTTAAAAAGCTGAAAACTTGTTTGGTTAAAGATCTAAAAAGAGAAGTAAGTAAAATTAAAGCAAACACATTTATTACGTATACGCAAAAAGAAATTCATGGCTCTAATAAAATGCGCCTTTGTTTCTTGTACCTTCGTTGTTGCTAGGTTGTATTTTCGAGTTGTTGTATCATCAGCATTTAATAAGCAGAAATTCTTCTTTCGCGTGTCTGTAACCAAAAAGGAGGATCAGCAGGGGATCTAAAGTGGGACCCTGATTCTTAGCCAACATCGGTCGTTGAGTTCGTTTGGCTGCTGACGCTGATCGCGATGCGCCCGATGTCGATTCGGCATGTTTGCAGGGGGCCCACCTTCCGCACAGGTTTTGAGAAGCTGATTGGGGGGAGTGGTGGTGGTGGGGGGGATCGTGGAGTCTTGCTAGCAGATGACTCCAACACGGACTCGAGACTGCGATTCGCAATTCGGAATCCATGCGTCTGACCATTTAGTGTTCAAACGTCCACACGTCCAGTCCAGTGTTTTTCGTGTTAAGAGTGCATTTTGCTCTCTCTCGCTCGTCCCTCGTTCCACGTATTTCGTACCGCGCCAGCGCCAATACAGTCAACGAGTGCGTATTCGTTATTGGGCCACTTGGCAGTTCGTTGGGCGACCACTTCGTCTAGCCGTTGACCGTTTAAGCCTGCAGTTTGCTCTCTCGTGTCCGTCTTGAACCTGTTGCCAACAGCTCTTTTCGCGTTCGGCTTCTGGCCGACGCTTGAACTAATTAAGGGCTATTGTTATCGATATTTGACGTGTGCCCCCGAACTGACATCGATTTGATTGAAGTTGCTTTCAATTCGTTAAACTGTGCAGTTTAATTATTGTTAAATGGACTGTCAAGCTGTTTTAACACATCAGTAACTGCAAATTAGATGAGATCATTAAATCAATGTAACATGCCCAGCACTATAAGAGGTAGGTGTCCTAAATTTATTCATGTTGTTAATACCTTTAATGAAATTTCAACATCCAACTTAAGTTAATGATTTTGGAGTCTAAACAACAAAATGTTTGCAAAATACCATAACAAATATTTTAATTAACTTTAATTAGATATAGTTAGCCAATTTAAAGCTTTAACCCCCTCGAATTTCTTTTTAAATTATGTATTACACGTCCATTTTATATTGACGATTAAGCAGCACTTTAAGATTTCGAGATATTCAAATAAAGAATATTCAGAATATTCACCTCAAAGAATACATCATGGACATATTTGTAGTGATGCTTTATTTTGAAACATTTTTTTTTTGTTTTTTTAATACTGCAAAAAGAAAATCCAATCATCCTATAGATGCAGTTAGATTACAGTTAGATTACAGTTTGACACGAAAGTGTTTACACAATGTTAACAATTTTGATTTTTTCACTTTAGAGCTATATATAGAGGACACACTGGCTATTCAAGATTTTGTTGTTGTCGATCCCATGTGTATATCGGAAACGGGATAAGTTTTCGATAATTTTAAACAGACTTGTACTTGGATTTGGAGATCTAATGTTCCAAATCTGGAGTGTCTAGCTTTGATAGTCGTGAGATCAATACGCTCATACATACGGACGGAAGGACAAACGGACGGAGGCTATATCGACTCGGCTGTTGATGCTGATCAAGAATACATATACTTTATAGGGTCGGAGAAGCTTCCTTCTGCCTGTTACATACTTTTGCACAAAACCATTATACCCTTTTACCCATTTCTAATGGGTTCAGGGTACAAAGAGGAAGTGTGTAAACACTTTTGTGTCAGTTGAATTTAGTGCCTTTGTTAGAATTTTTTTATTTTTCTTTGTTAATGTTAATAATTAATTGAATTACTTATAAAAATTAAAAACAACAATTAGTGTGTCCCTTATAGCTTCAAAGTGAAAAAATCAAACTTTTTCACATTGTGTAAACACTTTCGTGTAAAACTGTATTGATTGACCGACTTGACATACTAATTTGACTTCAGATGATGTCAAGGTCGTCATTAAGGCCAAATCCAAAGCCAATTTTACGGTGGAAAAATTTAAATTCAATTACACTCGGAATATCTGTTATAGCACTATATGTTGTAAAAAATTATGACCGGAACACATTATAGTGAATGAATATACTGCCAGAAAGAAAAATCGGCCTCCGTTTGTATCTCCCTCTCCAGTAGTTGTTTCTTAAACTCTTCAAGTTTCTAATGTCATTGCCGGCATCTCCGACCCCATAAAGTATATATATATACTTGATCAGAATCAACAGTCGACTAGATATAGACATGTCCGTCTGTCCGTCCGTCCGTCTGTCTGTCTGTCTGTCTGTCCATCTGTCCGTCTGTATGTATGAACGCGTCGATCTCAGAGACTTTAAGAGCTAGAGACTCCAGATTTGGAACTTAGGCTCGCCTAATCCTTAGGCAGAACAAGTTTGTTTTCGATTTTCGATAACTCACCCCGTTTCCGATATAGACATGGGATCGATAACAACAAAATATTGATTTTGGAAAACTTTGAGACGGCGTTGGATACATATAACAAAATATTGACAATCTGTGAAATTTTTATTAAAATCGGTTAAGAAACACCGGAGATATGGAACATTAGGTTGATTATGCAGTATGCAGTATGCGCGTACACACACACACACATAAATACAAGCACTGACTGATGCATAAAGTATAGGGATCAGGGTATCGTCTAGTCGGGATTTCTCGACTAGAGCCTGCTTACTTGTTGATTATATAAAACTGATGTCAAATTTTGACATATTATAACCTAAGGCTCAATGATTTGCTTGAAAGCCTTCATCAAGGTGCTTCAATTGTATTGCTCTAGTTTCAAAATCCAAAATGTTTGTTTAACGCATTTTCCTTAATTTCACCTAATTTGTACAACCAAATATGTGCGAATGCAGATACATATATCATAAACGAACCAAAGGAATCCGAACCCTCGCAGTTGGGTGATTCCCTTTTTATATAACAACAAAAATAAAAACTCAGAAATAAAAAAAAGGTTTAGAAACTAGAGCCGTGGCTCTAATTGTAGAGCGTTTAATGCGTTAAAAACGCTGGTCCTAATTTCTGTAAGATTCGTGTTTCCGAGAGTACTTGTTTGCATTCACTGTATAATGTTAATATCATCCTCATACACACACAAACAAACAGCCAATAATCTCGTTATTGTTATTATAACCATCTTCATTGATGTTTTTTTAACCCTTTTGGTTGCGATGGCGTAAAGCGTACAATCATTTTAAAAAATTTTGGTCGTTAATCAATTGTTGCATATAATTGCGTTTTACAAGTACATATCAATGTATATATATATTTTTTTTTAATTTAAGCCGGTTTGAGTGCACATCACAATAAGTTGGGGATGTGACCAACCCTTGATGTTGTGAGTTTCCCTAGTCGAGTTCCTCTGGTGGATCCAATTTACTTGTTAACAGATGAACGGGCGGTCGAGCAGAAACCACAAACTCTTCTCCGGTAAACCTTCGTTTAAAACACTAACACTGATGCTCTGCCTCTTTATAAACAAGGCCATCAAATTATTTTAAGTTAGGAGATGTTAACGTAGCATCAAAGATTTTAAACTCACTTCTAAGACTTGTACCTTCGATGATATGAATAGAAAAAACAATAGATTGTTAAGAAGGCAGACACAAATCGATTTATGGTTAATTTCTAAACACATTACTAAAATTACTTATTAGCTAAAAAGAGTCGCTAAAAACTCAAAATTATTTATTAACAGCAAAAACACTTAGCCTTGGTTTAAAATGTGTAGAAAAAAAGCAGCGAAAAATAACATTAATTGATTAAAAAAAAGCAATGGGGCTACCTCAACTTTACGGTACTCAATATGAAAATTGCTTGAATGGAAAATGGAGTCAAGCTTCAACGCACGCAATTGGCTGGGCAAGGTTTTTTATTTAGCCAAGTTTGTTTTTTTCATTGTTAGTTGGTTTTGCCATGTGCCGCATTTCCGATTCTAGCTGCAAATGTTGCAACATCTTTGCGTCGCCATAAACAAACAACAAAAACAAAAGCAAAAACAGCAACAGCAAAGTTTATACATACAAATAAAAGAGGGGTATGGAGAGATAACGCTGCGCCTGCGCCCAGCAGCAACAACATTGGGCAGTTGCCTCATCGACGACAACAACGACTAAGTTGCAATAAACCAGTCGCTGCTGCTGCTGCTGCTGACGTCGTCAGCTAATCTTGCAACACAGTTGCGCAACAAAGAATCCGACACAACGGTACTAACGTGTTTCAGTTGTGGTAGCTGTTTTTTTTCATTCTACTTCTCTCTTATTCGCTCACTCACTATGTTTTTTTCTGTGTCTTTCTGTGATTTGTTCTTGGCCACAAATCGCAGCCAGTTCCACTTGCGTGTAACAGGTTTTCCTCTTGAATAACTGGGACTTTCGTACGGGACTTTTACCCTGTGAGTCTCTTGCGTTTTTCTTTTTCGTATTCTTCTTCTTTTCTATTCTTCTCTCCTCTGTCTGTGCAAAAAGAAAAACAGGTTAGAATCGCTCTAAGACCAACTACTGCAATAGTTGGCCAACAGCAACTGCAAAACAGCAAATTGCAAAAGAGAAGACAAAAAAAAAATAACAAACTATTGAGATATATAGCTAAGCGGGTAAGCGGGCGCCTGCTCGTTGATCGTTACAACGGTGAGGCACACATTTTGACGTTAGAACCAACGGCAGTTTCAAGTTGTTGCAAGCAGCAACAGCAGTCAGTCTGAGCCGAACTGAAGGCTTACAGCTAGAACCAGTTAGCGATTGATAGACCTGATGCTTGCTTGCGCAAGATAACACCACAATCAGCCTCTTTACCCCTCAGCAGAGTGAGCCCCTCGGCGGAAGCAGCACAAGAAAAATCTAACATGATTAAAGCAACGGAAAAACATGAATTATGAAAGCTGTCGGTACTGATAATGCTAAAAGCTAATGATGCGACGACCTGATGAGCAACAGGGCTAAGTTATAGGGCGATTAGTTAGTTTAATTTCGGTTTTGTTTTATTTATTTTTATTATACTCTGAACCCATTGAAAATGGGTAAAAAAGTTTTTATAATGGTATTGTGCAAACAGACAGAAGGATGCATCTGCGACCACATAAAGCATATACATATCGTTGATTAGCATCAACAGCCGATATAGCCGATATGGCCATATCCATCGGTCCGTTTGTATGTATGACTCCAGATGTGGAACATAAGGTCACCCAAGCTCTAGACAGAACAAGAATGTTTCAAATTTTTGATAAGTTTTCCTGTTTCCGATATACAAATGAAATCGATAACAATAAAACGTTGAGTTTCGTGAACCTTAAAATTGTTTCGTAAACCTTAAAATTGTTTCTGAAACTATAAAACTTTCATTTATATCGGTTGAGAAACACAGGAGATATAAAAGATTGAAGTTTAGTTATTAACCATTGGTGCATTAGTTCTGGCATGGGCGTACAAGGGTTCCGGACATCTTGTAGTCAAGCTTACTCGACTAGAGCCTTTTTAATTGTTTGATTTGGTTCTGTTTTTTTGTTGCCCAATATCCAATATTTGGAACTTGATTTCTTATTAGGAATGGCATTGCTTAAATCGATAATGTCGATCTTAATTCAAATATCTTTCAGTATGATCGTTTGCTTATGAGTTGAGTGCACTTTAAAGTTGAATCAAGTTTTTTTTAGTCTTGTTCCAAGTTTTCCTTATGTCGATTTTAAAGTGCCTTAAAATAACAAGTAAGAAGGCTCCAGTCGAGAAATCCCAACAGTGCTTGCAAGTATGTGTGTACGCGCATACTGCATACTGCATACACAACTTCAATGTCCCATATCTCCGGTGTTTCTTAACCGATTTTAATAAAAATTTCACAGATTGTCATTATTTTGCTTAATGTTTCAAGCAAAAACAAACTTGTACTGCCTAGGGACTAGTCGAGCTTATGTTCAAAATCTGGAGTCTCTAGCTCTTATAGTCTCTGAGATCGACGCGTTCATACATACAGACGGACAGATGGACAGACAGACAGACAGAAGGACGGACGGACAGACGGACATGGCTATATCTACTCAGCTCTTTTCCCATTTTTAATGGGATCAGGGTATAAAAATGGTTAGTAAAAATAATAAACAAGTAAGATGGCTTTAGTTGAAAAAAGTTTAACTAGGTGACACCCTGATCCCTAGATTAAAAGCGTACAATCATTGTCTGTATATCTGTGTGTGTGTGTGCCAATGCATAATAACAAAACTTCTATCTTCGATATCTCAGATTCATAGATTTTTAAATTATCCATAGATTATAAAGATGGATATATACTTTATTGTTATCGACTACATGTTAATCGGAAAGTGGAAAGTTATCGATAATTTGAAGCAAACTTATCCAATATTCAATTTCAAATCTTTCGTCTCAATGCGGAAAGACACACGGACATGGGTATTTCGACTAGGCTGTTGATACTGATCAAGAACATATATAGTTAATGGGGTGGGCGATGCTTACTTTGTCTGTTATTTATTTTTGCACAAAACCACTATACCCTTACCCATTTGAAATGTTTTCAGGGTATAAAATCAAGTAAGGAAGCTATGTTGTTTAAAATCTTGTTTAAGATTGCACCTTCAGATCAGAAATCAAATTAGGCACTGTATTTAATTGTCTAGTTAATACAAATATTTGTATTTAAGGATGTTAAAGTCTAATTTCAGTGTATCTTTACGTTGGACATTATTAGTTCAAGAATATAACATAAGCTCTCAGATTTGAATTAAAGCGCTTTATATATTCAACCCTCAACGTTTATCGAAATGCAAAAAATGTCCACAATCGGTATTTAACACGAAACAGTAAATTTCCCATGAACACAAACACGCGCACATGACATGGAAAGGAAACTTTGCTTAAGGGTAGGAAAAGCTGCGCAACGATGGCGCGCGCGCTTTTCCAGTTTTTCCTGGCTATGCACTTGGCATTATGCCTACTAACCCTATTTTGCAGCGCAGCGAGTCCCATTTTTCGACTGCATACAAAAACAGCACACACGTACACACACGCGCACACACACACACACACAAAAGCAAGCTGGCATTGCGATTTTTCCCATTATAAGTCCTCGTTCCAAGCAGCTGAGTGGCGAAACGGAAAGTGCGGCACGAAATGTGTTTGTGGCGCACTTGAATTTGGGACACATTCCTGCAAAGGACGCATCTAAAATATACGCGGCCTCAACACGAACTCATCAAACCACAAATATTAAGCTATAAATTTCAAATAAACAAAAAAAATTATTCAAAATAAATAGTGCGAATAATGTGCAAAAATGCATGGTTAAATCAATGAACTTGACTCTAAAAAGCGTTTGAAGAAAAGTGTCAGAAATGAAAAAACCTGTGGAAAAAGCATTTGTGCAAGCGCCTGCAGCTACTGGGAAAATAAATCTAAAAAAAAAAAACTAAACAATTAAACATAGTGAATGAATGTTTTATAAACAAAATACAAAATAATCACAAACTCAATAGATGTCGAATTCATTCAAATAAAGTTAACCAATATAAAAACTGAAAAGCGAAAGCGTTGCATTTTACTGTTTTGTATATATATATATATATGTATACGACTGTGTGTGTGTATTGATTTGCATTGGTGTGTGCGCGCGCTGAAAAATCGATTATTAAAGTCACAGCTGCTGGTTGTTGTACTTGCAAGCTAGCGGGGGTTGGTTGTGGCAGCAATTGCAATGTTGGGTCGCTAGGGTTGCGTGCCGCTATGTGGAAATCTGGTAGCAGTAGCAGTAGCAGCAACAGCAACATCAACATCAACGACAGCAGCAGCGACGCTGACAGAGGCAGCAACAGCGACACACTTCCAGTCACTTGTATTTTGACGTAGAATTCCAATGGCGCCTTGCAGCCATCCAGCGACAGCAACAGCAGCAGCAGCTCGTTGCATGTGCAGCGTCAGGATACGACATCGTCAACACAAACATCCACAATAGCAACAACAACAACAATCGAAGCAATAGCAAAAGCAACAGCAACAGCAGTATTTGCCAGTTACGGCCACAGATACACACCAGCAACAACACAAGAAGCTCAACAACCGGAGCAGCAACAAATAACGCACAATAGACCAGGCACAGGGACACAGGTGCAGAGGGATATCTGTTTAAAATCCTTAACATATTGAGACGTATTGAAACAATGGAAATGCATTTCGGCAGCGGCCCACTGCAACAGCACAACAGCAACAATATAACATAAAGGCGACTGATTTACTGTGCAACAATATAAAAAGATAAATAAAAAACAAAAGAAACAAAACGAAAAAAATTGAAGCTTAGAATATTAAAGAAACGGAAAGCAAGCACGAGAAAATTTAACAAACAGCAAGCTATACAAAATAAGTATACTACGCATATTCCAAGCTGCAAACAACAACAAACAGTAACAACAACCACAACAACTGCAAGCAGCAGCACAGATGTATTATATACACCCAGTAAACAAATAAATCTTTATAAGTATTTAAAATTTTTTTTTGAAAAAAATTATGACTAAATTAAAAGCAATTCAAAGTTAGATGTGTGACTTATATATTGTAAACGATTTTAAGTGCACTTTTATAAGGCTGATTTTTCTGAATTTTTTTCGATGTTGTGCTTCTACACCAAACCAAAAAGTAATCAAATAATAATAATACGCTTCATTTTTCAAGAAACAACAACAAAAAACAGAATTAAGGAGACGTTCGTATTAAAACGTGTTGTAATAAGTGCTGGAAAGTTAAAAAAGATTTAATCCAACAAACAAGTGTTGAAAAAAGGCTCGAAATTTCTAAAACACACATATTAAAGTGACAGCTGTAAAATACAACAAACGCACATTTAGCAGGTGTAAATAATATATTTCAAAATGGGCCTGTTAGTTGAAGCTTAAGATAGATAATAACAAATAAGTTCAAAAATAACTTAAGAAGAAGTATGCAATAATATTTTAAAACAAAATCACAATAGCTGCAACAATACAAAACAACAACAACATTACCAACTGGCAGCAACTGTGGCTGGCTTCATACACCGTATTGTTTAAGAAACGGCCGTTACAACGGATAGGCCAAGAGATCTCCTGCTGATACAGCAGGCAGCGCCAGTTGGCAGCAACAGCAGAGCAAGTGCAGCAACAACAGCACAATTTGCAAGAGCCAACAGTAGCAGGTGTCTAGATGCGGATGCTGCCACAGCGGCAGCCGTCGCAAATTTGCGCAGCAAAGTGCCCTCAATATCGATAATACCGCTGCCAGCGGCAACCACTATTGTGGCAAGAGCAACGGGCACCAGCACCGGTTGTGGTATGCCCACACCCACGCTCAAGCGTTGCAACGTGAGTACATCAAATAAAGCCACATCGCCGCCGCTGGCCTTCTTAACAGATGCAGCAACAACAGCAACAGCAACAACAGGCACTTATGTTCGACCACAGCAACAACATCAATACCAACAGACGGACAAGTGCACAGTGCTCAAGTTGGATGTGCTGCGTGGAAGCCAGCGGGAGCCAGTGAAAACCAAACGTAGTCTGGCCAGTGCCACAGTTATTACCGATGCTCAAAACAACAGCACCAATACACATGCAACAGCAAACGCAGCAGCAACAACAACATACCTGCAAATCGAACAACAGCTTAGCGAACTGGCAGCAATGGATGAGGATGACGATGAGAATATGGCCAGTCTGATAGGCAGCAACATTAGCATCACCAGCAACAACAACAGCAACAGATCAAATCTTCCGCCAGCACAGATTCTGGCCAATCAGCCGATTATTGTAAAGATTGAGCCAACTCAAGCATTTCACATCATTGACGAAGGAGACACACGTGTGCTTAGTTTGCCACTTAACGATGCTGACAAGTTGGGCGCCAGCTGGATAGATCTCAAGGATATTGCTGGTTTGCAAACGGGCAGCGGTGCAACGTTGTTGGACGTCTGCTTTGAGACAACAACTTTGGGAGAGGAGGAGACAAATATTATTCCCAGTGCATCGCCAGAGCAGCTGCAGGAGGAGGTGCAAATTTCAGAGCCGGCACCCAAGCGTTTGTTAATAGCAACAGCACCACAACAACATCAGCAGCAACAAAAACAACAACATCAACAACAACAGACAAAATTCATGTCTGAGCCACCGGCGCTGGCTCGTTCGGGCAGCTTTAGCAGCAGCATGAGCAGCTTTAGCAGTGTGAGCAACATCAGCAAGCACATTGCCAACAGCGAGACGAGCAGCAACAGCAGCACCAGCAACACCAGCAACACCGGCAACAATCGCAAGGTAGCCACGCCCACTGAGAGGCTGAGGCATCGAGAGAGAACACCACCTTCACTGCTGCCCACACAGAAGTCAGCCACATCCACAGCTATAGCAACAGTATCAACAACAACTGCATCAGCATCAGCAGCAGCAGCAACAGCAACAACAACGGCTTCAACAAAAACAACAGCAACCACAACAACGGCGACTGTGGTCGCAGCAACAGCAACACGCGATAGAGATAGGGAGAGAGACAGAGATAGAGACAGCAGCAGCAATGGAGCTATGACAGGTCAGTATTCATAATCAGAGTTACAGTAAAACCTGCCTGCGAAAAATATTTTATTTATTTTCATTTACAAAGCAAAAAATTATTATTGATATTATTGAAATTTTATGCAAATATTTGGAAAAAGAAATGTCTTTGTCTTTGGTTTTTTAATCTTTCTAATGAACTCTGTTTCCCTTAATTTATATATATTAAGTATTATAATGGTTTTGTGCAAAAGTAAGTAAAAGGCAGAAGGAAGCGTCTCCGACCTTATAAAGTACATATATTCTTGATCAGCATCAACAGCCGAGTCGATATAGCCATGTCCGTCTGTCCGTCCGTATAATAGCTAGGGCTCCATATTTGGAACATAAGCTCGCCTAATCCCTAGGCGGTACAAGTTTGTTTTTAAATACCGATAACTTTCCCCATTTCCCCCCATTTCCGACAATCTGTGACATTTTTATTAAAATCGGTTGAGAAACACCGGAGATATGGAACATTGAAGTTAAGTCAAGTATGCTGTATATGCGTTCTCACACACACACACACACAAACACACACATACTTGCAAGCACTGATTGACAAGTAAAGTATAGGGTTTAGGGTATTGCCTAGTTGGGATTTCTTGACTAGAGCCTTCTTACTTGTTTTTAGTAAAAAAAAAAACTTTTTACATTTCGGCGATTTTTATTTCACCTTCTCCACAGTAGCAAAGTGCTTTACTTTTGTATTCCTTTTGAGTCTGGGGAACAAAAAAAAATGTCACAGGGGCAAGATACGGTGAGTATGGGGGGTGGACAACCCGTGTCATGGGGTTTTTGGTCAAAAATTGCTTTACGAAAAGGGCGGTGTCGGCCGGCTCGCCCCCATCTTATATAATGGGGAATAAGCTCCCAGTCGAGCTTATTCGACCAGTGTCTTCTTACCTATTAGAAATTTTTTTTTTTAAATAATTATTCATTATATATCTTATTTTTTAAACCATGAACTCATTACAAACAAGCTGAATGCAAGTGTATTTTAAAAGGAAATGCAAACAGCGTCGACGCCACAAAGTGTATATATATTATGTCCGTATAAGATTCTAAGAGCTATAGTTTTTACAATGCGCAAGTTAAGGTTATCTTAAACTATCAATAATTCTTCCCGTTTTCAGTATACATAATAAACTTTTGTTCGACTTTCTTTTTAGACACTTTGCCAATATATTGTTCATCTATAATAATGAAGATTGTCTGAAAAACATGAAAGATATCATATATTTTATTATTTAGAACAAACAACAAAAGAACGACATATATTCATAGGTTGCGAAGACATTTGAAACAAACTAGTTCTGCATATGATATAGGAGAGCTTATATATCAAACCTGACGTCTCTGAGATCGATGACTATTCTAATGACAACATGCATTTATACTTGGTATGGGACCGAGTCAGGGCAAATTTATATTTTCAGGTATAACTGCTACTCTATTGAAATTTCAGGTGGTTAAGTTTTTACTGTATTATACAGAGTTGTGGGGCAAATGCAAATAATGACATTGCGCAAGCAGCCAGATTGGACCACAATTAACGCGGCTGAGTGACGGCATCAGTCAGTAGTTAAAAACTAGTATACAGTAACATCAAGAATAACAATAACAGCATGAAGAAAATCTACAGCCACAATAGTATCAGGTCTATGTGCGTATGTGTAGTTCCAAACCCAACCACATGGTAAAGAATTTCATTTTACAAGAGTCGATTTATTGGCTATTCACCTCTTGTGGCAGCCACAGGCAACATCTACAGCTAAAGCTTAACTTAAGGTACAACAAAAAAAAAAATACAGCAACTACAGCTAACAGAGCTCGACTACGGCTGTGTCCCACTTTCCATAGACAACGTCGGTTGCAGCAGTAAAAAACAAGTAAGAAGGCTCTAGTCGAGAAATCCCGACTAGACGATACCCTGAACCCTATACCTTATGCGTACAGTCAGTGCTTGCAAGTATGTGTGCGTGTGTGTACGCACATACTGCATACTGCGTTGAAAACTTCAATGTCCCATATCTCCGGTGTGTCTTAACCGATTTTAATAAAAATTTCACAGATTGTCATTATTTTGTTAAATGTATCAAATGCTGTCTACAAATTTTGCAAATTAAATATTTTGTGGTTATCGATCCCATGTGTATATCGAAAACCGGATGAGTTATCGAAAATCGAAAACTTGTAAAAAAATTTGTACTGCCTAGGGATTAGGCGAGCTTAAGTTCCAAATCTGGAGTCTCTAGCTCTTATAGTCTCTGAGATCGTCGGACGGACAGACGGACGGACGGACGGACAGGGCTATATCGACTCGGCTGTTGATGCTGACCAATAATATATATACTTTATTGGGTCGGAGAAGCTTCCTTCTGCCCGTTACATACCTTTGCACAAAACCATTATACCCTTTTTCCCATTTTTAATGGGATCAGGGTATAAATATACAAAATAAAAGACAAGACAAATGAATAGAATAACAAGTAAAAGTGTTCTAAACAATACTGAGCAACTAAGCGATACCCTATTAACAGCTGCAAGATAAGGTTCTAACAACATGAAACATAAGTCGATACCAAGATATTGCGCGTACACATAATAATTGCTGGCGTTCGAACTTAAGCTCAGAACGCTGTTGATATGTATGTGTAAAGCTCGATCGAAAAAAGTTAATATACTATGTATTAAAATGTAAAATAATGAATTTTTAGGCTTATTTTTCGTCATCAATATAAACATAGATCATAGATCATTAACGAAAACTACTACTTTGTTTCTCTCAAAGTGTTTTATCAAATTTTGACTTATACTACTGTCTTTTTATGGCGATCAAGAATATAGCTATTTTACTTAATGCATAACAAAATGGTGTCTTCTGCCTGTTACATACATCTCTAATACCCTCTTAACCAGTTGCCAGGGTATTTACAAAAAAAATACAACATGTTTTGACATACTAAATAAGCCGCAAGTCGCTTTGCAAGCTATAAGCAGTGTTTGCTGCTAAAATGAGAGAAAAACAGGGAAAGAGGTGTTCTTTATCATTAGGTTCTGTTAGCTTGTGCGATTTTTGCTGCTTCGACACATTCGCTTTACGGCTCTTTGACTCACTTGCGGCACAAATGAGCCACACAACTACTTTGGCAGTCAAGTCACAGTTGTGGGCACTTGTTCATCGCTCAGTTCCAAACACACACACACACACACATTCTTGGCTCAAAGTTTTTACCGTAGCGCGAACCTTAGCGGTAAAAGCTTCAGCTACAAACTATACAGTTAGCTGAAATAAAGTCTAAGCACACATAGACAGAGACAGCTTGCTTTGGATACATTCAGTCGATTACAATAGAACTTTGAGTGATCTGCTCCGCAGCTCGCAATTCTTCACAATGGTAATGAGAGTTAAAGCTGAAGCGAAATCTATTTTGCTGTCTGTCGTTCAGAATACATCTCCAACTAAGCTTGAAATTGTTTTGGCCACTTGAGGCAGCCGCAGTTGTCAGTTTTGATGTCTACAAATTAATCGTATCAGCCTGAGGCACATGGGCGTAACTCCTAACTGTCTGAGAAGGGTTTCTTTCTTGAAGAGAAACAGAAGTGAGACGAAAAGAACTTCAAGCTAAGATTGATCTACTTACGTTGATATGTTATAACTTTAGGCGTTTTGCTTTTCCCAACTATGCAGCTCATTAGCATTTTAACTGGTCGCTTATGTCATTTAATGATTGATGAGTTGCATTTCAAATTTTGATTGTTGATTATTAATTGATAACCAGACAAACGGAGCTCGGCAACTCAATGGCTACAAAATCCAAAAAATCTTATTATTATTGGACGTAGATGTACTAAGCACCAAGCACTGGCTTGGTACCGCGCGGAACCAAGCACAAAGCGACCCACCTTCCGCCCATCCGACCGGGGGGCGCACCGCGTAACGTGCGGTTACGATGATCGCGAACATGTAGACAAATGACGTAACACAATTTTTTTTAGAGAGCATGCAGAAGTGGTACTAGTTATAAGGTGGGAAAGATTGTTATATAATGAACATAAGATCCAAAAAGGGTTATGGATAGCATAGTTAGAATAGCAAGCATGCAGGGTTATAGGTAAAAAATGTCTACTACTTCTATTGGGTACAGCAAAGTTAATTTGGTTGATTAGTATGGGGGAATCTATTTCACCACTTATTAATTTGTGAACAAAGGTTATGGCTAGCATAGTTCTACGATTAGTCAGAGAGGGAAGATTTATTACTAAAAGTCTACCGTGGTAAGCAGGTAAATGAATATTATTATCCCAGTTAAGACACCGAAGGGCAAAGAGTAAAAATTGTTTTTGCACCGGTTCTATTCTATCCTGATGAATCCTGTTTTAGGGATAAAAGATTCATATTCGAGAATCGGTCAAACAAGAGACATATAAAGAGTTTTTGTTATGTAGATTATAATAAATTAAATAGCCAAGCTATTTTTCTTGAATCAAACCAGATACGTGTCAAAAAACCCATTAAAAATGGGTAACAATTTTATAATGGTTTTGTGCAAAAGTATGTAACAGGCAGAAGGAAGCGTCTCAGAAACAATAAAGTATATATATTCCTGATCCGTCTGTCTGTCCGTATGTATGAACGCGTCAATCTCAGAGACTATAAGAGTTAAAAACTCCAGATTTGGAACATAAGCTCGCCCAATCCCTAGGCAGTTCAAGTTTGTTTTCAATTTTTGGTAACTCTTCCCGCTTCCGATATTCAAATAAGCTCGATAACAACAAAATCTTGAATTTTGAAAACTTTAAGACGGCGTTTGAAACATTAAACGAAATAATGACAGTCTGTGAAATTTGTGAAAATCTGTGAAACACCGGAGATATGGAAATCGAAATTAAGTAAAGTATGCAGTATATACGTAGGCACACACACTTACTTGCAAGCTTTGACTGATGCATAAAGTATAGGGCTCAGGAATTCTCGACTAGAGCCTTCTAGCTTGTTATGATCTGAGTAAGAACGTACTTGCTCCTCACGTAATTTTTATGCAATTTAGAGTTACTTGGTTTAAGTAGGATCGTTTTCAAGCCCATCTTTCTTAAAAGTAAACTTAATTTTACTTAATTTGGTCCAGATTTTTTCTTAAATCAATCTTAATACTACTTTGAAAATCTTACTCCAAATTTTTGTCTTCGAAAATTAAATTTTTTGTTTACGAGATTTTAAATGGTTTTATCTGGAAATCGAAATTTGAATTTCAAAAATCTTCAGTTGCACTAATAATCATTTTGAGTTTGGCATCGAAATAACAGAAAATGCAAATGAATCCATTAGTGTGTGTTTCACATAAACACAAACAACGCAAATGCTTATGCTTATGCTTATGGCCAACTTACTAACTAACTTAGTAGCTAAACTAGCTAAATATTTGTTCGCATCGGAAAGATGCGACCCTGAAGTTGGCCATTGGTACCCGAAAAAAAAACGAAGAGAAGCGCATTATATACGAGTTACGAAGTTTGTAGCTAACACACTATCACTTTTGCGAATACATCTATTTATCTATATATATCTTTGGCATGATCGCATAGATGTCCCCCATTGTTGATGGTGTATGTATTACTTATGCATATGATTTGGCTATGGGTTCATTATAATTTCAGCGAAATCGACGTTTGCATTTCATGCATGAATCTGTTGAACCCCCCTGCAAAAGGCCCTGTAACTTAGCTGTCCATTAGCTAGCTCCGCATGAGGTTTCTTTCCAATCGACCGTAGCAGTTTCATTATATTTATTTTTTTGCTCTGATATGTTTTGTGTGTTTTTTGATTTTTTGCCAATCTTTATGGTGTTGAAGAAGATGTCGTAATATGGAGTTCGATTTTTTGGTTTTTTGTATTTGTTTCGTTTATGCAAAGTTTATACTGTCCCATAACACAGTCAGATATATGAATACATAACAGATACAAATACATTTGTATCTGTATCTGTGTGTGTGTTTGTGTTTGTGTGTTTTTGGTTGCGGCAGAGTTAATTTTATGTATTGCAAAAATAACAAGACATAAATTAGCAACAAAAAATATTAATTTATTAACTTTAAGCTATACAACGTTTTTTTGTTGCTTAGCTGCGTTTTGAATTTGGCAAACCGAAAGTCGCTTGCAACATTTAGCTATTAATACTTAAGTTGACTTGATTTTAGATTATGTGTGTTTTTAAATTTGTTTTTTGTTTTTAGTTTTTTTACTTTGTCTCATTAACGAATTTTATAATACTATATTATTTGTTGACATTTTAATCATGGCTCTGTTTGCTGAACTTTGACTCTGGTTTCAACCTTGGCGGCTCTGCTTATTAGTTTTGCGTTTTTTAGGGGATTTTCTCCGTTCGCTTTAAAAGATTTAAAATTTATTTATATACATTTTAACTATTTTATTTTTACCAAACTGGTACAGTGAAACAACAAAAGCAATAAAAACGTTTTAAAATTGTGCAAAACATAAAAATTTCAATTCGATAACCATTAATAATATATTAAGATGTATTTGATTTGTGTTTAAAGTTTTTTTTTTACATTTGGTATGAACTCCTAATCACTTATGATAACGCTTATCTAGAACAAGCATGAAGATTGGTTTTCCCTAGATTTAATGGTAAAAATTGTTGACACGGCGACCCCGAATGCCTGTCTGGGCATGGCTGTTACTCCTTTAACTCTCTGAGGATGCCATGGTTAATGACTAGCAATTTATTTTGGTTATGATCAAATCGAAGAGCTTTAATTTCAAACAAACAAGAAAGAAAGTTTTTAAGGACTCTCCAGCGCTGCTAATGCATTGCAATGACCAAATGGCTGGCAACTTGGTGAACCATCAACATGTCAACTTACACAACGATTCAACTCAAAGTTTAACGGTCTGTTCAGTGTTTCAGTTGAAAATTTTAAAGATGTGTTCACTTGATGGAGCTGTCAATTTAAAAAAGAATTAGTTAACTTTTATGATTGGTTCACATTATCGAGTGTTCACTCTTTGGATGTATCACTGTAATACGAACAATATCATTTTCATTTTTCATTTATCTGCTAAAATTATATACAATTATCAAAGTCAAATCAATTTGGTTATCAGAGTCTTAAAAAGCGTTTGTGTGAGGTTTTCAAAACGCAATCTATCACTTATATGGATTGTATAACTTCTTGTTCATTGGTTATCCTTTTAAAAATCGAATTAGTCGTTCAAAATGAAAAACGATTATTTTAAGCATGAAAAGCTTCTCTTATCCAAACAATTTGTAACTGGTTTAAATGGCGCCTTCTTAGGCCAAATTTATTTTGTGTCAGCTTAATTAAAAAAAAGTCTCTTTTTATAATCCATAAAAATGGCAAATGCAATCCAAAAATCATTTTGTAACTTATATATTTTGTTTGATTTTTTAACAGGGTCAATTTAACAACTCATTAAGTTTGTTAGAAATGAAAAAATTACGTATTTCGAAAAAAACAAGACGTGAAAATTGATAAAGTTAAAGTTTTACCTGCAGTTACTATAGTCTGTTTATTGAGTGTTTTCAATCAAATGTATTTTTTTTTGCCTGTTGTTATGACATATCCAATATGGAACACTTTACTTCACAACCTTCTCCACTCTAATTCAGTCACAAAAGACTTTTTAAGACTTTTGTTCAATTTTCCATTAACGGAAACATGTTAAAATCCTGAAATTGATTTCCTATATTTAAAAGCGGTGAGGAATCGTGGCATATGGTTTTTTTTTTGCATATAAAAAATGCATTTTTGGGCAATTTGCAATTTGCAATTTGCAGAGCCATTCGAAACAATTTTCATGCATAAGTGAGTAGTTGAGAAAAGTAACGTAAAAATGTTTAATTAAATGCCGCAGCACAGGAACAAATGGAAGTGGACAAACAACGCTGACTAGTCCAGACAGAACAAAGACAGCGATAAAGAAAGAGGAAGAGAGAGAGAGAGAGAGGGAAAGGGAAGGACGTCGACTGCAATGCACACAGTTTGGCCTAAAAAGCAATTGACCTGCTAATTGGGAATTTCAAATGGAAATGACAGTAGTCGTCGCAGTCGCTGTCTCAGTCACAAGCGCAGTCGCAGCGAAGCGCAGTACAAAAGAAAAAAAGAAAGAAAATCGGCAATAGCAATCAAAACAACAACAACAACAACATCAGCAGCGGCAGCAACAGAAAATGCTGTAATAGTAATATGGCACACAGCTTTTCCGCCTGCAGCAAAGCTTTGATTAATAAAGAGAGAGAGACAGAGAGAGAGAGAGATAGAGGGCGAGAACGTCGCTGCTTTAAAGAGAGCGGCGAGAACAGCTGATTAGTAAAAAGCGCGCGCTGTTCACTCTTACAAACACACACACTCAAAGACTCTCCACAGACACAGAAAAGCGCCAGTGGAGCGGTTGCCATAGCGAATGAACGGCATAAAGCGTAATGATGAAAAAAATTGAAGAAGTCATCGGCACAGAGACACATATACCCACTCAGCGGGCAGCGCTGCTAACGTGGCTGTCGTCATCACAGCATGTAGCTTGTTGTGTTGGTGGGGCTGTTGGAAAGGGGTCGGGACGGGAGTGGAGGGGAGGAATGGGGGAATGCTTTGGTGAGCGCAATGTTGATAATCTCGCTCTTTTGGCGCGCGCACTCTCTCTCTCTCTCTCTCTCTCTCTCTCTCTCTTTTTCTTTGTCTGTTAGTGTGTGTGTGTATGTGTGTGTGTGTGCGAGTTTGAGTTGCTGCCACAGACTGGTGAGGCCGCAATGCGGCGCGCCACTTGGACAACGAACTCGATAACATTTTGAGGCAGTCTTCAGCTACACTTCGTATTGAGCGTATCGCGGCGGCGGTGTACGATGCGTTGCGCGTTGTATCTTTATTATTAATAATTATTTGTTGTTGTTGTTTATACTACTTATTGTATATGATTTTCTCTGTCTGTGACTTTGTGTCTGCGTGTGTGCGTGTGTGTGTGTGTGTGTGTATCTCTCTCTGTTACGCGCGTTGTTTCGCTCGACGCTCCGGTGCGTGTGTTTCTCGGATATATGTGTGCAACACCAACCGCAGCAGCACCAACAACCAGCAGCAGCAGCAATAGAAAAATCCAAAATGCAACAAAAGCAACAGCAACAGCAACAGCAAAAACAAATTCAAATAGTATCGCAACATGCCTGGCTAATTTGCTTTGGGCATCGTTGAAGTTGTTTCGGTTTCGGTTTCAGCTGTGAGCAAAAATCAACCAACAAAACAAAAATTACAAAGAATTAAAACAAATATATAAAATACAAAAAAGAAATTAAGAAATCAACTAGAAAAAGCAAAAGAGAGAAGAATAATATTGTATATTATTAAGAGTGTGCATTCAAATTCCAAATCGTGCCTAACTGCAACAAATGCAACTGTAAATCGTGATGCGACTAAAACAACAACAACAACAACAGCTGAAACAAAACGGAAGTGCAAGTGACGTAATTTATTGCTACAGACTCCAAATAAAAAAAAAACGCTTTTGGAGCAGCTGAGAATGCAATCCCAAAACCCAAAATTCCCAACACTTTGAAACACACTCACATACATATATATATCATGAATATAGCTCTACCCTCCTACCATTAATAAATATTTATTATATATATATGTAGATATATATGTGTGTGTTTGTGCGTGTGTGCGTAAGTGTGTACGTGTGTGTGCGTGTGTGTGCGTGTGTGTGCATCAAGCCATAAAGGATTATTAAGTGGAAATATTGGATAATATATGTATGGGATTCCTTTTAAAGGATTACGAATAACAGATGGATTGCATTTCATTTCATCAACTGTCAAATTTCTCTATTACGAGCTTTCTTTGTACAACGAAGCTTTCTTTATAACAAATTCATTTCCAGTGCCGAAAACTGCAATTTGTTAAATTTAAAATTTCATTCTATACGAATTTTACTCTGTGACAAAGTTTTTCTTAAGGTTCGGTGTAAAGAACTTCAATAGTAAAATACCAAAAACATCAGTTTGTAGAAAAAGCTGGTAGATTTACTTTTCGAGATTCTTATGGTTCAGTCGGCAAGTCTTAAAATTCATCAATTTTCAATTTTAAACCTGTAAATATCAAAATTCGACTTTTTTCAATGCAAATTCAAATTTTGAACCTGAAAATCTTAAATATCGACTTATGGTAAAAAATGACTTACTGTAGGTACCTGAAACAAAGATGTCTTAGCAATTTTAACAGGTTCCAAAAAGTTCAAATATTTTATACGTTATATTTTTGTGTGCATTTAAATCAAGGTTATATTCAAAATCGTATTCAAATTTAGTCGATATTCCTGCAGAGTTACCATTTATCTTGGCCCATCAGTAGTTGAAAATTTATTCCAAACAACTATTTGACACATGAAGATGGTTAAACGAAATCAAATTGCAAATATTAACTCTTTGTCTATAATATTCTTCTTCTTAGTTTTTTGCCATCGTCATCATTATCATTTGCTAAGAACTGACAGTTATAGGTTCACGGTTATAATCTATCATAATGTTTTTTCTCTTTCTTTTTAATCCCGATTTCAAACCCCCACGAATAAAAAAAAATAGGAAGAAAACAATGCAAATTGTTGCCCATTGTGCCCAGTGATGATTATTATCAGTCATTGTTGTAGCTGTTGTTTTTGCTCTTTGGTTTTGTGATTATTATTGTAGGCAGTTTCTTAGCCAAAGAAAGCTGCCAAACAATATGGTATGTACATGGTTGGCAGTTGGCAGTTTTCAGTTGTCAGTTGGCAGTAACAACAGTTAACAACAACTCCCCAGTAAGTCACCCAGTCGGATCAGTTCAGTTTAGTTCAGTTCAGTTCAGTTCAGTTGAGTTCAGAGCACCTTAAGCAGCGCTGTCTCTGTCTCTGTCTCTATATACGCCCCCAAACCACAACCCAGAATTCACTCTCTCACTCGTCCGCTACCTTTTTTGCTTAGCGGCGGCAACTGTTTGCATTAACCGTTAGTAGAACAACATTGCTAAGCACACACTCAATGTGTCGTCTATAAGTGTGCCAGAGAGCCGCCACCCCAGACCGGGTGAATATAAAATAAAAGCCTAGCAGCGACAGCGACGGCGACAGAGGCAGCGCCAATGCTCTGCTATGTTTGTATGTTCGTGTGTGTAGAGCTCGAGCATAGGTCATTGGTCTTTTTCGGCGTCAACGTACTGCGACAGCGACGCCAGCGACGCTAGCAGCGACAGCTAGGCAGTCAGCATGAAACTTTGTCGTCAGTTCTTGCTGTTGTTGGCGCTCTGCTGCTCTGCCTCCTTTTTTCGGGCTTGACCGGCTTAGTACCGTTAGTAAGTTCGTTGTGGTGTCGTGTGCGTTCTCGCGTTGAGAGAGTTTTTGAATGGTTGTTGTTGTTGCCGCTATTCATTTTCATTTTCTTTTCAGTTTATTTGACGCTTGCGCTGCGCTTCGTTCCGTTGCGCTTCCCACTGTTTCCGACTGCGACGCTCTTCTATATATGTAAATTTCTCTCCATCACAACAATAGCAGAAATTAAAAAATGCTGCTGCTGCTTTAGTTAAACTTTTGCATGTTTTTGTTGTTGTTGTTGTTGTTGTTGTTGTTGCTTTGGTGACGGCAACATCAACAACGAGCATTTTGCTGGTGACGTATTTGTATGTCTGCCTATTTTTTCTTGCTTCCTCTTCTTACGAGCGGGCGCTTCTGCATTTCGAGTTCCAATAAACTTACCTCACCCAGAACACCAACCCTAAACTAAACCCCCCTCCCCATCCATTTTCTAACCCCCTTTGAAGAAATGGAACTATAATATACAGTAGTTACTTGGTATAATTAAATCAAGAATTTATTTTTCCAATAATTTGTGTGTGTGCAATTAATATGCATTTAACGTTTATTACGACATCGTACAAATAAATCTTATTTTTACAAAAATCATTTCATCATTTATTTCCGCAATGAATTTAAATTAAATTTTAGCTTTAAAATTCCATACAAAAAACAAGTAAGAGGACTCTAGTTGAGAAATCCCGACTAGACGATACCCTGAACCCTATACTTTACGCGTACAGTCAGTGCTTTCAAGTATATGTGCATCTTCAATGCTGTATATCTCCGGTGTTTCTTAACCGATTTTAATAACAGATTACAGATTTTTATTATGTTGTTTAATATTTCAAATGCCATCTCAAAGTTTTCAAAATTCAAGATTTTGTTGTTATCGATCCCACGGGAAACGGGAAGAGTTATCGAAAATCGAAAACAAACATGTACTGCCTAGGGATTAGGCGAGCTTAAGTTCCAAATCTGGAGTCTCTAGCTCTTATAGTCTCTGAGATCGACGCGCTCATACACACGGACAGACGGACGGACGGACGGACAAACGGACGGACGGACGGACAAACGGACAGACGGACCTGGCTATATCGACTCGGTTCTTGATGCTGATCATGAATATACACACTTTATTGTTTCGGAGATGCTTCTTTCTGCGTGTTACATACATTTGCACAAAACAATTATACCCTATTAAACTATTTTGAATGGGTTCAGGGGAAATTGATTCAAAAGATTAGTATAGCTTTTTGGAAGGAAATTACACATTTGTTACACATTCATTAACATTTACACATGAGACGTCTTTTTTTTTTTTTGTTGATACTCCGAAAACTCGTTAATTAAGAAAGCGGCGTTTAATTTACTGAGGCACCACTGTATTCGCTTTTGTTGTTGCCTCCAATTTGCCGGCAAAACGCTAAAGCTTTAGGTCATAGAACTTTTTTCTGTGTTTACAAGAAAGCACAAACACACACACACACACACAGCTTACTCTCCCAGTCTCCGATACACACACACACACTCACACACACACATGTGCAAACGTTGAGAGCTTTCGTTGTGAGATTTATGAGCTGTTGTTGTTTGTTCTGTTGCTTCGTCGTAAACTGCATTTCATGCTTGTGTTGTTGTTTCTGCAGGCGGTATGCGCGCCTTTTCTGCCAGCGTTGCCTGCTCTACACGTGACACTCTCCCATTCACCCGTATTATGACTAGTCGCAACCCCCCCCCCCTCCTCCCCCCGCTCCCATCTTCACCCATCCAACTGTTTTGGCTGTCTACCACCCTTAAATCTATCTATCGATTTTTCATGTTACATTCTCATACAATTTACCGCGTTGGAATTGTGTTTGGGTACTTTTTGTTTTTTATTTTGAGTGTTTGGTTACGGCCCAGTTCTTATGGCCTGTTTCTGGCTTGCTTCCTTAATAGGCACACGCACACACGCACACACATAAACGCACAAACGCAAAGTTTGTTGTTGGTTGAATTTCACTTTATAATAATAAAATATTCGCAGGCTCGTTGCCACGCCCACTAAATTAACAATATGTTGAATGCCATGCATTGGCCATGGCTTACAACTCGCAGCAAAAGCATTTATATAACGGGCCAAACCATTTTATACATCAAAGTGTTTAAATAAATAAACAAACAAAATAAATAGATACAACAAATAGAAACCTTTATAAAATAATCAAAAAAATCAATTATATATATATATATATATATATATATATATATATATAAATACACGTTATATGCACACAAAACGTCGAAAATTCATTGGAAATGCTGTTTTGAAGAATGCGCCTAAATGTCTTCCGGAATTAATTGTCGTGAAATTTTCGTATTTTTGGAAATTTTTATTTGGAATCAAACAAAACAGAGAAATCGACAAAACAATGAGCATAACAACAACAACAATAACAGCAACAACAACAACAGCAACAGCAGCAAAAAACATCATAAAAATCACAGCAAACGCAGCAGCAACAACAACAACAACAGCAGCAAACTCGCAGTGAAAGTGCTAAAAAATCAACAGCAACAGCAACAACATAATAATAAAAAGCAGCAGCCCAAAACTTCAATAAGCAACAACAACAACAATTTGAAATTGCACAGCCCACAAAATTGGCATGTTCTGCAAAAGGGCTAAGAAAGAAAAAAAAAACAAAAACGAGAAAAAACTTGTTAAACGAAAAATTTGCTTTAAAGCCTATTCAACAATAGTTTTATTAAACAAAGACCATTTCTATTAAAAAAAAAAACAAAAAAATTTATACGCGAACAAGTGTCTTATTAAATAGTTAAATAATATACAATAACAAAAAGGATTAACCAGAAAAAAAACACAAGTTTTAGTACCTACAGGATTGGAAGACAAGATAATTAGAACATATATATATATATATATATATATATATATATATACAACAAAACCATAGATATATCTATATAGCTAAGAGATATATACATATATAATACATACATTTACTTATATACATAATATATATATATATATATACATTATATATATATACCATACCATATTAGCAAGAGAAGAGCAAAAAGCAAGCCAACAACACGCCCCCCTTTGGCCACCACCCCCCTCCCCACACTCACTGTGATATTAGTAATTTCACATATATAAAAAACAAAAAACAAATAAATCAAATAATAAAAAACAACAACAAAACAAAAAGAGTGAACTCTTAAAAGTGCAATAAAAAATTTCTAAAATTACTCCACACTCTCCTCACTTTGGTTGTGGACAAACAACAAACAACAACTCTACGCAACAAAAACAAAAAAAAAAAAACCACAAAAAACAACCACATTTAAGTGCACATCTACAAAAAAGAATTGTAGTTAAAAAGCGTTTGCAACAACAGAAACAAATATATAAATCGATATATAGACAACATTATTAAATAAGTTAACAGCACACACACAAACATACACATACAAACATACCACGCTAAGTGTGAGTGTGTGTGCGTGCAGGTGTTTCTTATAACATAAAACAATAAGCAAATACATTAAATATAGTTAGTGTATACAGTATAAAGATTTTAAGTGGCGAGTAGGGTTTTGAAATTTTTTGGTTAATTATGTATACGCAACGTATGTTTGACATGTGGAGCAGCGTCACTTCAAAACTGGAAGCACACGCCAATAACCTGGGTCAAAGCAACGTCCAATCACCAGCGGGACAAAATAACTCAAGCGGATCAATTAAAGGTAATAAATAATCCAAACACTAGATGCTCAATGCTAACAGCCAAATCAAATCTTACAACTCAAAGAACGAGTATTTAATTAATTATTATGAAAAAACAAAACTATTTTGTGTATAACTTCAAGATCCTTTCTTCTTCACTTACGACTACTTTAAAAAAAGTGTTCACAATATAATATATAAACTAGCATCGTTCTGCATCACTAATTTTGTTAAATTGGTTGCATTTAACGATTTTATTTGAAGTTTCTCGTTAAGGCTAGATTAAAGCATTTTTGGGTATATTTTGCTAGCGCTAAGAAGTAAATTTGTTTTTATCTTGAGCAACGTTATGGAACAAAAATGAAAGGTAAACTTAACAGAAAAAATCATCTAAATTCTCAAAATCCCAAGAATGCTGAAAATAATGGAATTAATGCTGAATTTATAAATATATTGAAATATATTTTTATATATATGTCACGAGCTTTGTATGAAATTGTAAAGGATGATTTTTAGCATTACTATGCTAAGGGGATTATACTCAATTTTTGTTGAAGACAAAGTTTGATTCACATCTTGACACTTTACCAATAATGTTTGTCTTTTAACATCAAAGTTGGTTTTAATTTGGGCACTTTAAAATGTTGATACATTAATACTTATTTTGTACGATTTTGGCCTTTTATGTATGTATGTTGTCCAACGTCTTTAAAGCGCATTATCTTTTTATACCCTGATCCCATTAAAAATGGGAAAAAAGGGTATAATGGTTTTGTGCAAAAGTATGTAACGGGCAGAAGGAAGCATCTCCGACCCCATAAAGTATATATATTATTGATCAGCATCAACAGCCGAGTCGATATAGCCATGTCCGTCTGTCCGTCTGTCCGTCCGTGTGTCCGTCTGTATGTATGAATGCTTCGATCTCAGACACTATAAAAGCTAGAGACTCCATATTTGGAACATAAGCTCGCCTAGTTCCTAGGCACTACAAGTTTTTGGATTTTTTATCTCTTCCCATTTCCGATATACACATGGGTTCGATAGCAACAAAATCTCTAATTTGGAAAACTTTAAGATAGTGTTTGAAACATTATCGTTTCTCGACTAGAGCCTTCTTAGCTGTTTATACACACGTTTATGTTACAGAAACTTTAATAAAAATTATTTATTATTTGTTTATTATTTATAGAAATATTGATTTTATTTTTACAATAAAAATGTAAAGTTTTTTCTTATACTATATAAGTAGAAGCATAAATGGAATTTAACCATTATAAGAAAAAAGTTAGCAGCTTTTACTTGATCACCATACTTCCTTAATTGGAGTTGTTACTCAATTCTATCTTTAACATTGATAAGCCTCCATTTTGGCTTCAAAAACGGAATTAAGAGGAAGACGCTAAAAGCTAAAAAAGAGACTATTCTTATATCAACATACGATAGATATAACATCGATATCTTTTAAATGTTACATGTTAGCTGATTTCTGCACATTGTTGTGTCTGTCAGCTACAGAAATATCATTCGGCCAAGTGTAGAAATATATAAAGCTAATACATTAGTTAACTTGCACATTCGAAGCACAATGAATTCTCTACATGAATGAATTTCTACTTAATGATATTATTTTTTAGCTCAGTATCTGAATCGTGTGACAATTACAACTCCGCCTGCTGTTTGTCAGTGCTGTCACTCGTACTTCACTAAGGATAGTAAAACCAATTAGCCTGTGTATTATGTTGATATATAAATCAAATAATTGCAAAAATTTCATTGAAATCCATTCAGTAGATTTTGCGTGAAAGAGCAACAAACTTTCACATGTATACTATTAGTGGGATGTTTCGCGCAACTGTCATAACTGCAAAAGGATATTATTACTTGATATTTGCGTTGACTTTTGATAGCTTTATCTATCTTTATCTATCTATCTGAGGAAAGTAGTTAGTCAGTTGGTCAGTCAGTTAGTCAGTTAGTTGGTTAGTCGGTTAGCTTGTTGGCTTGGTTAACTGATTGGCTTGTGTGTGGCCGAAGTAAATTAAGCTGCTGCTGTTGCTGACGCGTCCGCTATTTGGCAGTGAAAGTCACTTGAGAAACAGACTTGGCGACTTGACTTTGAGTTGAGTTGAGTTTGAGTTTCTCAAGCGGAATTAATTTCGTAGGGAAATCCATGAAATTCATGAATTGAAAGAAATACGCAACAGTGTAATATATTCATTACGAAACACAACATCTTTCTCTCTTTCTCTCCCTTTCTCTCTTTGCATCTCTGTTTCTCCATATATCTTTCTCTTCTTCTCTTTGTGTGTGTGTGATTTAACAATAAAACTAATTCGACATGGCAATCAGTTTTGCTGACTATGTTCAATAAGCTGCCAACATAAGAGACCCTTTTTGTCATAGCTGACTCACACACACACACACATACAAGCAAGCACATACAGACGAAAAGAAACTTGCATTTTAAAAATTGCCGATCCAGCTATAAAAAGCGATATTGTAACCGCAAACAGAAATCAACAAAAACAAAATAGGCTTTTTTTTTTAATTTTCATACCCTGAACCTATTAAAAATGGGTAAAAAGGGTATAATGTTTTTGTGCAAAAGTATATAACAGGCAGAAGGTAGCGTCTCCGACCCCATAATTTATATACATTCTTGATCAGCATCAACAGCCGTCTGTCCGTCTGTCTGTCTGTCCGTATGTATGAACGTGTCGATGTCAGAGACTATAAGAGCTATAAGGGACTCCAGATTTGAAACTTAAGCTCGCCTAATCCCTAGGCAGTACAAGTTTGTTTTTCGATACACATGGGATCGATAACAATAAAATATTGAATTTTGAAAACTGAGCTGGCATTTGAATTAATAAACAAAATAATGACAATCTGTGAATTTCGATAAAGAAACACCGGAGATATAGAGCATTGAAGTTGAGTATGTAGTATGCAGATTGCGCGATTGATGGTTTTGGTTGTGTTCGCAAAATTGATTTTATTTTTGGCTCAATGCATTATTAACCATATCAACATAATAATAATAATAATACTTACATACATACATATATACATTGATAACGTTAAATAGAAATTGTATTTAAATTACAGCAATGATTGCCGAATTACTACAAACAACTTTCCTTAGGTCTTTTTCTCACCTCACCTCACCACACCTCACCACATCTCGTCTCCATACTACACCTCACTTGTTCTCTTATCAGCTGGGTTAGGGACCAGAACTTTGCGTTCTTTGACCTCTCGTCTCGGGGTCAGTGGCCCAAAATGAATAATGAGCAATTGTCAGGCTTTTTCGGTTTCGTTCGGCAAATGCGTATTTTTTTTTCGCAGGGTCGAGATGGTGGGTGGAAGGGCGGAAGGAAAAGGCGAATATCAACGCCAGAACGTTAGTCATAAATCTTAATCGTTAGACCTCAATCTCAGTGGGTGTTTCGATGGATGGATGGAAACTAACCTTTTGTCGGTGGGGGAAATGGGCAAGAAATTGCCATCCCCATTGTCCACACCCGACAACAAACACAACACAACACAGTCAATCAGAGAGCTAAAAGTTGCCTTTTTCTGTTTGGAAAACTTTAAGACAAACTTTGAAAGATTAAACATAATTATGAAAATCTGTGAAAATATTGTTATTAAAATCAGTTGAGAAACACCGGAGATATGGAACATTGAAGATGAGTATGTAGTATGGTCGTACACACACACACACATATTTGCAAGCACTGACTGTACGCGTAAAGTATAGGGTTCAGGGTATCGTCTAGTCGGGATTTGTCGACTAGAGCCTTCTCACTTGTTTTTTGATGATTTTTGGAAAAGTCTTAAATATTTATTTACCATGGTAAATATTACAACAAATACAATATTCGTTTCGCTTAAATATATACTCTACAATGGCGATTTTCTTTGTTCATGGGAAATGTGAGCTTTTATTTCTGTTTTCACTTTGTTCCCAACCCCCTCAAAAAATGTCGAGCGATAAAAAGCCACCAATACACACTACCCGACACTAAAACCGTTTTTAGCTGCGTGAGTTGCGTGAATAAACGACATGATGGCAATCTCTAATGGGCAGAGGGGGCCGTGCAGCAGAGGCTGGGGCATGGAATGGTTTGCGCTGGTGAAGGGGGGTAACCGGGTCTGGGTGCCCTGCAGTTTGCCTGCTTGTAAAACTCATCGAAATATAGTATGTATGCAATTTGCGTTTATGACTTCCGCGACAGCAACCGCAACAACAACAACAGCAACATCAACAAAAGAGCTGGCAACATTGTTATATTGAAATTTTCACTTTGAGTTTGTTTCGAATTTTTTTTTTTTGCCAAAAAGGCACAGCAGCATTTCGTCGCTCGGCATTTGGCACTCGGTACTTCATAAAAATACAAAAAAAAATTTAAAAACAAGTAAGGCTGTAGTCGAGAAATCCCTACTAGACGATACCCTGAACCCTTATACATAACGCGTATAGTCAGTGCTTGCAAGTATATGTGTGTGTGTACGCGCATACTGCACACTCAACTTCAATGTTCCATATCTCCGGTGCTTCTCAATCGATTTTGATAAAAGTTTCACAGATTATCATTATTTTGTTTAATTATTCAAAAGCCATGTCAAAGTTTTCCAAATTCAAGATTTTGTTGTTATCGATCCCATGTGTATATCGAAAACAGGAAGAGGTATCGAAAATCAAAAACAAATTTGTAGTGCCTAGAGATTAGGCGAGCTTATTTTCGAAATCTGGAGGGTCTAGCTCTTATAGTCTCTGTGATCGACGCGTTCACACATACGGACGGACAGACGGAAATGGCTATATCGAATCGGCTGTTGATACTGATCAAGAATATATAAACTTTATGGGGTCTTAGAAGCTTCCTTCTGCCTGTTACATACTTTTGTACAAAATTATTATACCCCTTTTACCAATTTTTAATGGGTTCAGGGTACAAAAAAAAAAAACAGAAAACAAAACGCAACGACAATAAAATGTGAAGCAGAAAACAGATAGTACGGTACAAAGTGAAAGAAATGCGGCGTATACAGAAAGTGGCCAAAAAAAAGTAACAGAAGAAAAAGAATGCGAAAGACTCGTTGTCGAAAGTGGCTGGCAATCGCTCGTTTCAAGCCACCCACCCCCCCTTGGGCCATGCAGAAAAAAGCGCACAAAAAAAAGAGTTGTCGTTCAACGATTGTTGTTGTTGTTGAGTGAAATGCCTGCGTTGCGTTTGCTGTTGCTCTTGTTGTTGTTGTTGTCGGTGCTGATTGTGTAGTCTAGGCACGCACATACACACACAGCCTGCAGGTCGTTCCCTGCTGCCCAAATGCCACCCAATTCCCCCCCCCCCACACCACCCTTTAAAAACTTAACTACAAAAGCGATAGTGCGAACGTCGAACTATAAACCATAAAGTAGCGCATTCTCTCCCTCTCTCTCTCTTTTGTTTTCCTCTCGTTGGTGTGAGCTTCTTCAAAAAGACTGGCAAGCAACGGCCCACAATACACAATCACCATCAACGTCAACATAGTAAAAGTCTAAAATCGACAAAAAATTTAATTTTCGGCGGTCATTCACCCGAAAAGATCCAAACACACGCACATAGAAACCCCATCCATACACACACACACTCACACACACACACTTACATACATACACAGTGACAAGAAAGCACAGACGCAGCCCTCTCGGTCAGAGAGTGCGTAAGTTGCGTGCGTGCTTCTGCGTTCGTATGTGTGTGTGTTTGAGTGTTTGAGTGGTGAGTGTCGCTCTCTCTCGTTGTTATGCGGGAGCGTTGACGCGTCGACGTCATCGCAACGCATATTACAACATTGGAATGAACAAGACTCGGCGAAAAATGAGGGGGTGTGCGTGCATGTTGGGGAGAAGGGTGGAGTGCAGCACTCGAATTTGCTTTCACACACACAAACAGAAACACAGACGTGGACAATGCCATACTTTCTATGGCTTGCCAACGCCTCCGCTTGCGGCTCCAGCAACAACGGCATCTCAAAATATTACTTACGAACAATATTTGATTATAAGCGAGTGGAAGAGCTTCGCTGCAAGAAAAAAAGTGAGGGAGTTAGGGAGCCTAGACCGGCCGAGAGCTAGAGGATTTAAAGGATACACTAGCTTAAATAAATGAAAAAAAAAAACACAAAAAAAAAAATCTAAAAATAATAAAAATATTAATGGAATTTTTAAAATGACTGACTAAAAATAATAACAAATATATTTTGAAAATATTAGTTTTAAAAAGCTTTTAGCTTTGGATAAAATTTTATAATTTTTCTATTCTAAATTATGTGTTATAATATTATGACAAAAGCCGTACGATTTATTATAAATAAATTTTATTTTCAACATGCTTTCCGTTTTTTACTAACATGAATGAATTTAAAAAGCAACACTAGAATTCAATTCATAAAAATTAACCTTTTATAGCAGCGGTCGTGGAACTTTTTGAATCATTACCCCAAATTTTTTTCTCAAACTAGACTTTACCCCAAAATATTGTTGTGTAAGTTGCCATTACCCCACGGTGATGAGCAAAAAAAAAGTAAAAAAAGGACAACAGAATAGAAAATGATCAAATTTATACCTTTTTAATGAATTACCCCATGGCGAAGAGCAAAACAAAAAAAAAGTATATTTATACTTTATTCGCTTTGCTCATGATTTCGGCCAATGGGTTTGACATTTGGCTATTATGAGTAATGCATGTTGCGATTACAGTTGCGCTTTAAATTAAATTAATAAAAAAAAATTAAAAATCTAGAACTTGACTTTGTCGCTTGCCTTTTGGCCAACATTTGCAGGTCATTAACAGTCAATTTTCGACTATTTTCCAAGCCATACATATGCCCCTAACATTTAAGGGAGTAGCATAGTTACATACATACATCTACGATGAAATTGAATTACTTTACTCTATACCCATTTAGAAAGAGTGAATAGAATATTAGCATTATTTTTTTTTTTCTGACAGCTGTTTGTAATGTGTTCCATTTGCCACGGGGAGAAACGGGGGCAACATTTTGCACCTCCCACCCTCATAAAAAATAAACATACATGAGTATATAGTGTTCGTATTGGCATGGAATTTCCAAATTATAGCACAGAAATGGCACAGGCAAATATTTCATATTTGCAAACAAATAAACCGATATCCGTAAAAGTTGTTCTTGTTTCTATATTTTTTGATGAGTTCATTAGCTTTTGTCCTATAAACAAGACAGACACTACTACATCATTTAAAATAAGCTGTCGTGTTGAAAATCTGCATAAAGTGTATCACAAAGATGTGCAAATGTTTTTAATAAAGTTGTAATTATTTGTTTATAGCGATTATATAGATATGGGAATTTTTTTTGTGTGTGTGTTTTAGTTGTTTGTTGCTTATATTTACAACCAATGTCATGCAATCTGATACATCATTGTTCACAGATTTTTTCTTTTTGGAATTCTTAAGAATTTGAAACTGTTTGAATGGTAAGAAAAACAGTTGCACACAAAATTTGTTGCTAAGTTACCACATTTCCAAACAGACCTAAAAAAAATACAAATATTTATTTTGCCAGTTCGAAAATATAATAATAGCTTTTTCTTACTAGAGCAAATAACTTTATAATACCCTTTGAAATCCGGATATAAGTAATCAAAGTTTTCAAAGAAATCGTCACACCTCACAATCGATGTTAATGTTCGATAAGCCTTTGGTTTCAAATCTAAAGTCATTATCCCTATGAAGCTAAACTCGGTTTTAAATATTGATCTCCCATTTTACCCTTCTTACTTAGTTTGTCATGGACTCCGAATATATTAAAAAAAGCAAGGAAAATACCAATGCAAATAAAACTTCTAGGCGTAACAATCAACACTTTAAAACTTAAAATACTTATCTTGTATGAATAAAATAAATGAATGTGTCAGGTTTTGTGCGTAAAAAGGTCATTGAACCCCGTAGAAATATTTGTCTAATGCTTTGTAGCACTTGTCGTAAAGATAAGCAATAAGCAGCCGCAGACATACTAGTATATAACTATTATTGTTGTTACTTTTGTACACTTTAAGTAATAATCAAACGCATACCAATGCATACAAAACTTATCTGCATTACTTATTTTAGTATGAATATAATTTGTTTTAGAGCTTAAGCTTTGGGCAGATTGATCATACAATGATCGCAATGATCGCAGCTTGCTTTCTTACTTTGTAGCTCCGATCTATAATTAGAAAAACAACACTCTATTGATAATATCAATGCATTTCAATATCGTTGTTCGAATCTGTTCGATCTTTGAGTACTTCAGTCTTTGCTTACTGATAAAGACAGACAACGCCTGCATACTTAACAATTGGCATTTGTAGTTATCTGTTGTTGTTTTCCTTTGAAAAAAAGAGAAAATAATAAAAACAGAATAGTTTGGAATTAAAGTGCAAGTTAATGCTATATAGTATGCTTCTATATATATATGAAATGTAAAGAATTTTAAGAGATAAGCTAACCACAAATTTGTGTCATAAGGCCACAACTTCAATGCTATTGCACAGACAAGAAATGAATCGAGAGTCAACGCGATTACAACATTTTTATTCCAGTGGGTATTATATAGGTTTTACATGGATGAACTGTCTACCCCTTTCCAAAAATACATACTTTAATTAGATAAATAATAAATGCCCAAAGAAATTTTTTTAAATTTAAGGCAGCTGTTGAAACTTTTGCAGACAGGGAGCAAAAACGGGAATTAAGAACTTTATTTATTTATTTAAGTTTTATTAACTAAATGCAGTTAAAAGATATATTTAAAATGGTTACAAATATTTATAACAATTAAAAAATGTATAAAACTTATTGCAAAGATCGAAGAAAATTGAAAAGAAAACCCAATCGGAACAGATTTTGATGGTAAATGAGCTTGATACTTAAAATTTAAAACGACACAAAGCCAGATACTAAAAGAGAGAGAGAGAGAGGGAGAGAGTGAAAGAGAAAATAATACAGAGACGGTTGCCATAAGTTCATATACAAGAGAAGTGTCATCTCTGATGAAAGAATTTTAGCTTCTTATTTATAATAAAGTTATTCAAACATGTCCCGAGAAATGTGTTAAAATGGACTAAGCGTAAAATTTAATAATAATAATAATAATAATAATTATTATTTTGGTTTTACAGCAACAATCGTATGGTCATAAATTCATAATCGTATTGCCTTGTCAACAATATTTAAAACAAATAACAAACTTACAAAATACTGGGAAAACAAAAAACACTTAAAAACAAGCAATGAAATTCAGATATGTACATACATACATACGTACGTACGTACGTGTATGTGCATGCAATAATATTATTCTAGCAATTATCTGGCCAGACAAATGCAATGCATCAGTGGCCCCCACGGGCTGCACACAGCAGCAACACACAGCAGCAGCAATAGAAGCAGCAGCCGGTGCACCACCACAGAATCACAGAATCACAGAACCACAGATCAGAAAGCTGCCACAGCTGCTCCGTATCCTATCTATGCAACTCTCGCACATAGTACTTAATATGTGCGTGAGTTTGTCGAACACACACTAGTAGTACTAGCTATATATGTGTGTGCTTGGGTTGCAAATAACAGATTGCATGTATAGACACACAAAACATCCATCCACGACCTGTATACAGCCACCCAGTTGGAGCAGGTTTTAGATACTGAATTGTTCGAATGATTTTGATGTACTTCAATCAAACAGTTTGTTAAAATTATATAACGATTATGTAAAAACTTTTTATTTTTATAAGCATTACAGAATATATGTTTTTTTAATTTAAGTTTATTTCACTCTCTCTAATTAACTTTCACAAAATATTAAATTTGTACAACAGTTCGATCTTTTGTGTACATATAATTAGATAAATTCTAACAAAAACCACATTATACTGATATAAGTTTTATTTTTTAATGCCATTTGTATATTTTCACATTTCCTTAAACATGTTTAAATGATGTAATCTACTTGTATATTGATGAAGTTAAACCACTCTCATTAGACACGTTCCAGGTTGATTTTTCAGCAGCTAATATGATTAAATTTGATCTTTAAATAAGATTTATATAATTTCAAACCTAAAGTAAGACATTTTTATTAGAATAGCTAAGACTTGGTAAAACAAAACACATTCCTAAGGGTAACTAGTACATACATAGATGCCATTGGGTCCCACTGGGCTATGCGAGTCGCGCCAAATGAATAGACGAATATATATTTGAGTGTAAAGTGTGTGTGTGTGTGTGTGTGTGTGTGTGTGTGTGTGAATACATACATATTTAGTTGTAAGTGTGTGTGTTTGTGTGTGTATGGTGCACTCACAAAAATGCAACTCGCCGACAAGTTAGAGGCGAACGAGCGCCGCCAACAAATGCGAAAAAACTGGGACAAAGTTGAACAGACGAGCCAAGGACGGATATTAGTGCGCACACTTGCATGATGGAAGCGATGGCAACGACAACAACATCAACAACAACTGCCATACAACAACAACAACAAAAACAACAGCTATATACATATCAGTGGAAAAACAAAATGAATGCCTTTAAGTTTTGGTGTATTTTATAGACATATGTAGTCGTTGTTGTTGTTGCTGTTGTTGTTGGTGGCGACTACTGCAAAATTCGTATGTAAGCATATGTATGTGGTTGTATATAAGAATAGTACATACAAATTCTGTCTGGGTATTTGTGTAGCTTTTGGGGCTCTGCACAACTCGATTTGTGTGTGATTACAATTTGCATGCAACGTCAGCCAACGGGGCGGATAAGAGAGAGATTCCCAATTTTTTTTTTTGGTTTGTTAGTTTGTTGCAGCGGTAACAACAAAAACAACAACAATAACAATAACAACTGATGCTGCCCCTGCGCTGTTGTGGCATTCGATTTTTTTTGCCCTTTGCCGCTTTGTTCGGTGTTTCTTCATTTGTTTTTGTCTGTTTCAAATAAACAAAAATGAGAAGAAAAAAAAACAACAACACAACTTAGATACCAACATAGAAGAGATGAGAATAATACACACAGCGCTGGCTGGAAAAACTCGTTTCTCAACTTTGAGCCGCTGCCTAAAGCATTTTCTTTAAGAAAATGAGAAAACATCAAGATACTTAGTCACTTAGTTAGTTATTTGAAGTTGTTAGTAGTTCGACTGAGAAACAAGTCTTCTAATCGCATTGCGTTTTTGGCCAAATTGTGTACCAAGTTTTAAAATATTTACAAACGGCAACACTTAAATACCATAAATAATTGGCTATTTAAGTGCAAATGTTGTTTGTTTTTGTTGTCATTGTTGTTGCAAGTTGCGCAAAAGAAACGCTGCAATAAAAAGTGTCAGCTTACGTGGCTTTTGGGGTTGTCAAGGTATTTTTTGTATTTACAATTTTTTTAATGTCTTTCTAGAGTCGAGTTCAGTTTCATTTATGTCGATGCAGTTGCATTTAAAGCCGTGCATACATAACACACACACATACATACAATTAAAGCATAACTATAGGTGTTTTGAACTTTGTGCTATGCTTGGCTTGTGCCATTGTCCCATTCGTTTTTGCATAATAAAAGCTCTAGATCTAATTTTTGTTCTGTTTTGCTTTTAGTGTTTTTTATAATACTCCATTATGGGTGCGAACAACAAATATCTTACTTATACACTTCTTCTTATATTTTTTGAGATGATGGAAAAACGCCGAAGTACCGCAAAATAAAGTCTTAGTACTCAAGTTGTGAAAAAAAAACCCAAAGAAATTTTCAGATTTAATAAAACATTTTATTTATACTTAATCTGATCAGAGAAGTTAAGCCCATAGTTCTGAAACAAATAGTAGGGTTAAGCTGAAACAAGTAGTTGATTCAAGCACTTTTCACAAATGTAAGCACTTAAGCACAATTTGAGCTTGATCAGACATAAAAAATACCCAACTTACGAGCTGTTAGTGTCTGAATCACAAATACCTTTTTAAATTTTTAATCGAAAAATTATATTATCTCTAAAAGTAAACAAGGAAATAATTGTGAAAGGACAAGAAATAATTTTGTGACTTTTTTATACTTGAAAAAATGTGGTCAGGTGTGGAAAACACTGTTGTTTAGCTGTTTAGTTTGCTTACAAAGTCTCCAGAACTCCTCCACAGAATATATGTCAAATTCAATAGAATACTTTTTTACTTGCTTAAGAAAATAAGTTTGAAAAATGTACTGTGAAATTTCCTTTAAAATTAGTCATGAGACATAACTGTTTCTCAGCACACACATTAACGCACTCAAACATGTGTAGCGCATTTTTTTCTTCTCAGCTTTCAGTGTCACGTGCGGCGTATACGTGATTTTTGCGTTGTATAAGCAATATTAAAACAAGCATACGTCATGTGGTACACTCATAACCTAGTAACGGAATAAAAATGGTGCTATTTTAATCAAAACTAAATTCAACCAAACAAAAATAAGTTAGCAATTTTGAGCTTGGTAAGAAAAAAGATCAGTTAAGATGCCACAAAAGAAATTACATCATTTGTGAAATTGTCGAATGCGTTTCGTCCGCTTCTGTTCATTGTGCTGTTGACTGTTTTGCTGTTGCGGGAATTTCGTGGGTCAATCAACTTTTAGCCAAAAGAACAGACGTAAATCTTGCTACGTGTGTATGGTATGTATGCATGTTTGTGTGTGTAAGTATGAGAGTATGAGCCAGATCTTTGTTGGCAACAAAAGCAACTGACAATGGCAACAAAAGCAGCCAGAGTAGAGCAGCCAGGGCGAGGGCAGAGTGAGAGGGAACAGTGCGAAATGTAAACATTATCAAAATGCCTGCGTTGGTCAGCTACGTGGCTGCGCTGCTTCGCTGCCAAAAACAGAAAAGCAAGAACGTTAAGAGCGAAAGCACCGTTAGGCCTGTGACTTTGGCATAACTGTGCGTAAACTAAAATTATATTATTATTATAATGTTTGTTGCTGCTGATTATTATTACTGTATTGAGCATAGGACAGCGTGAATGAATTTCCAGCTCTTCACAAATTCTAACGGCGTATTTCAACTACACACACACACGCACATACATAGATAGATATGCAAATGCTTGTGAGCAAAAAGAAAGCGCCAACATTACGTAGCCATACAAACAACAACAACAACATTATCATACTAATGCCGCTCTATAACGGCATTTATTTGGCGTGCTCGTACTATATAGGTATGTATGCGCGCGTGTGTGTGTGTTTGTTTGTTTGTGTATTACTTTCCGTCAGCCGGCTTGGTTTGCCTCTCCCGCCTCCTTACGCTTTTTCCCTTGTGAAAGCTACTGGCAAACGAGTTTTTCATTAAATTGTTTTTTTTTTTATAACGTGTGCACGTTAACTTGGGCGCAAAATAACCACGCACGCCACACACACGCACACATAGTGAGCAAGAGAGAGCTTAACACACACACACACACACACATTAACTCTCTCACGGCATTAAAGAGTGCAAAGCGCTTTTAAAAACAAAAAGAGCAGCTATAAAAGCTGTCTGTCTGCCTTCCTCTTGCATGTGTGTGTGTTGCTTTATTATTATTATTATGCGCTCACTCTCTTCGCTGTGAGTGTGTGTGTGTGTGTTTATATGTGTATGTGTGTGTGTATGTGTTTGTAGGCTCTTTCTCAGCAGCAGTTCAGCAGGCAGGCAGGCGAGCGAGCGGTGCATTGACCCCACAGCTCGCTGACCCACTTACGAAGCTGCTTTTCGCGAATGCGAATGTTGCGCTCGTGCCTCAGCACCCGAACGAATATGTGCTTCGTGACAACTTGTGCAATGGACAAACGCAGCAGCACCAGACTTCTTCTGGCGCTGCGGTTGCCGTTGCTTGCGCTCTATCTTTAGTGCGCTACCTCACTCTGCTCTGTGTTCTGTCTCGACTCTCTCGCTATTATGTAGTTTTGAATTAATGTTGCTGTTGCTGCCGTTGTATTTATTATTACTTTATTTGCAGCCAAAACTGCAAATCATTTGCAGATCTTTTATACCCTGAACCCATTAAAAATGGGTAAAAAGGGTATAATGGTTTTGTGCAAAAGTATGTAACAGGCAGAAGGAAGCATCTCCGACCCTATAAAGTATATATATTCTTGATCAGCATCAACAGCCGAGTCGATATAGCCATGTCCGTCTGTCCGTCTCGACTGGAGCCTTCTTACTTGTATATTTAATGTTTTCTTTCTTTTTAAATTTTTTATTTCTTTTGGTGCGCACTTTTTTTTTATCTTTAAGGCACATATTGCTGCATGTATATTTTGTTTTGTACGTTTGTTCCTTTTGTTGATTTCTCTTAATATTTTTTTGAGCATGCATTTACAGTTAATAAACAGAATATGTTAGTTTTGGCACCGAGTAATTCAGCCTTTTACATCGAGGGAAGAGAGATTGAACACGAGGAGGTGGCATGCCGTAAAATAAATTGCATATATGCAAAAATATTTTTGCATTTTCTTGTTTTTCATGTGTGTGTATGTTTACTTTTTTGTGGTTCTGTTGGCCATTCAGAACTTTATTTTATTGTGCATTTTTTTTTTTGTATTACAGCGCGTTAAAAAACTCGTTTCAACTCGTTGCGGCTCCCATTTTTTTGGGTTGGGTTGGGTTGCGTTGTTGAGGTGGGTGGTTGAGTTTGTATAGCAGCAGAGGTAGTCAACTAACGGTCACTAAGTTATGCTGTTAAATTTATACTATATCTCTGTTAATATTTTTATTCCCTGCACTTCAAGAATTTGTGCATGATTTGAGCTGAGAAACAGACGGACATGTCCATATATATATACATATAAATATAAACCATTTACCTTTCATGACAATAATATACTACCTAAGTTTTTTTTTATACCCTGATCCCATTAAAAATGGGAAAAAAGGTATTATGATTACGAGTTGATATAGACATGTCCGTCAGTCCGTCAGTCCGTCCGTCCGTCCGTCCGTCTGTCCGTCTGTCCGTCTATAAGAGCTAGAGACTCCAGATTTGGAACTTAAGCTCGCCTAACCCTTAGGCAGTACAAGTTTGTTTTCGATAACTCATTCCGTTTCCGATATACACATGGGATCGATAACAATAAAATCTTGAGTTTGAAAACATTTTAGATGGCATTTGAATTATTAAAATATCAAAATAATAACAATCTGTGATTTTTGTACTAAAATCGGTTGAGAAACACCGGAGATATGGAACCTTGAAGTTGAGTATGCAGTACGCAGTATGGTCGTACACACACGCACACATACTTGCAAGCACTGACTGTACGCGTAAAGTATAAGGATCAGGGTATCGTCTAGTCGGGATTTCTCGACTAAAGCCTTCTTTCTTGTTTTTTTTTAAATATGTTTCAAAAACGAATTACCTGAGCATAATGGCGACATGGTGCGACACTTTGCGGATGTGTATCGATTTAGTATATTAGTTTTCTAAGCATAAATAATAAAGTGTTTAAGTTTGTACTTGAGGCAAGCTTTAATCCTCGGTATCTATCGTGGTTCTTAGACGCTTTCGCTGAAAACTTTACAGATAATTAAGCTAACGTTAAATTGTTGCTAGTCGAAATGATGTTGATCAAAAAATGTAGTTAAAACTTACTTACGCTGAGTATACAAACGGACAGATCTAGAATGCTTTCTTTTTGGCTCTTTATTGCATATGTAGAATGTGAGTTATTCAATTTTTTGCTTCTTTCGTTATGGTATTCAATGAACCTTCATTCTTCTTCAAAACTGTTTTTAAGTTAACTACAATTTATTTATTATTATTTTTTTTTTAAACGTTACTTTTATTTTCTATGTTTATGTATAAACGCGTGAATAATGAATAAGTAGACTTATTTACATATACAATTCTGCATGTTTGAGCGTATATACAATGTGATGACAATTAATGTTTGGCAAATATTTGCCACATTTGGAAAGTATGTCAACGTCTTATTTGCTTTTCTCATTGTTCTACAATAAATACAGTTCTATATATGACAATATCAAGTATGATGAACACGAGTATGAACGTTGGAGTACTCGAACCTATTTAAATGTACAAATATTTGGTAACATCACTTTCCATTGTGTCCTGACAATACATATACATATACATATATATATATATATATATATATATGTTATTTTTGGAAAGAACATTTTATATTCTACGCTCTGTTCTTAAGGTTGGATCTTTTAATATTAATTAACTGGTTTTTTACAAAACAAAAAATAACAAGAACCATTCGCCTACTTATGCACCTGCATAACGGTAATAAATGTAATACATACGTATTGACTTTTGTTTATGTATGTTTGTATGTTTTCACGTACGCGCGTTTTCCTTATCCGTTTCTAGAGTGCGCGTAGACATTTACATCTGTCATACACATATGTGTTTCTAACTCTCTCTCTCTCTCTCTCTTTCTCTCTTTCTTATTAGTTGTATTTTTGATTAGCATCAAAACTTTGGCAAAGCATTTCGTTATGCCTGAGAACATTACAAATTTTAGAGAGCTTTAAGCGATGCTTGCCGCTACAAAAACAAGTTAGAAGGCTCTAGTCGAGAAATCCCAACTAGACGATACCCTGATCCTTATACTTTACGCGTACAGCCAGTGCTTGCAAGTATGTGTGTACGCGCATACTGCACACTGCGTTGAAAACTTCAATGTGCCATATCTCCGGTGTTTCTCGACCGATTTTAATAAAAATTTCACAGATGTCATTATTTTGTTTAATGTTTCAAACGGCGTCTCAAAGTTTTCCATATTCAGGATGAGTTATCGAAAATCAGAAACAAACTTGTACTGCCTAGGGATTAGGCGAGCTCAAGTTCCAAATCTGGAGTCTCTAGCTCTTATAGTCTCTGAGATCGGCTTGCTCATACATACGGACAGACGGACATGGCTATATCGATTCGACTGTTGATGTTGATAAAGAATATATATACTTTATAAGATCGGAGATGCTTCCTTCTGCCTGTTACATACTTTTGCACAAAACCATTATACCCTTTTTACCCATTTTTAATGGGATCAGGGTATAAAAACAAAAATCATAACAACACACACACACACACCAACCAATGTTGACAATATTGAATATGACGACACAAATTTCAAAATTTTGATTTTTTTAATAAAAACGTTAGATAAATATCCTCGGGTGCAATAAAACCATTGAGTTATTCACAAACTCTTGTTCTTAACAAGTGTGACCCAGTAAGATGGAAAAGCCAAATAAAATAAACAATTGTGCTATATAAAATCTGGCTTCTCTTTACGGAAATGTCATGATAAAGGCATTAGCGCACTTAAGAAGTTATGATTCGAAAATAATAACGAAATCTCATAAAGCATTAACGTAGTATGTGTTGCAGTCTGAGCTGCAATTGAATAGGCATTTAAAGAGCGAGCGCGTAAGAGCGATTAAAAACGCGCTTAAGAGAGAGAGAGAGAGAGAGAGAGAGTGAGAGAGTAAAAGTGAGAGAGTAAAAGTTAAGAGAGCAAGCGCTAGAGCGCTAAAAGAACAAAGAGTGGAACAAAAGAGCAAAAATTTGTATTCAACGAGAATACGCGAACGAGCATGTGTTTGTGTGTGTGTGTTGTATGATTTGTATTATGGTGTGTGATAATGCCGTGTTGGAAAAGTTCATTGACACTTGAAAACATTTCAGTCCCAGTCGTACACACATACATATACACACAGACGTCTCTTACTTACTTACTCATTCGCTCTGACGCTCATCAACTGTCACACATTTCTCCCAATGCAACAACAACAACAACAACTACAGCAACAAAGCAACGTCAGCGGCTTGGCACATTTTTTTCTGCGACGACGCTGACTGCACTGCCGGCTGTGTATGTCTGTCTGTGTCTGTACATGTCTACTTGTGGTTCAGCGCATCTTTCATCCTCGTGGGCAAATACGCGCCAGATTACACAATACGTAGAGTGCGACAGCAAGTGTACGGTTGGTGCGGTTGCGGGTGCGAGGTGCGTGGGGTAGATTGTAATCAACTCTGCATGGCCCAGTCGCAGTCTTGGCATCAAAGCACTGCCTAGAACCAGTTCTCATTTCTGCCTTGGCTGCTGTTGATCATGAGCATATTATATGCTTCTTGTGTGCATTTTCTGTTCTTGTTGTTCTCTTTGTTTGTTGCTAAGAAATTACATCATCGTCATCATCATCATTGCTGAAAAGGATTGTTGCATGCTGCGAGGGAATCCCAACAGCTGTCGCTGTCTGTCTCACATTCACTCCCCAAACACACACACAGACTCAATATACTTAAACTGAAGCAGCTCGACCCATTGTCTAGGCATAAACAAGTGGCCATAGGTACTCTTTATGTGTTTTACGCTATCGGTACACTGAGCGAGAACAAAATAAATAATAGTAAATTCACTGTGAACGAGTACGAAGTTAGAATATCTTGAAGTTGAAAAAAATTTTGGTCTGCTTTACGTGTTTACTCTGACAAAATTCATTTTTATTTTCTGCCGCACGAATTTTTTTTTTGAATTTAATAAAAGTGGGGTTAACAAGTAAGAAGGCTCTAGTCGAGAAATCCCGACTAGACGATACTTTGATCCCTATACTTTACGCGTACAGTCAGTGTTTGCAAGTGTGTATGATTGTATGAACGCACATCCTGCATACACAACTTCAATGTCCCATATCTCCGGTGTTTCTTAACCGACTTTAAAAAAAATTTCACAGATTGTCATTATTTTGTTAAATGTATCAAACGCTGTCTCAAAGTTTGCCAAATTGCGAAAATTGAAAACAAACTTGTACTGCCTAGGGATTAGGCGAGCTTAAGTTCCAAATCTGGAGTATCTAGCTCTTACAGTCTCTGAGATCGACGCGTTCATACATACGGACGGACACACGGACGGACGGACAGACGGACGGACGGACGGACAGACGGACATGGCTATATCCACTCGGATGTTGATGCTGATCAATAATATATATACTTTATGGGGTCGGAGAAGCTTTCTTCTGCCTGTTACATACTTTTGCACAAAACCATTATACCCTTTTTTCCCATTTTTAATGGGATCAGGGTATAAAAATAAGACTATTTTATCCAATACATAAAACATAAAGATATATATGTACAGGAAAAACTAGTCTTATCTTTAACACCACTGTTCTAAAATAGATCATGTACATCTATTAGCTCTTCAGAATAGGGAGAAAAAACAAACTCAAAACACTCAAAAACAATTTTTTAGGCACTTTACCTCTCAAATCTAAAACAGCTGTTTTGTTGCAGAACTGTGTAATTGAGTGAGATAAAGATAATGATCAGATCAGTTTGTCAGCTTTTATAACCTTTTGATTTATTCTCAGTGCATAAATTTCTAATGATATTTAAATACTAAATGCAGTTGTGGGAGTACACTGTAACAAACTTGACAATTTTCAGAAAGATCGTATTAGATTAAGGAACTCGGTTATCCGATGGTTGAAAAGCGTTTTATTTATACTTAAAAAGATAGGAACTTGAAAAAAGCTTTGAAAAGCAAGAAAGCTCTTGTCGAAAAATCCTGACTAGACGATACCCTGAACCCTATACTTTACGCGTATAGTCAGTGCTTGCAAGTATATGTGTGTGTGTACGCGCATACTGCACATTCAACATCAATGTTTAATATCTCCGGCGCCTCTTACCCGATTTTAATAAAAATTTCACATTTCGCCGTCTCAAAGTTTTCCAATTTCAAGATTTTGTTGTTATCAAACCCATGTGTATATCGAAAACGGGAACAGTTATCGAAAATCGAAAACAAACTTGTACTGCCTAGGGATTAGGCGAGCTTAAGTTCCAAATCTGGAGTCTCTAGCTCTTATAGTCTCTCAGATCGACGCGTTCATACTTACGGACAGACAGACGGACAGACGGACATATCGACTATATCGACTCGGCTGTTGATGCTGATCGAGAATATATATACTTTATGGGGTCGTAGAAGCTTCCGTTTGCCTGTTACATACTTTTGCACAAAACCATTATACCCCTTTTTCCCATTTTTAATGGGATCAGGGTATAAAATGTGATTTGAGATATATATCGAAACACAGTTTGATAAACTTTACTTTAGGTATTATGGAAGGTTTCTTTTTTGTGAATTTTAAAACATGATGTCATTCAGACAGACAGGTAATAGAAGCGCTTTGTAATATGAACTGTTATATAAAGTTATATTGTTAAAATATTCTTTACAGCAATATAATTTGCACACTAGGCTTAGAACCCAAATTCGGTTTGCCATAAAAGGTCGCTGGCAAAGCGTAGCATATGGGGTTCATCGCGATAACAGATCCTTGAGTGCATACCATTTTTGTTAATGATGCCAATGCGTACGACTCCACCGGAAGCGCAATCATTATGTATGGCCATTAGCACAGCGTTCTTGACCAATTCCACAGCCTGCTTTTCATTCATGCCGGGCTGAAAGTGGGAAGTGAGAAAGCCACTGATATAAATTGATCCGGAGCCGGACATATAGCATGGATCACGTATTAAAAATCCCGATACTGGCACACCGTACACCTGACCCCCATAGCGATGATCCCAGCCGGCAACAATTATTCCGGCAACTATTTTACCGCGTCTTTCATAGATTCTATTCCTCATTTGGACAGTCGCATCACGAACAAGTGGCTCTTCGCCTGTCATGAGCTCTACGGCAGTCAAAGTGTTAGTAACATTATCGGCCAAGGCTTGTGTATGAGCTGCTCCTCCACTGCGACAGCAGTATATCTTATCTGTAAGTCGTGTTAGCTTATCCGTTACTCGGTTCGTTACATAGTTTAAGCAACTAGTGCGAGAATCGGCACCGATTACAACGCCCCCATCGAATTCAATTGCCAAAATTGTGGTCTGCGGAAGTTTTGGGTATTTTCAGTATTCAGTTTAATATTAATATTGTATGTTTAGAAACTTACGCCACAGCTTATAACGTTTTTAGAACTTTCAAACTCCATTGTATAGTTGACTTTAAGAATTTGCCTTCAAATAAAATCCGAACCGACGGAAATTGTTAAAAAAAAAGTACTTTCTTTATATCTAGATAAAAATTACAAGGCTATCTACATAGAGTTTCTGAACTGTTTGTTTTTTATTGCCCATTATATAAATCTAAGCTTAAATGTGGAATACAATAGATTTGTTGTCCTGTAAGGTGCTATTAAAACACTATGGATCATCATTTTCGTATCACTTATTTCATTAAATTTAAACACGAAAATAAATCCCAAACTTTTTTAAGGAAATAGCTTCCGAGATATTCTTACCTAATGGTGTTCAAATCACGGTTTTTCAAGTCATGCCCAATGAGAAAAGAATTTTTCTTACTTCGATTTTTTATACCGAATTTAGATATTATTATTACTCTTCACTCAAAATAAACATAAATTTATTATAATGGTTATTCGATTTTAAAACCAACTACGTAACATGCATCCAACCTTCTTATAGAAATTATTTGATATTACAATTACTAAATAAGAAAACACTTACTAAATTGTTCGAAATTTCTTTATATTTATAGCTCAAATTGAAATAATTCCATGCAAAGTTTGTGGCGATAAATCCTCGGGTGTGCATTACGGCGTCATCACCTGTGAGGGCTGCAAAGGATTCTTTCGGCGATCGCAGAGCTCCGTGGTGAACTATCAGTGTCCGCGAAACAAGCAATGCGTCGTGGATCGGGTTAATCGGAATCGCTGTCAATACTGTAGACTGCAAAAGTGCCTGAAATTGGGAATGAGTCGTGATGGTATGATGCAGGCAAACCACAGACAAAACAAATACAGATACATTTACAGATAGCAAATCTTTTTCTGAGATTCAGTTATACTAAACTGCTTATTATTATATACTTTTAGCTGTGAAATTCGGCAGAATGTCCAAGAAACAACGTGAGAAAGTCGAGGATGAGGTGCGTTTCCATCGTGCCCAGATGCGTGCACAAAGCGATGCGGCACCGGATAGTTCTGTATATGATACACAGACGCCCTCGAGCAGCGATCAGTTGCAGCACAATAACTACAACAGGTGCAGTATTGATGCATATATATGAAAACCAGTCAAAATATTCGATACTCTACATTTATTTATGGGTTTTTACCCTCTTTACACAGCTACAGCGGCGGCTACTCAAATAATGAGGTCGGTTACGGCAGTCCTTACGGCTATTCGGCATCCGTGACGCCCCAGCAGACAATGCAATATGACATATCGGCCGATTATGTCGATAGTACCACTTACGAGCCGCGCAGTACAATGATCGATCCCGAATTTATTAGTCATGGTATTTCATTTGGAACATACATCTAGTACAAACTCACTAATATTTTGCCATATCTCTTACTCCTTTTTTTTTTTTAGCAGATGGCGATATTAACGATGTGCTGATCAAAACACTAGCGGAGGCGCATGCAAACACAAATACTAAACTGGAATCTGTGAATGACATGTTTCGAAAGCCTCAGGTGCGTTTGATTTGCATGTAAAATTCTTAAAAGTTAAGCTTTGGACTAGAGAATATACATATGTTGTTTGTTTAGATTGAGTCGAAATCTAAAGGTATTTCTCTTACCGATATATGATACCTAGATCGTCAAACGTCCATTTAAATCTGAGCTTTAAAGTAGGGTTATAAAACGTTTTAAAACTTATTTCTTACCAACCGTTTAAACTGACAACCCATTGTTTTCAAACAACAAAAGCAACGGATGTATTATATATATTGTCCAAACTTAGATGTCTTGACCCCAATGGCTCGGAACAATTATTTTATCGATTTACTTGGAATGTCATTAATTTAAATCAATGCTATTTCAAATTCTCTTGATCTGATTTATATTTTCAATCGATCTCTTCTATCTGTGTCCCGATCCCAGTCTATATCCTACCTCTATTTAGAACGTACAAGGCAATTTCGGAAAATCAAAAACTTACAAAGCTTTTGTCCTAGACTATTTGATCTTTCTCATACGCGTCTGTTGAGTCGAGGCAATCAGTATTTTTTATAACACTTAGACTGTTATTTATTTTATTTGTGTGTAACTTTTGATAAACTGTTCAACAGGTTTATAGAAATTGGGTCTTCTTCTTAGATTATTCCTTACACTTGTTTTTCGATCCAGTTTTCTGATTCGGTGATTCGAGTTTGGCTACTCAAAGTTGTCCGCCGTTCCCAAAGTTTTTGAGAAAAAAACAATAACCTCTCATCTTCAACATCTGTGCTGATCTTTAATCTTCCAGCATGGGTTCGTGGAGCAATGATATACTACTCTCAACTAGTTTTTAGAATTCACTTCATTTGTCATCAGGAGTTTTCAAAATAAAATGCAAAACTATGTTATTTACACTGATTTTATTAATTCACACATTTCAACTTTTGTGCATTCCATGCAATTTTAATTAATTCTTATAACACAAGTGGTTTACTTTAGGTGCTCTGTCTTAAATGCGAGTTAGGGTATTTTCGGTGTTCCACAAGGATAATAAATGATATTCCGTCTGTAATAAGTCGTCGGTATGCATATTTAGTACTTTGCATGTCGGTCTTAACTCGTCAGCTCTAAAATTCAAAATTGACTTTAAGCAGATTTTTCAAACAAGTGTTATTAAAACTTGTTACTCGTTTTGTATTAACTTGTTACCACCAATCTATAAAAACAGGATCTTTCACGCATACTGTATTACAAAAACCTGGGTCAAGAAGAACTTTGGTTGGACTGCGCCGAGAAGCTGACGCAGATGATACAGAATATAATCGAATTTGCAAAGCTAATACCGGGCTTTATGCGCCTCAGTCAAGATGATCAGGTAATATAGGTGTAATAGCCAATAATGGCCAGACTACCAAAATATACACATAATATACACTTTGTTTGTTATAGATATTGTTGCTGAAAACGGGCTCATTTGAGCTGGCGATTGTTCGCATGTCCAGATTGCTAGATCTCTCACAGAATGCTGTGCTGTATGGCGATGTTATGTTGCCGCAGGAGGCATTCTACACATCCGATTCGGATGAGATGCGTCTGGTGTCGCGCATTTTCCAAACGGCAAAATCTATTGCCGAACTTAAACTGACTGAAACCGAACTGGCGCTTTATCAGAGTTTAGTGCTGCTCTGGCCAGGTGAGTATTACACATAAATCACGTAATCGACAAATATAGAAAATAACTCAACAACTTTGCAACAACAATTTAGAACGCAATGGAGTGCGCGGCAATACGGAGATACAGAGGCTTTTCAATCTGAGCATGAATGCAATACGACAGGAGCTGGAAACGAATCATGCGCCGCTCAAAGGCGATGTTACCGTGCTGGATACGCTCCTCAATAATATACCCAATTTCCGGTATTTAGCATGCACTAACATTATTAAGCCTTTAAACATTTACCTAACTTACGACTCTTTTTGTTATCTTAGCGATATTTCGATTTTGCACATGGAAGCGTTGAGCAAGTTTAAGCTTCAGCATCCGAATGTTGTTTTCCCAGCGCTATACAAGGAGCTATTCTCAATAGATTCACAGCAGGATCTAACATAACCAGAGCCGCAATTTATGGATACTTCAACCGGCTCTGTCGCAGATGTTGCTACTGGTTGTCCGCTCGAAATACTGGCGACGGCGACGGCAACAGCAACTGCAACATCGCCCGAGCAGCAATTGTAACTGAAGAACTAAAGCGGCAACAACAATAAAACAATAGCAAAAAACAACAAAAAAACAAAAAAAGAATGGAAAAACCAATTTTATCATTATTTAAGCTAGCATTCAACCAAGGATGTGATCCTGGGCGAGGATTCACTTAAAATTACATAAAGCAAACAAGCTAAAAAAACTGAAAAATATTTCGAAAATATTATATATATACTTTTTTCTAGACCCAGAAACACAAAAACAAAAGCAGGCTAAATGCATGAGACAACACAGTTAATAAAAAAAGAAATATAAGAAACATTCAAATAAAAGGTAACTCAGTTAATCTCTCGCTTAATAGAAAAAGTATACAAACGAAAAAAAATATATAAGAAATCTAAAGAAAAACTTTAAATGAATTTTAGCAAAAATTTTCAAACTTAAAAACAAACCACGCAAAACAATTTAAAGTAAAAAAAATAAAAACAAAAATCACACTCTTTAGTTCGATTTGTTTACAGCAAAGTAACCACGCCTCTTAGCCAAGTACTTAAACAAAAATAACAAAATTCAAAACTCTAACCGGTTTTATACAAAAATTTTCGTACATTTGTTTTTTACCAGAGCTCAGCTTGAATTTATTGCATTGTACCTACCCCTGCGCAACCAACCCCTAAAAACACACCGCTAACCATCTAGGTTATCTCTGCCTTTTGTTGTAAACTACATTTGTGTATTATATATTTATATATATATATATGTATATATATGCTTATATAAGTATAATATATATTTTATATATATTATCGTTTTTAGATGATTCTGCGTATACATAATGGAACTTTTTGTAAGCAAAAAAACAAAAAATCGAATATCTCGGAAAAATGTGTTCTTATATAATTATGATTAATGCAACTACCAATATTTACAATTATATTTACGATTAATTTTTAAACAAAAATTTACGAACAGCACATACACAAAATCAAAAACAAAAAAAAAAACAAAAACAAAAAAAACTATGCTAAAATATACTGTTAGGTAATAGAGATTTGGATACCTTTTTATTTTGATCATATAGTTTTTAGCATGGTAACAAATCCCAAATTCCGGTTCGAAGGTTTAGTAGATTTAAACAAAACATAAGCATTAACAGACTTTAATAGTTTAGCTAACACAAACAATTTTGATACACAATAGAATACATCTAAAGCATTAAACAAAATTGTAAAAAAATATCAAAAAAAAACAAAAACCACTAAATGAAAAGAAAAGAGAGAAAGCAAAATTATATACGATGAACCTATTTCACGTTAAATCAAGTTACAAGTTTTTTGTTTTAAGCAAAAATATAATATAAATAAAAATAAATATATATAACAAAAAACAATATGAAAATATAAAATAAATACCAAACAGACTGGTGGACCCCACTCCACAAACCGGACAGCATCCTGCAAACCCAACACACCCCACTTACCCCTTAAAAATGTAAAGACAAATTAAATTGGATTGGACTTTATGTTGTTTTTATACCCTGATCCCATTAAAAATGGGAAAAAAGGGTATAATGGTTTTGTGCAAAAGTATGTAACAGGCAGAAGGAATCATCTCCGACCCCATAAAGTATATATATTCTTGATCAGCATCAACAGCTGAGTCGATATAGCCATGTCCGTCTGTCCGTCCGTCCGTCCGTATATATGAGCCAACCGATCTCAGAAACTATAAGAGCTAGAGACTCCAGATTTGGAACTTAAGCTCGCCTAATCCCTAGGCAGTACAAGTTTGTTTTCGATTTTCGATAACTTATCCCGTTTTTGATATACACATGGGTGCGATAACAACAAAATCTTGAATTTTAAAAACTTTGAGATGACTTTTGAAATAATGAACAAAATAATAATTTGTGAAATTTTTATTAAAATCGGTTGAGAAACACCGGAGATATGGGACATTGAAGTTGTGTATGCAGTATGCAGTATGCAGTATGTGCGTACATACAAACACACATACTTGCAAACACTGACTGTACGCGCTAAGTATAGGGACCAGGGTATCGTCTAGTCGGGATTTCTCGACTAAAGCCTTCTTACTTGTTTTTCATTTATGAGTTTTGTTGTCAAAATAATCGACTGACCATACAAAGACGTAACACACACACACACACACACACACACACATACACATAATATTAGTTAAACTAGCGTTAAGCAAACAACAACAACCACACATTGGATAGTAGGTGATAATTGGTGTGTCTTAAATGCCCTCCTCCTTTCCCACGCTTCCTTCCGCCCTGCAACCTGCAAAACAAAAGCAAAACTTTTTACTAAATTGCGATTAGCATTTACAATTTTTATTGGTAGACAGGCAAAGCAAAATCAACAACACAAAAACAAAAAACAAAAAAACGCTCCTTTTTCCCTTACAGGCAGGCAAATTATAAAATAAATTAATTATACAAACTATAATTAAATGTACGGAAGCAACAAGCAACTCAAAAAGTAACAATTAAATACATATATAATAAATTATCAATTGCAATTCCAAAATAAATTAACATTTCTTTTGCTACAAACTTTTATCCCTGGCGTCAAAAACTGCTAAAGCTGCAAAAGCTGCTGGCATAAATAAAAATTGTTGATTAAAATTTTACGTTGACACCAATAACAATTTGACAAGAACTTACGTTTGACATTTTTGGCCTTAAAATCAAATTAAAAATTTAGGAAAACAAGTAAACAAAAGGTATAGTAAAGAAGTATGTACTTTATATATATACACATGTGGCTAAAATTTATACACAGAAAAGGGAGCAGCTTTGAAAAAAAAACTTTACGCGATAACCCTGCAAAAAAAAAATTAAAATATATTAGAAAAAAAAGCCAACATTGTTAACATAAGAACAATGAAAAAGATAAAAGAAAATTCTAAAAAAATAAAAGAGACAAGAAAATCAACAACAACAAGAGCAAAGATAAGAAGAAACAAGTTAAGTTGAGTAAAGAATACAACAAAAAGTATCTATATAAAATATATATACAAGAAATAAATATATATATTGTTAAATTTTTATGCTAAGTTTTTAGTGAAAAACAAATGGTCAAATTTTTAATAAACAAAATAAAACAACAACACGAGTAAAACTAAATTTAAAATTAGCATATAATAGTATAATATTATGTTACAATATTTACAATATACACAACATAACGATGATGATATAAAAACAAGTAAACAAAAAAATGCCCTTATAAGTATGGAATAGTTAAATAAGAAAACTCTTAAATTACTATATACAAACAACAAAACGTATATACTTCATATTTGAAAGCAGCTGAATAAATTTATTTATTATTATTATTATATATGTGATTAAGTATAGTAGTAGTACGACTGTTGCACATTGCACACACATACAAATATACACAACACACTAACACAACAAACACACACACACATATACACACAAATGCGCACACATGTAGGCAGATTTCTTCAGAACGTTGTAAATGATGAAATGGATGAAAATTTACTTTTACTTCAATACCCAAAGCAATATATACTAAAGGCATAAGTACAGACATCGCTGCCTCAGTGGCAGGATAGAGGACAAGCTCTTTAAGCCCTGTGTAGTAGCAGTCATTTTAGCGTACATCGCCTACTGTACTTGAAACGCATTCTATGGCATATGTTATGCTGTTAGCAAACAACATGTCAACCCATTGTTTTCAACATAATATATCCTTGCATTTTTACACGCAACTAAATGTGTTTCCTGCACAACGCGGTGTATGCGTTATATTTTATTTTGTGTCTCGTTTGTTTGTTTATGCAGTTTATTTTTGGTATTTATATTTCACCTGTACGTTATACAGATTTCGTTTTGCTCTTTTAAGCAAAATTTATTTTGCGTTTTAAACGTTTCTTATTTGGCATTTTTTAATGGTTTTTTAAAAGCTTAAAAACAAAACACAAAACACAGGTACATATATAAGGCACATAAATACAATTTAATACTTATTGTGCAGTTGTAAACAATTTTGTTATTTTGTGCTTTCTCATATAAGAATAAAGCTAATTGAGCTGATTGGCAGCGGCAAACGAATACGAAATATTTAAACAATTTTTATTTCATACCCCTTATTGTATCCATTTTATGGGTGCAGGGTGTCAAACAAAATTAACAAGAAAGAAACAAAACACACACAGCCGAATGAGCTATAAGAAAGCGAAAAAACATAAGGTAATAAAGAATATAAGAAAAAAAACAAAAATTAAATATATATACATAATGTATAAATCGTTTTTTATATACTAACGTAATTTAGTTTAACTAGATGAATTCGTTTTTATATATTTGTAAATTGTTTTTTAGGTAAATCGAATTATATAAACTGTGTCCCTTAACATACGAAACAAACAAACAAACATGCAAACATATACTAAATACATATGTACGTACATACATATATGTATGTTCACGTATGCAACAACTTAACACAACAGCTTCACCAACATACAAACCAACAAACAAACAAACATAATTAGAATATGTAAATACATACATACATATATATATATATATATATATATATATATATATGTATATATTATGTTATACTGCATTATTATGATTATTATGTTTATCATTATTATTAAATACACTTAAAACACAACAATCCAACAAATAGCGAAACAATTTAAGGCAAGTTGATTACAACTTTAAAGAAACAAAGAACAACTAAAGGGAAAAAGAAAGTAAAACAAAACAAACAACAACACCACAAAAAAACAAAATAATTCAACTCATTCTTTAATAAATAAAGTGTAATCTGAATTATACGAAGAACAAAAAAACATACCAGCTACAAACAAGACGATGAAGAGTGAAGTAACTTTGTTTCTCTTTTCTCTCTTTGTTTCCTCACATTTTGTGTTCGCTTTAATAGGTTCAAATTATGCAGTTTTCCAGTTGGGAGAGAGGGCTTTGCTTTGATAGGGGCTGCGAAATGCTTTTGTTTCATATTAATTTCATTATTTACAATAATGACATTCAATTTGTTGCTTGCAGCCAATGAAAACGGCATTGTTTAACGTCCGCACTTATTTAACATGTGCTTGAATCCACATGGTACATATATGTGTGCATACGGATACTCACTTATTTGGATCATTACTCCAACCGCATCTGCTTCGATTGACCAATTGATTGAGTACCCGGCATTCAGGAAGTAAAATACAGCAGGCCAAATGAAAAGCTGCGCCAACAATGACGCTCGGCATTTTAAATCCTTAAGAGTCACAACCACAACAAATCAATTTTCGCAGCACAATTGCAAGGGATTAAAAGGAGAATTGATTTTTCTAGGAACAGCAAACTAAGAACTATACCTATATAGTTTACCATTATTAATGTCGAACTAATATACGATATTACGCACTTTCGTGCAACAAAGCTTTTTATATAACGAACTAGTTTCCGAGTACTCTAAAATTTGGCTCAATCCAAAAACAATTCAATAATACGAATGTTCTCTATAACGATTTTTTATGGCAAGCATTTTTTTACACCCAGTGAGCATCATGATATACTCGTAGATATCATTTGAAAGATACTATTTAAGCGTAGATTTACGAAAAAAACAATTTTTGTTTAATTCGTTTCGTTTTCAGCTAATTAAATTAATAATAAATTTTTTTCAAAGTACACTAAAAAACAACAACTAACGCATAGTCGTGTAGTTAGAACGTCACATAATAAAGAAAGAGAGCAAACAAGCAAGTAAGCAAGAAAGCGTTGCCTAGCTTTCACCTTTTTGCCTTTTCCGCCTAATTTCTTTTTGTTATTAAACGTACCAAAGTTATCGCGATCATCCACTAGTTGAGTAAAGACCTACGCCTACACTAGTGTAGTAGTTTGTATTTATCTGTAGTCGGTTAGTGCAGGTCAAATGTTATTAGTTGAGCGCTGCTTCTATTGGCTGATTCAATCGCCTAATACTTTGCTCGCAAAGAACTAATTTAACTTAGCTTACTTTCAAGCGTGTTCGGGTGACTCGCCGTCTGGCGAGATGAGCGAAGGAGACAAGAACCGCGTCTGGATAAGGAATTATCAAATCTATGTTCGAGACCAAAATATTATGCAACGCAATTGTCACTATTGAGCGCCCAAAAAAAAAGTTTAACGATCTTATTCAATGTCAAAGGTGCCACAGTCCTTACTGCTTACTGCTGCGTGAAATGCATTGGAATCCGGGAAGTCCCTGAATGTACTAAACCACGTAAGACCTAACCTGTGTGCGTCCATTGCGGAGATAGCCACACTGCTTTGAAATTTTTTTACAAAGGATGCAGAATATACAAGGTCATAGTGCAAGAACGAGATCATGAACACAAACAGAACTCCAGCCAGATCTACTTTATATTATTATTTTTATTATTAATGGACAGTACGTTCACGTGGCCCAACGATACCAAGGAAGCGCGGACCAAAGCTCAAAGCCCGAATAACCGAGGGGCGCAGATCGGTTACGAAGATCGCGAACATGTTGAAAGATGACACAAGACTAGTCTTTTAAGAAGCAAATACGAGGGGTACTATGTGTTATAAAGGAAAGATCGTAGCATAGTTAGAGTAACAAGCTTGAAGAGATATAGATAAACAATTTCTAGTATTTGTGATCGGAACTGCAAAGCTAATTTGATTGATTAATTCAGAAAAATAAATTTTACCATAAATTAGTTTTTGGAAAAATGTTATTCCCAACATTGTTCTGCGATCAGAAAGATAAGGAAGATTTATAACTTGGCAAGAAGGTAAGTTTAAATTATTGTCCCAGTTAAGACATGACATATACACTGTTTTTGCGCTGCGCTTAATAGACCCTAAGGCACCTAATGCTCGATTTATAGTAATATATATATTAGGATATAAGTACACCCAAATCTTCAGTCTTAGCTTTGCGGTGGTACGCGGTATAAACTCTCGCATAATATGATTACCGAGAAAGACTTTAATCTGTTTTCTGATCACTGTGCAGTCGTACTTGCGTCAACTTATTAGTAAAATCTTGTAGAAGTTCCAAAAAGTTGCTAAGAAGAAACTTTGACAGTCAGTTACTCAGGGCCACATTGGATTCGTGCTCCTCACAACCTCAGACAATGAAAGTGTGGGGGAATCATATCACCACCCGACCTACCGTTCCATCAGTTTATTGCCGATTCTATTTAAAATATTTGAAAGAATATTATCGATAAGATTACAGTCAGTCATGAAAGCCGGAAACCTAACCCAACTTTTGGTTTTAGAAGTCAGCATGGAACGCCCGAGCTAATATTATAGATGTCAAACAGGCCTCGTTTTCCCAAACGCCACAGTTCCTGACGCTCAAATCACACCTACATAGACGAACTCTTTATGTTAGATGTGGCTAATCCGAGTCCGAAGTCTGCCAAATCAACGCCGGTATTCCTCAGGAAATTAGCATTTACACGTGATTGAGACCTTTTCGTGCTTTATAATATATAATAATATAAATATATATATAAATATATAGGTTACCAGCATCTTTTGCAAACTCAAGTTTAAAGTCTTAACACTTCTCACTTCTTACTAGCTTATTATCTCAATACTTACTTACTAATACTAACTTATATACTCAATAAATAATTGCCAAAAAATTGTATTCGTTTTTGTTCTCGCATCAAAAAAAAAAAAAAAAAGACAATCTAAAAAGCGTGTGGGGTTGTGGCTGCAAGGTAAACATACATATGACCATACAACTATTGCTGGCTGACTTCATTAGAATGGCCTTGACACATACTCACACGCACACACTCGCACGCAGATATCCACAAATTGACCTACGCAGCAAAACCACAACATATCACATACACACACACACATCCGGAGACTGGCCATAAATCTAAGTGGAATTGTGTTCATTTGCGGCTAAGGCTATTTATGCGTATGTAACTAACTGTCTCTGTGAGTGTGTGTGCATGTGTGTTGTAACTGTGCACTGACGTTTATTTCAGACAACAAAGTTGAGTTGCTTGAGCAGCAGCACAAAAAGTTTAGTTTCAGTTTAGACCAAGCTAAGTTTCGTAGGTGTCGAAGTTGAGAGCGCCTAGGGGGAAGTGTGGCACTATGAGTAAAAGATTTTTAGCTGTATGCAGCACGTTTTATGGCCAAGAGAGCTTTCGATTTATGGCCAACAAGGCAAGTGCGCAGTGCTCTAGTGTTGTGGAAACAGCAAAAGTTTGCTGAACTATCCAAATGTCTTGCCACTTGCCACTTGCCACTAGGCTCAGCAAAAACGAGTTTCTCGCCAATGGCCTTGCCATCGCATAGGGCCAGGACATAAATGTGTCTTAACACGTTCGTAAATACCATTACAAGCATTACAAACAAATTTTTACAAGACGTGGTGGATTTTTGTTTTTGTTTGCGTGTTTAATATGCAAATGCATAATAAATAAATTTGCGACATATTTTTTTTGCGTTACAGATGTTGCAACTTTAACGCGCTTCCGTCAATTGAATTTACGAGCCAAACGGGTAAATTGTGTCACACACTGAAAGCAGCGGCGGCAACAACAACAACTTCGTTAGCAAGTATTGAATGTTGCATGCGTCTCTCGACCGACATTGTTTAATGAAAATTTATTGGTAAAGGAAATGGAGACAACTGGCTGATGTATTGGTTTCCGGGCCTCACAATTTGATAATCCTTTTGCGCGCGCCATGCTCATTGCACTCGCTCGCTCAGTGGTTTAGTGTATGCTTGTGAAAGGTCGAGGATAGTCTAATAAGTTTATACAGAAAGTGTCTGAAAACACTGAACAAATTTAGATTTTAAATCGACAATTGCCAAAGAAATAAATCAGCTAAAGCTTTTTTGCATGTTTTTTTTTAACAAAAGTTTTCTTTGATTTTTTTCCTTTGACCGTTTTTTGAAGAAAATAAATTTTTTTTTATTGACTAAAATATCCAAAAAGCTTAAACATTTTTGGTAATTTGAACTGATTAAGCCTTAACTTAATCTAAATGATTACAACTGTATGCCAACTCTTAAGAAAATTTTAATTAGGCCAGGGTGTATAAAAAAAAAACAGATGAAGAGTCGGACGCAACCGACTTCGGGATACTCTGATAGTCTGATTTCAAAGGGAGAGATGGCATCCAAATAATCCAAAATACGTATGTGCAATATATATATCTATTTTTTGTTTGACATGTACACACAATGAAAGATGAGGTTTAAATATAAAGTTTAAATGAGCGTAATTAATGTGTTTGCAGTTTTTAAAAGCTATTCTTGATTCATCAATCAATCATCAATCAACACTCAATCTTAATAACAGATTAAATAAAATAATTGTGCAGCATTTAGGATGCAGTGCCTCACAGCACATTCGGACTAGCACCTTAAAAAGTGTCTTACAGCTAATTTTAACCAGCTCCTAAACAATTATGCATTTAGGTACAACAATACAATATAAAATATACATACATAAAACATTGTTTTTTTTATAATAATCAAAAACAGTGTCACAGCCTATTTTAATAATTCATTTTTTTTTATTGATTAGTTATTGCTTTCGCGGTACGTATAAGTATATTTTTGTCGAATTTTTTATAGTCTAACATAAATATTTCAACGAAGTTTTCTTTGGGAAATCTTTATCACAATTTCTTTAGTTCCAAACATTGTAAAGATTCGATGAAGTTTCGCATAACACACAAGGCGACTCTCGCTTGAATGCGAATGGCTTTTTTTTCTAAAAATTGTTTTGCTATATTTTTTTGTGGCGCCGCTTGTCCAACAGGTTAGCTAAATGTGGCCTTAACCAATGGGCCAATTGGCTTGGCCAATTGATTGAGCGAGCGAGTCCCTTGGCCTTGCGCCAGTTTTTATTGCATAAATATTGACACAAAGATTGATTGAAAGGCTTTCAGCCAAGTTGTTGCTTACATTGTGTGTCTTTTGGTTGTTGCTTAGCTTCCGTTTGTTGTTTGTTATTTGGTGTATGTTATTGTTTGCTTTTATGTTGCTGCGGCTGTCGTTGTCACATTCACTAAAGTTGCTGCTAATGACCTGGCGAATAACCGATTTTGGTGCAATGCCTTGTTCAATTAACGATGTGAATTTTTGTTTTGACACTCGGCAATATGTTCATTATGTATACGCCACCTAACCGGACACAAAGCCAGTCCCGTACCCGTTCAGTCAATTGTCAAACCGGTCGAAATTTATTTTCGGATTTATATATATTTGCTTTACTTTGGGAGTCACCCAGGTACGGAATATTATATCATCAAATTTAATTGCATACATTACTAAAACTCTGTTAAGTGAAATTGCCGGCCAATTGTCTCGGCCATAAAAACAATTAACGAAAACTATAGTACCATATGTGTAAATAGTTGTACAGTAATTATTTTTACTTTTCAAATATTATATCATTGGCACAGAAAAGTGAAAACGCGTTGCTTGTTTTGCTTTTATTTGAGTTTCTCAAGCTACTAATTTGAGCGGAAATCTTTTGCGTTACCACTTAGCCACTTAACAAATGGATGAACTGCTGACCAACTGCAAGTGTCGTTTTTGCCATATACAAATATATTTAAAATTGTTTTTCTATTATGCAATTGCGTGCCCACAAAATGGTTCTAAGACCAATTGATGATACGTTAATACAATATTGCTTCTCATAATATACAAAACAAGTAAGAAGATATTTCTTGTAGCACTCTTGAGTAAAATTTATAACCAAAAAAATATTTTGTGTCTCTCAAACTTGTAACACAAGTAAATACTTGTATGTGTGTGTGTATGTACGCTCATACTGCAAGTGCATACTCAACTTCAATGTTTCATGTTGTTTTTATAAGAGATTAAGTTAACTTGGCCTTTGAATTAAAGTCAGATTTAATCAGTGATGTGTAGTTAAATTGCGACATTGAGTGGAATTCAAAGCTTTCACATTGCATTAAATCAATACATTCGATTTGTTAAGTTATTTTTATTTAGTCAAACGCATTGGCAGATTTGTTTAATGATTAAATGCCAATTTCAGCTCGTCCCATTAGGCTTTCTTAACACTTCCTGATAGAGTAGGATCACCAATTAGATAAAACGCCCCGCTGGCCAGAATGGTAATGCCAATCAAGTCAATTGTAATTTCATGAGGTATTTGCTTTGTCGCTGCATCGTTGCACATTAAAATTGCCATTGTCAAAAACTGTCAATTCAAGTTGATGTGGTGGTGCTCCATGCTGCTGTTTGCTGATGGAGAATGTTCAAGTAGGTGGGAAGAGCAGGGGGTGTTGATAGTGGCGACATATTTCAGCGTTCCACTCAGCTCAATTTGTGATGACTTTGTTAAGAGGAAAATGGTAAAATCGAATGTTATGTTCGGCTTTTTGAGTTTGAGCTTTTGTTGCAGTATCGTTTTTCAGTTTCGGTTTTTGGCTAACATTACGATTGAAACCAGGAAGCAGCAATTGTTCGCCGCATATTCCTTGTGGCAAGTTGAACCTGCGCGTTGTCTGCGGCCGACGCGACTTACCGTGAAAAGCCAGCAGATATAATCGCCTACGTTTAACTAAGGCTCAAGCTTCAATTACGCTTTTGACTTTGCCGCTATCCTCTGTCGGCGTCCTCTTCCTCTTCCCGTCTTGCACCCCACCCCACCCCAGGGGTACATGTTTGACGGCTTTTCACAATGTGGCTCTCTGTGCGCGCCTCTTACATATTGTGAGAGCGCTTTTTGAGAATGGCTTGACTAATGTGATTGCCGTTGTGCGTTTACAATCGTTGCTGCTGCTGTTAATATTACTGTAGTATTTGAGTTGTAGTTTTACTATCTATTATAACATACAAGGTATATGGTATATCCAGCGACTTATTGGCTTACTGTTATAATCTATATCTGCGAAATAGTTGTCCTATTTGGCAGCCAACGTGGAGCCAAAATGAATATATATATATATATATGTGGTTTTCAGATTTAAGAAATCCGCCCTCAAGTGGTAAAAATATCCGAGAATTTCTTTGTGTACAAATTTATTTTATGACTTTTGATTTATTTATTTTTTTGGAGAACACAAAATTTTCTTTTTTTTCGTATATTAATTTAAACAAAATAATGCCAATTTAATACAACATTTATTCAATGTTAATTGTTCAAAGTGACTTCAATTAAAACAAGAAAACTTAATTTACAAAAAAAAAATGTATTAAATAATCCAAATAAAATACTTCATTTTAATTTCCAACCATAAGATTGAATTAGATTTATATCTTTTTTGAATATAATAATTTTGTCATCTTGAAGCGCATTTCAATGTCGACGATGTTGGGACGCAGAGGCTTTAATGTTTATGCCACGCTTTGAAGCTTTTGCCGCAGAGTTTTGCCTCAGCGCTTTGTTGTTGTCGCTCACTCTGCGAAAAATAAAACCACCAAGCTGTGCACCCCCCAGTCACCTATTTCCCATTGCCCCTTTCTTTGGTGGTCAACTTTTGCAGCCGGTGTATGTTGATTATGTTTTTATACCCTGATCCCATTAAAAATGGGAAAAAAGGGTATAATGGTTTTGTGCAAAAGTATGTAACAGGCAAAAGGAAGCATCTCCGACCCCATAAGGTATATATATTCTTGATCAGCATCAACAGCCGAGTCGATATAGCCATGTCCGTCTGTCCGTCCGTCCGTCTGTCCGTCCGTATGTATGAACGCGTCGATCTCAGAGACTATAAGAGCTAGAGACTTCCTTAGGCAGTACAAGTTTGTTTTCGATTTTCGATAGCTCATCCCGTTTCCGGTATACACATGGGATCGATAACAACAAAATCTTGAATTTTGAAAACTTTAAGATGGCATTTGAGATATTAAACAAAATAATGACAATCTGTGCAATTTTTTTTACAATCGATTAAAAAACACCGGAGATATGGGACATTGAAGTTGTGTGTGCAGTGTGCAGTATGCGCGCACACACATACACACATACTTGCAACCACTGACTGTACGCCTAAAGTAAAGGGATCAGGGTATCGTCTAGTCGGGATTTCTCGACTAGAGCCTTCTTGTTTTTTTAAACTTACTTCCAACTTGGCAACTTCGTGTCATTACATTAGTTGTTGTTGTTTTGTTGTTGCTTTTGTTGGTAACACGCAATCCATCTCGCTTGCTCCTCGCACTTGCCTCTCGCTCTGTTGCACTCTCACTTGCGTATTACGTTTGCATTTCATGTTGTGGCACGTTTCACTGCGGCACCAATTTATTTTTTTTTTCTTTGGTTATTTGATATTTAAAAGCCAAGCAATGCCAGTTCCCATTGCAATCTCCTTTCAACATCTAACGCTGCTGGAGCGCTGCAAAAAAACAAGCGTTGCAATAAACAAATACAATACTTAATAAAAGCTTGATTGAAAGCCAAATAACAACAATATTAATGACCAAAAAACAAACGTATTAAAAAGTCTCTCAAGCAACGTGTCAACATGCATTTACCTCATGGAGTAAGTGTGAATTGAATTTAAATAACCAAACACAATCAACAATAAAAGTGAACAAAAATCCACCAAAAAACAAACAAAACAAAATAAAATAAATAGAAACAAGTAAATAATTGGGAAAAATGAAATAAACACAAACATCGTTTTTTCTTGTGCTCACTAAAGCCAATTCAAAATCATTTCAGCCATGGCGCAACTTAAAATTCTTTACCAGCTGTCAAAAAAAATAGCAAAAGCGATAAGCTGTAAAGTTCGCGAAACAAGTTAAACACACTTTTTACGCAAAATATGAAATATACATTTAAATTAAAAGCAATAAGATCAAAAAATGCGCCACAAAAGCCAATTTAGAAAGTACAAACACACACACACACTCACACACAGTGGCACACAGCAACTGCATAAATTCAAAGCCAAAACAAAAAATAACTTACCAATTTAAATGGTTTTTATTTATAAATTTATTGATTACGATCGCGCTTGTAATAAAGCAAAATTGAATAAATAAAAATTGAGTTGTGAATGGGTTTTTTTTTAAATTTAATTAAGCGCTAACTAGAAAGTCGCTTAAGAGCTTTCAAGTGTTGAAGTGAAATTCGTATGTATTCCATGGTCTGATGCATTAATATATACATATATATTTATATATATAAAATTTGCTTTTTGTTATAGTTTTTAAAGTGTTACTTAATTGTTCCTTTATAGCAGTAGTACAACAATTCATATTTCTGAAATTCATGCAAACCTATACACTTAGCTATTCACAAAATAAAGTGCTCAAACCATTTTTATGCGCAAAGTATTTGAAATTATTCTACTTGTATGCTCCTATTTGATATACAGCAAGTTTTGGCAGTTTGTTGATTAGAAAATTGAAGCTCTATAAAAACATACTAGTACGGATAGCACTTAGTTGGGTCATTAAAAATTTCTTGGAGCAGCAGTTGCTTTAGCTTTTAGACACATGGCCAAAAACAGTTTAACAGAACATTTAAAGCAATTATCCAATTTTAATTTCATTTCGCTGAATGCTTCAGAACGAATGGCTAACAGAATATGCTTTAGGTCAAATCAGAAACAGAAATTTTACGACTGAACTTGGCCAAAATCGATAACCGCATAGAAGTTCTTAACGCTGCTTCTTAAGGCCAAGGCTTTTGTGTGTAATTTTAGAAGCTGCCGCCATCATGTCAATTCGATTAAGTCTTTAAGGTCAGAGCCACGCCCCCAAAACGAGATAACTTTGGCAGATACATTTAGAATCAGACCTGCTGTTGCCTAATATAGTTCTAAATATCAAAATGGAAAGTTTGCATTTTACTAATTATATTGTTTTGTTTAGCAGCGGTAAAGTTTTTTACACTTAAGAAACAAAGAAAACAAGTAAGAAGGCTCTAGTCGAGAAATCCCGACTAGACGATACCCTGATCCCTATACTTTACGCGTACAGTCAGTGTTTGCAAGTATGTACTGCATACTGCATACACCACTTCAATGTCCTATATCTCCGGTGTTTCTTAACCGACTTTCATAAAAATTTCACAGATTGTCATTATTTTGTTAAATGTATCAAACACTGTCTCAAAATTTTCCAAATTCAATATTTTGTTGTTATCGATCCCATGTGAAACGAAAACGGGATGAGTAATCGAAAATCGAAAACAAACTTGTACTGCCTAGGGATTAGGCGAGCTTAAGTTCCAAATCTGGAGTCTGTAGCTCTTATAGTCTCTGAGATCGACGCGTTCATACATACGGACGGACGGACGGATGGACGGACGGACGGACATGGCTATATCGACTCGGCTGTTGATGCTGATCAATAATATATATACTTTATGGGGTCGGAGCAGGTTCCTTCTGCCTGTTACATACTTTTGCACAAAACCATTATACCCTTTTTCCCCATTTTTAATGGGATCCAGATTTGGAACTTAAGCTCGCCTAATCCCTAGGCAGTACAAGTTTGTTTTCGATTTTCGACAACTCATCCCGTTTTCGATATACACATGGGATCGATAACAACAAAATCTTGAATTTTGAAAACTTTGAGATGGCATTTGATATGATGAACAAAATAATAACAATCTGTGAAATTTTTATTAAAATCGGCTGAGAAACACCGGAGATATGGGACATTGAAGTTGTGTATGCAGTATGCAGTATGCGTGCGTGTACCCACATACACACATACTTGCAAACACTGATTGTACGCGTAAAGTATAGGGATCAGGGTATCGTCTAGTAGGGATTTCTCGACTAGAGCCTTCTTACTTATTTTATATGGTTAAATTAAAAAAAAAAAACTTCAAAATCATAATTTTTGAAATTTTTTTGTTTTGAATTTAATAATTGGAAAAAATTAACGTAAGAGATCCTTTCAAGTGTGATTAATATTTTTCGATCATGTATCAAAATAGCATGGACTAATGTACTGTTTCGTACATCAGAAATAATCCTGGGTTCTATTTGTAACCTTCTTATATGGTTTTTTTTTTGTCTTGTTTGCAGGCATTAAGTTTGATGTTTATCACTTGCATGATGTTTGCCCTGACGAGCGGCCATCCATCAAACGACAAGCTTAAGTAAGTGTAACGGTCACGCCTTAAGCAACATGTCCACCCATAACCATAACCCAAGTCCCATATCATATCCATTTTTATTCCCATTCACATTCACATTGCCATTGGGCATTCCCTCATTGACAATGTAATACGCAATTTGCAGGATACGGATTCATGTGCCGGTCAAGCATCACACGCATATACATACCAAGACAATCATAAAGAAGGTGCCACTGCCCATCCCAGTGCCGGTCAAGGAGCACAAGGAGCCAAAGAAACATCACCATCATCGCAGCAGTCCCAGGCATCATTATCCCGAGCAAGATGATGATGATGATTTCGAGGGATACGAATATCCTGTCAAGGCCAAGCGACGCACGCGGCATCCTTTTGTTTAACTACGCCCCTATGTGAACGTCGTGAACGCAATGTGGGCGTGTCACAAACAAACAGACAGAAAATGACACAAATACAAACCAAAATAATGATTGAATGAATGGCAAATTCAGAAAAAATAAATAACTGGGTGTGATTGGTCACTGTTTAGACAATAAGCGAAACGTTTTTGTGCAATATGCATTGAGCAAATAAACAAATAAATAATTTAAGCATAAACTTAAGTCCTTTGTCGGATTTTATGTCTCTTTATCGTGAACTTTAATTTTGGGATATTATTGAGATTCTGTGTTCAGAAAACAAACAAAATGATTTTCTTTTGCGTTGTCAGCTTTTTTGAGACATATTTTCTTGATCAGCATCAACAGCCGAGTCGATATAGCCCTGTCTGTCTGTCCGTCCGTCCGTCCGTCTGTCCGTCTGTCCGTCTGTCCGTCTGTCCGTCCGTCCGTCCGTCCGTCCGTCCGTCAGTCCATCAGTCCATCTGTCCGTCCGTCAGTCCATCTGTCCGTCCGTTTGTCCGTCCTTATGTATGAACGCGTCGATCTCAGAGACTATAAGAGCTAGAGACCCCAGATTTGGGACTTAAGTTCGCCTAATCCTTAGGCAGTACAAGTTTGTCTTCGATTTTCGATAACTCATCCCGTTTCCGATATACACAAGGAATCGATAACAACAAAATCTTTAATTTTCAAAACTTTGAAATTGAAAATATAATATATATTTGAAATATTAAACTAAAATAATGAAAATCTGTGAACATTTTATTGAAATCGGTTGAGAAACAACGGAGATATGCAGTATGCAGCATGCGCGTACATACACACACACATACTTGCAAGCATCGGGTATCGTTTAGTCGGGATTTCTCGACTAGAGCCTTCTTACTTGTTATTATTATTATATTTGAATTTTCACTGCTTGAATAATTATATTTTTATGCGATTATAGATTTAAGGTCTAGATTTACTTTCAGAGCTTAAACTTTTAAATTTATTGTCACACAACTCACCCTTCTAATACAAATTCAAAATATGCAACCACAAAACAAACAAACTGTAATTTGTTGATCTGAAGATATTTACGTTGACTCGAAAATTAAAATTAACTTTCAGCATTTTGGGAATAAGCTTAAATATATAGATAAATAAACAAGTAAATATTCAAGAGACTTCGGGTAAAATAAAGCTAAAATTGATTATGTTCGCTTCTGCCCCTTTCAACAATTGCGATTAGTGGCGGCTTGAGACACACAGACGCTGGCTGAGATAGTGGCAACAAAAGCTCTCTGCCAGCTTACGGCTATATAAAATATGCATGCTTCAGGTATTGCCGCATACCCATAACACAACAAAACAGTAACAATAAGCACTTGGGGTTGGGCGCAGCGGATGGGATGCTCTGTCAGCACGTGATGCCCGTCTAGTAAACAAAAATGTTATAAAAAAAGACAACAGCAACATCAAAAACAACAAAATGTAAACAAGTTGGCAACGCACGTTGGCACAGCTCAAGGCGCAACTGATGTGGCAGCTGTTGAGCTGATGGGCATCACACAGAGCTTTACAGAGCAAAGCACTTGAGTGTGTATAGACCCTTAGTCAGGCAGTCCGACAGTCAGGCAGTCTGGCACCAGGCAGTGAGGTACTCGATAAAATCACACTCAGGCAGTATGTGCCACTCAATTTAAGTTGCCTTGCCACCCGATGGAATCTTTGCGTGTGCCACAAACCAATCGAAGTTCTCTCTGTGTGGCTGCCGCATAATTAGTATGACGTCAGGTAAGAAGTAAGGTATATCAATTTATTAGAGGAGCTCGGGAAACTGAATTAATGAGTTAGAATGCTTTGTGAGAGGCACTTAAGTCTTGCCACAAATACAGCTATGGCATCAAGTAATAAAACAATTAATGCAACGCAATCTAATAAAAATATTTATTTATTAGCTTATATGACTATATAACTTATGACAATATATGACTTATATGACAATATATTGGTTATATATAAAACAGTTTGTCTTGATTGACTGAGTGATGGGTAATCAACTTGTTGGTTTCGCATCCGTTTGGGGAATAAGCTCACTTTCCATGTAAATAAAAAAAAAAAACTGCATTCCGATTTTCCGGTGAAAACAATCCATAACATAAACTTAAAACCAACTTTTAATAAAACTAAACGACACTGTATTTCTGACCAGCTGCACGGATATTGAGATTGCAACGGAAGTAGTTTGTATGCGGCCACTAAAAATTTAACATTTATTAGCGTGTATGCACTATTTTGGATTACAACAAGTAAGAAGACTCTAGTCGAGAAATCCCGACTAGACGATACCCTGATCCCTATACTTTACGCATACAGTGCTTGCAAGTATGTGTGCGTGTGTGTACGATCAAACTGCATACTGCATTCTCAACTTCAAGGTTCCATATCTCCGGTGTTTCTCAACCGATTTTAATACAAAAATCACAGATTGTTATTATTTTGATTAATAATTCAAATGCCATCTAAAATTTTTTCAAATTCAAGACTTTATTGTTATCGAAACGGGATGAGTTATCGAAAATCGAAAACAAACTTGTACTGCCTAGGGATAAGGCGAGCTTATGTTCCAAATCTGGAGTCTCTAGTCTTTAAGATCGACGCGTTCATACATACAGAAAGACGGACATACGGACATGTCTATATCGACTCGACTGCTGATCAAGAATATATATACTTTATAAGGTCGGAGATGCTTCCTTTTGCCTGTTACATACTTTTGCACAAAACAATTATACCCTTTGTCATATTTTTAATGGGATCAGGGTATAAAAAAAGAACTTAAGCTAGTATCATTACCCTGAAACGTTGACCACAGTCGCCCGTTTAGTCATGGCCGCACTATTGCGCTAATTTTCGGTGTCACCGGTTTAACTCAGCCAATTTCGATGATTTCACGGATTCCGAATATGTTGTTAATAGTTTCTTAAACAATTTATAAATTTTACAAATTCAAGATTATTCGTATCTATTTTTTCAAACAAATATGTTCTGCCTATGGTATAGGGGAGCTTATTTTCCAATTTTTAAGTCTTCAGCTCCTATAGTCTCTGAGACCGACGAGACAGACAGTCAGACGGACATCGGTAAAGCGACTGGGCTGCTCATCAAGAATATATATACATTATTGGGTCGCAGATCCCTTCTTCCGCTTCTTACATACTTTAACACATAACCATTTTCCCCATATTATAGGTTTAGGGTATAAATATCCAAAAACAAAAATGTGCAGATCGAACTTTTGACAGCTTTTTGGTACATACTTTAATGTTGTTATTTGAGCTGTCCGTTTATAACACATTAGTCAGTAAATCAGTAAAAACTCTACTTTATATATGTATGTACATTTATTAGCGTGTATGTGTGTTTATTATCTATTTAACACTTTATTTGCATGTGTGTTTGTACAATCTAATGTCAAACTCATGTATTTACTTCTAGCTTGTTTTTGTTGTCGTTGGCTTTGCGGATGATGTTTAATTTGGCGCTTTTATTTGATTAGGTCTGCGCCTAAACGAAGTACGTGTCTGAGTTAATTTCCACAACTCTAACAAACACACATAGAGAAGGACTACAACATAATGTTGAGTGTGTAGTTTTGTAAGAGAGAAGTTAAATAAATCCTTGTCATGGCCTAAGTATACAAATGTGCATGGCACGCATAACAATGAAAAACAGCAGGAAAATCCTTTAAATGGCGTAACTACTGGGATGATTTTATTGTTTACTTATAAGCTTATAATAATGCTGGATATTCAAATACAAGTTATGTATGTATCCGCAGATTTTACAATAACAGCATATAAGCCCAGAGATGATCTCAGCAAAATGCCTTAAAAAATAATAATAAAAAATAAAATACTTCCCCTCCTTTTTACTTTCTTTAATAATAAATATTTTTTTGTAAATTGATTAAAAATTTTCTCCATTTTTTTTAATTAAAAATAAAATAGAACTTTCCTTTTATATTTATTTCTTTATTTAAACGTATTTTAAAGTTCATGTTTTGCCGTTTTCTCATGTCTAGTCGAAAATAATTCAAATTTATATTTAACTAAAAAATAAAGCAACATACTAAATCTTAATCTTCTTATAACCTGAACCCATTAAAAATGGGTTAAAAGGGGTATAATGGTTTTGTACAAATGTATGTAACAGGTGGAAGGAAGCTTCTCCGACCCCATAAAGTATATATATTCTTGATCTTCAACATCCGAGTCGATATAGCCATGTCCATCCGTATGTTTAAACGCGTCGATCTCAGAGACTATAAGAGCTAGAGACTCTAGATTTGGAATATAAGCTCGCCTAATCCCTAGGCATAACATATTTATTTCAAATTTTCGATAACTTTTTGCGTTTTCGATATACACATGGGATCGATAACAACAAAATCTTGAATTTGGAAAACGTTTGAAATATTAGTCAAAATTATCACAATCATTAAAATTTGTATTAAAATCGGTTAAGAAACACCGGAGATATGGAAAATTAAAGTTAAGTCAAGCACGCAGTATACGCGAACACACATACTTGTAAGCACTGACTGTACGCGTAAAGTATAGGTTTCATGGTATCGTCTAGTCGGGATTTCTCGACCAGAGCCTTCTTACTTGTTTACTTAAACAAGTATACATACTATATATATTTATATATACAATTTCAATATAGTACATAAAAAGGGCATAAAGATTGTTTGGTCAAACCTACTTTGAGCCTTGACAAATAGATAAATAGACGAGTAGATGTGACCCCATTTTGTGCTTTGGCTGGACAAACTGCCTAAAAGTATATTTGTATATATGTCCATGTTTGTCTCTCCCAAACTCTTTGGGTTTGTTTTGGTTTCTCTTGTTTTGTTTTACAAACAAAAAAGCAGTCAAACTCAAAAATACTGATGTATGTATGTATATATGTATTTAACGAAGAAAATGTTTTTACAAAAACAATCACAGAGACATTCTTAAATATTAAATTTATATATAATAGATTGTAGATATGGAAATCTCATGCAAATAAATTATTAATGTTTTTACTACATTAATATTTTTGTGGGCTAGTTGCAGGTCGGATTCTGGACATGGTTGGCTAAAGCCAAAAGAATTAATGAGCAAGTTCGCCGAATCTTTTTTTTTATTATTTGCCATTTTGGTTTAATGGGCGCCGGTTTTGCTTGTGCCACGCCCCATTGGAGCATTTTTATAGCTGACAGGGCATAGGTCCGCCATCATAGAAACACATTTTGCTTAGCCGCCGCTGTAATGCATTGTGTCTAATACCCAATTAATTTGGGATTTGCCGTTAATGAGTCCCCCAAGCGAGTTGGCAGCCCTGCAATAACAACATACAAACTGTGTGCGTCCGGTTTGAAAACGGACTTAATTAGCGCCAACCCAAGCCAATAGACACAGACATATAGCCATAAAAATAACCTCTAAACACACCATATATACTTACACATAAACGGACACAATTGCACAGTTGACAATTATAATTACAATACATTTGACTAGAAATCTATTTAGTAAACGAAATACAATTTCTGATTAAAATCAGTATTGTGGTAAAATAAGATTTTCAGGATACAATAATGTTCAGATTACGTAGAGCTAAACAAGTTATATAACTCGAAGCACCAAGAAACTGTTAATAAAATAAAATAATAAAACACAAGTCAAAAGGCTGTAGTCGAGAAATCCCGACTAGACAACACCCTGAACCCTATACTTTACGCGTACGTATAGCCATGTCCGTCCGTCTGTCTGTCTGTCTGTCTGTCCGTCCTTCTGTCCTGTTTGGATTGTCTGTATGTATGAACGCGTCGTTCTGAGAAACTATAAGAGCTAGAGATTCCAGATTTGAAACATGAGCTCGCATAATCCTCAGGCAGTACAAGTTTGTTTCCGATTTTCGATAACTCTTCCCGTTTCTGAAAATCTTAAAATTTGGTAAATTGGCAAAATAAATGAAAACTGTAACAGGGCGTGCAAATCAATTTTTTCCGATCAACACATCATTTTTGACATCCCTGGTACCTTGTCTCCAGCCAAGTTCGCTTGAACCACCAGGGCTTTCATTAAAATCCAAACTCAGCATTTCTTAATGATTTCGATTTTCTCATCGTGCGCCGCACAAAGTTACCCAAATCGTTTGTGGGTACATTGGCAGGAATCGGTTCAACAATAGACGACTTTGCCTTAGACAGGGTATTTCTATTCATTTTTGCCTTAGAAATCTGTGATTTTTAATGCACTTTTGATGTTACTTGTCAGCAATAATAAGAGCATTATTTGGCTATAGCGATATTTTGTCGAATCAACACACGAATAGAACCAGCTATCGGCCCTAAATATCGACTGTCCGTTGACGCCCGTCAATGCCTTATGCAAGCATTTTTTATTTGGACGTCGATGTACTAACGGACAATACATTCAAGTGGCCCAACGATACCAAGCACCGGCTAGTTAACGCGCGGACCCAAGCATAAAACGACCCACTCCCGCCCGTCCGACCGAGGGGCGCACCGCGTAACGTGCGGTTACGAAGATCGCGAACATGTAGACAAATGACGTAAGATAATTTTTTTTAGAGAGCATGCAGAAGTGGTACTAGTTATAAGGTGGGAAAGATCGTTATAAACTGAACATAAGATCCGAAAAAGGTTATGGATAGCATAGTTAGAAAAGCAAGCATGCAGGGCTATTGGTAAAAAATGTCTACTACTTCTAATAGGTACAGCAAAGTTAATTTGGTTTATTAGTATGGGGGAATCTATTTCACCATTTATTAATTTGTGAAAAAAAGGTTATTGCTAGCATAGTTCTACGATGATTAAGAGAGGGAAGATTTATTAGTAAAAGTCAACTGTGGTAAGCAGGTAAATTAGTACTATTGTCCCAGTTAAGACCCCGAAGGGCAAAGAGCAAAAATTGTTTTTGTACCGATTCTATTCTATCCTGATGAGTCCTGTATTTGGGATACCATATACAAGATCCATATTCAAGAATAGGTCGGACAAGAGACACATAAAGAGTTTTTGTTAAGTAGGGGTCGTCGAATTCCTTCGACCAGCGCTTAATGAACCCCAAGACACTTGGTGCTCGATTTGAGATTAAAACAATATGCTTGTCAAACTTAAGCATTGGGTCCATTAAGATACCCAAATCCTCAATTAAATCAATCCGATCCAATGGTTGATTATCCAGAAGATAGATATTAAAAAAAGGCATTCGCCTATAAAAAGACATAACTTTACATTTACTGCAATTGAGATGCAGTAAATTTACTCTGCACCAAGTTTGAAAATTGTCTAAATCACTTTGTAGTCTATGACCAGACAGAAGACTTGCAGCTGACATGCATAATTTTACATCATCAGCATACATTAGTACCCGAGAATGATTAATAACAGACGGAAGGTCGTTTATGAACAGTGTAAATAATAACGGTCCAAGGTGACTTCCTTGTGGAACACCAGAAGTTACCTGCACCGCTTTAGATACTGAGCCATTAAAATAGACTCTCTGAGTTCTAGAAGTTAAATAATCTTGAATCCAAAGGATAAGATTATTGGGAAAGCCCAAAAGTTTAAGTTTAAAAATTAAAAGGAGGTGATTTACAGAGTCAAAAGCCTGACTGAAATCAGTGTAAATAACATCAGTTTGCAATTTGTCTTCAAAGCCCTTAATAACAAATGATGTGAGTTCTAGTAAGTTAGTGGTGGTAGATCTTTGTTTCATGAACCTGTGCACGCACGGTGAAATCATAGATTTACAAAGATGTTGAAGATGAGAAGTTATTAATTTCTCAAAAATCTTAGGAATAGCAGACAACTTGGAGATACCCCTATAATTTTGAGCATTAGATTTGTTTCCTTTTTGTGCAAAGGAATAATATAAGACGCTTTCCAAATTTTTGGGAAAGAGCATAGCTCCTTGGACAAACTAAACAATTTATGCAAAGGTTTTAAAAGATCCTGAGCACAGTACCTAAGCACACAGCTTGGTATTCCATCAGGTCCTGGAGAAAATGTGGGCTTTATAACCAGAAGATCACAAAGTAGTGAGCTCTCTGTAATTTCCGGTATAAAAATGCAATTTGAGGCATTAAGCTGATAGAAGTAAGGCATGACGACTGGTTGAAAACAAGGGCTACAGGTCGTTTGAAAAAATTCAGCAAATAGATCGGCAATGGCCTGATCTGAATTGGCTTTCATTTTATCAAAGAATATGTTAGATGGAAGAGTCGATGTCTTGCGTTTCGCATTAACGAAATCAAAAAACCGTTTAGGATCCTGCTGAAACTGTAATTTACACCTAGTCAGGTAATTCCTGTAACATTTGTTATTGAGGACTGAAAAGTTGGAACGAGCAATCAAGTATGCAGAACAAGCTAACGGAGAGCTTGATTTTCTGAAACTCTTCACCTCTCTGGTAAACCACACAGGTTTGTTTGACCTGTTTGGCGTTCCATAAGGGACACACAAATCAAATAAAGAATTTAAAGTATTATAAAAAATACTGATTGCCACGTCCAAATTGTCAGACCTGTAGAGGGTAGACCAGTCAGTCAGGGCCAACAGCCGAGTAAGTTTTGCGAAATCGGTTTTGCGAAATTGACGTACTCGGCTTAAACGATTTCTACTGGGGCATAGCCCCCGGTGGGGTAAAGTGATCGACACCTCCAAAGTTGGGTGGCATAAATCTTCTGGATAAGATATGGGTTGTGATCGGGTAATGGATGAGGAGGATGGATCCAAAACAAAAACCAGATCAAGCATTTTATTAAGAGAATTTGGGATATCATTTATTAGATTCAATGATATCCCAAGTAAATTAATCAAGAATTCATTCTGTGCCGAGGGGGTCAGTGCGCCAGAGTCGGAACAAGAAATCCAAGTAACTTCAGCAATATTGAAATCACCGAGAACTACAAGGATATCGCGATCGGAAAGCATGCAAGAAACGGACATTATAGCAGACAAATGAGCATCGTAGACAGAGTATATATACAGGGGTATATACGCACAAGTTATAATAATATATTGAGGCCTATACTTTACGGCATTCATTGAAAATGGTAAATAAGTGGAAAGACCCTCTTTCATCATGATCTGTCTAATATATTACAAGTTTTGCAGTTTTTTTTTTAAGGCAGATATACCACTGAATAAATTTTGGAAAATTAAGTCAAAATTGAATTAAGTTACATATTATGTAAGAATAATTGAATTTAAATCATGACACTGCACCTAAACTACTGATTCAAGAAAATCGCAATTGATCTACTAATTGATCTAGCCATGTTATTCAACACATAATGTAATTCATACAGTTGTAAAAGTCGTTAGGGGTTAGCGGATAACATTGCTTTATTTATTTAGATTGTAAAATTTTTCTATGTTTTTTCATTACATTTTTTAAATAAATTTATTGCCCACATATTTTTCTAATTATAACAATGAATATCTACGTTTTCGTCCTTGAGCAGACTCCTTGCAAAACAGTGTACCTTGTACAGGAAAACTATCAATATTATTGATAGGACCATCCAATCCAATCCATTCTGTTGTCACATTTTTTCTTAGCATATTATTTTTCATAAGGAATAATTTTTGAAATACCAAAAAAAAAATAAAAAAATAAAAAGAAAACCGAGTTACAAGCACAGTACTTAGTAGCATTGATTTGATTGTTGGGTAAAGTTCAAAGTTTGAACCTTCTGTAGGCAATTGCATTTACTTTAGAAAGCATTCTGTGCAAAATAATCAAGATAAACCCTTTTTATTTTCCCCCTTTTTCAGCTTTTTTATTTTTATATGATTTCCCATCAAATGAAGTCCACATATATATACATATATATAGTATATCTATATAGAGTATATATGTAAGCGAATAATGTCCATCAGATATATGGCCACATATTTTGTATATGGGAAATCGCACACAAGAATAAACATTTGTGTAAATTCTGGTTCCCATTCATTGATTCAGCTACAGGCAAATAAAAGCGGCGTGTGAGCCAACGCATGCCGTGAACTGTTGCGCGAAGCAGCCGCTGTTAATGAACTTAAGCTCAGGCACATAGACAAAACCCCAAAACTGCACAAATAGGGAGCAAAGGCGCTACACTCAGTCACACAATCACACACACACACACACACACATTAGCAAACACGCACGACCACATAGAGAAGAGGCAGTGACCTACCAACCTACTCAAGTAATTTGGCATGCCATGCACGAAAACTTAAACCAAGGCAAATAAACGCATGGCGCTTCAAACACTCACACTCACAGACACGAACACTTCAAAACGGCAACAGTTTGCGCGAGCGCCAAACAACAAGAACAAGTGAGAGTTATACCAAATGGTTTGAGCGAAAAGTTTATAACGAGCCGCAACACGTTTGTAGCGAACCAAATTGATGACGTAGTATGCGCACACAGCATGTGGCCAGCTCACGGCCCCATCACCCATCCAACAAATTCAACACCGACAATAAGCAACTCACTCACACCAGCGCAACGCACACGTTGAGTGCGACGGTGTTTGAGCGCAAACGTTAAGTATTGGCGGCATCTTTTGTAGCAAATTTTTCGCACAAGTATCGCAGACGACGCTGTTCTGTTCACACGTTCGGTAAACGTTGCTGCTCTTGCCGTCGCCGTTGTGTTGGGTGGCTGCTGCTTTGTTCGTCGGCAGTTACAGTTTCGACTACGCGCATTCTCGTATCGGCGTGCGTGATAAAAGCAAAGAAAAAAATATATATCTACATATATTCCTAGCACGCGTTGAAAACCAACAACAAATTGAATAATAAATACAAAAAAAATGCAAATACGGCCAACATTTTTTGTGCCGAACTTCATACGAGTCTGTGTGTGTGTGTGTGTGTGTGTGTGTATTTATATCCACGTGTGTGTAAAAAAGCAACGCTGATTAAAAGTTTAAATTGGCTTTAAGAAAGCGTATAATCAACAAGAAACACAACAGCCGAAGCACCAGAAACAAATAACAACAACAGCAACAGAAAATAAAAAACAAAGAAAAAAACCTGCGCAAAGACGCTTCAACCAATAAATAAAAAATATTCAACAAATAATAATTAATTAAAAACAAAATAATCATAATTACAATTTCGCTGATATTGCAAGCAGCTGAGCAGAAAGGTGCGATATTTTCAAGTTTGTTTTATCATGTTACTTATTATACGATTTTTATTTTAAATTCAATTTTTTTCTCGCTGTTTTGAGTACAATTCCTTTTAAATTGAATTGCAAACACAGCAAAAATATTCAATAATACGTACTTGGCAAAAATTGCAATTGATTCGCAAACAATTTGCGTGAAAATGATTTTTGAATTAAAATGTATTTTTTGTTGCATCGGAAACAATTGTCCGGTTATATTCTATAAATAATATATATAGACCATCTTATTCTTATTCCTATTGCTCTGGCACATATATCTGCAGACAATTTCGACACCGATAAACATAATATAAAAAATCTGAAACTAAACAAACACAAATGTATACAAAATATATTTATTAAAAATATTTTTTAAAAAATGTTTCGAGTGAACACCTAAATATATAAATATACAATTTGCAATATATGAGTGAAGTTCAGTTTTTATTGGATTTAAATTTTAACGTATAACACTTTTTTTTATTTACAGTTTGACAACAAAGTGTTTACACAATTTCAACAATATTGATTGTTTCACTAGAGCACTAGAGCTAGTTGTTGTTGTTTTTTTTAAATTAAAAACAACCAACTTATAGCTCTTAAGTGAAAAGATCCAAAATGTGTGAACACTTTGTTTTCAAACTGTATACTGCATATACATTTTGTTTAATCTATTTTATTTGTAAGGGGCTCATTGATGACGACTGCAGTTTAACTTAAAAAAACATGTGTTTAAATAAAAAGCATAAAAATTCCTAGAATTTATTTTATGTGCCCAGCAAACATACACACATACATATACATACTACATAAACAGAGATAAAGAGATAAACAGACAAGTTCACTAATTTTACCGCCAGCTGGTTAACCGTCAAAAAGCGTGTGCAGAACCCAAGAGAAAGATAAAATATATTTAGAGAGAGAGAGAAAGAGAGAGAGAGTGACGCTTTTTGCAATTTCCAGCTCCGTTTCCAACTGAGCTACGTGCAAAGCCCTCTAACCAAAATGCGAGCCGCATGAAGCCCCAGAGTTTCTCCGTCAATGCATATTAATCAGCAGAGGCTGCTGACAAAACCAATTTACTGCGAACACTATAACAATGGCGAAAATATATATGTGTTTTTATATTGACTATACTTTATGTGAGATGCATGTTTGAATGACCTTGTGAATCACAAGACGAAATTTATCGATGTATTTCCATCAGCACTTTTATTTATGTTTCCCCGAGGCAAGTTTCAAGAATACGAAATCGATTAGAGTACAATCAATGTTCTATTTTAAAGCTTAAAGACTTCGACCATGAATTTTGGGAAAAAGAATAACCAAAGCATGTGAAATGACTATAACTTAAATTACAATAACAAAAATTATTAGTAAATACAGATAAGTTCTTATGACTTTACGTGAATAAGTCGGTCAAAAACACAGAGCTTTTGAATTTTTTAGGTTAGAATTTCTCGAAAACTCATGGATAGTTCGCCAGTAAATAATATTTTTAAAAAATCCATAAGAATAATTTCTTTTTAATTTGGTTGCATACTGTAAGAAAAATAAATAGTCTGAAAAGTTTTATGCACGTTTTAAATCTTAAATAAATTAGAATATTTTGTCACATTTATTTATACATTTCTTAATGGTCGACTGCGTTCAGTCTACATAAAATTAAAAGTAATTCAAATTAAAATACAATAAAAAACTTTAAAAATTAATATAAAGGTATAAAGCCTTAAAATGTTTTGTTCTAGGGAACTTAACAAGTAAATTTAGTGGTCCAAAATTTGTTGCGCGGATTGGGAAAACACACAAGACAATCAGACAATCAATGGTATGATAAGTAGTTATGATTCGATAAATAAAAATTATAGATCTGTTAAGTACTCAAATCGAGTTATAGCACGAAATGGTTCATGAATTAAATTGTTGCTCGAGCAACGATCGAGTTTAAGGGCTATAAAGTAACTTAATTGGTAAATTTAGTTTTATTCGAGTTATGTATGTGAGTCGATTACACCGTTAACTATTAGTAACAAATAATACTCCTTATAGTTCTACGCCTTAACAGGGAGGGAATATTAATTAAAAGAAATCTATTTGAATAAGAGGATAAGTCAACAAAAAAATAAATTTCTATTGCACCAATTCAATTTTATCCTGGTAAATCCTGTTTTCGGGGACCCCACAAAAGATCTATCTTCAAGGATGGCACGCACTAAGGCTGTATTAAGCGTTTTAGTGGTTTAGGGATCATTAAACTTTTTCGACCACCGCTTGATAAAACCAACGAAATTAATGACCTTGTTGTCCAACCACAAACTTTAACTTACGATCATGAATAATGTCTAAATCAATAATTTCAAAAACGCGATCAAGTGGTGATCCATCAAGCGAGTAGTGAGCAGTTTGAGGGGTACTTCTACAAAATGACACGACCTTACACTAATCATCTAAAATTAAGTAAAGAAAACCGACACCAACGCACTCAGATTCAACTGTAGTTACACGAGGTTTAGTTATAACCGCTGTAAGATGGTTAATAAAAACATTTATTAACATAGGTCCAAGGCGGTTCCCTGGGGGAACACCAGAAATCACAAAAATAGGTTTTGGATATAGATGATTTAGAAACAACTATTTGTGTTCGATCGCACAAGTACTCCGAAAGCCACGATAGGAGGTTTGCTGGTACCTGTTTTTATACCCTGAGCCCATTAAAAATGGGAAAAAGGGTATAATGGTTTTGTGCAAAAGTATGTAACAGGCAGAAGGAAGCATCTCCGACCCCATAAAGTATATATATTCTTGATCAGCATCAACAACCGAGTCGATATAGCCATGTCCGTCTGTCCGTCCGTCCGTCTGTCCGTCCGTCCGTCTGTCCGTTCGTCGGTCTGTCCGTCCGTCCGTCTGTCCGTCCGTATGTATGAACGCGTCGATCTCAGAGACTATAAGAGCTAGAGACTCCAGATTAAGCTCTCCTAATCCCTAGGCAGTACAAGTTTGTTTTCGATTTTCGATAACATATCCCATTTCCGATATACACATATGATCGATCACAACAAAATCTTGAATTTTGAAAACTTTGAGATAGCATTTGAGTTATTAAACTAAACAATGAAAATCTGTTTTTTTTAAGTCGGCTTAGAAACACCGGATATAAGGAAATCGAAATTAAGTAAAGTATGCAGTATGCGCGTAGACACACACACACATTCTTGGAAGCACTGACTGTACGCGTAAAGTACAGGGTTCAGGGTATCGTCTAGTCGGGATTTCTCGACTAGAGCCTTCTTACTTGTTTATATTTGCAAATTCTGTTAACGAGAATATAAATTATGACACAAAACTACAAAATGGATCTTAGTATTAAACCAAAAGCTAATTAAGTACATTTAAACTTATAACCGATTACTTTCGCAGGCTAATTGGTACAAGTGTTTGTAACAAGCATATTTTGTGGAATAGAGCTCCTAGCTGCTTAAGAAAATATTAACAACAACAATGCCAACCAACAATAACCAAATGTAAGGCACCCGATAAAAGGGGTCTACTTATAAGGATAAGCGACAAAATGGGTACGTGCTTGAAATTGTATGCTTGGGAGATGACAAGTGGGGGGAATTAACGCAAATGTATAGTACATCTGTCGAATGAGGAGGGTGGTGGTGAGAGGCAGCGAATAGTAGTTGCCTTGGAACACGTGTGTACCACATTTGCATTTGTAAACCAATTACAAAATATTTGTCTGGCCATAAAAAAATTTTCCTCTTCGTTTTTCACTTTTGGATTGGAATTGAAATTGCGGATTCGTACTACACATGGCACCTTGGTTCCGTTCCAGCTGTGTTTTGATGGCCACTTGGGTTGTCGGACCTGTTAGATTGGGCATAAATTTCTGTCTTTTTATACCCTGATCCCATTAAAAATGGGAAAAAAGGGTATCATGAAGTTGTGCAAAAGTATGTAACGGGCAGAAGGAAGCTTCTCCGACCCCATAAAGTATATATATTATTGATCAGCATCAATAGCCGAGTCGATATAGCCATGTCCGTCTGTCCGTCCGTCTGTCCGTCTGTCCGTATGTATGAGCCAACCGATCTCAAAGACTATAAGAGCTACAGACTCCAGATTTTGAACTTAAGCTCGCCTAATCCCTAGGCATTACAAGTTTGTTTTCGATTTTCGATAACTCATCCCGTTTTCGATATACACATGGGATCGATAACAACAAAATCTTGAATTTTGAAAACTTTGAGATGGCATTTGAAATAATGAACAAAATAATGACAATCTGTGAAATTTTTATTAAAATCGGTTAAGAAACACCGGAGATATGGGACATTGAAGTTGTGTATGCAGTATGCAGTATGTGCGTACATACAAACACACATATTTGCAAACACTGACTGTACGCGTAAGGTATAGGGATCAGGGTATCGTCTAGTCGGGATTTCTCGACTAGAGCCTTCTTACTTGTTTTTTTTTAGTTCGGCTGAGTGCAAACTTTTGCGAAATGCCACAAACACAATTTCCCCAATAACTCACAGCAGGCGCCGCTGTTACAGGATGTACAGTAATTCCTCTTATTTCAACTTGCTACTTGATACATGTAGCATTCGAAAATTGAGAAACACCGTAAATAAAGAATAACTAAAAACATTTTTTGAAATGTGAGAATTTTGTTCAACTTTACGATAAAAAAAATTTCGCATATTAGAAAACTAGAAAAATAATAACACTAACTTACAAAATCGAATCAATTTTTAATTGTTTTAACTGTTTCTAATGCTTTTTATACCCTTAACTTATTGAAAATGGTATATAATGGGCACAATGGTTTTGTGCAAAAGTATGAAGGAAGCATTTCCGACCTAATAAAGTATACATTCTTGATCAGCATCAACCGCCGAGTCGATATTGCCATGTCCGTCTGTCCGTCCGTCTGTCCGTATGTATGAACGCGTCGATCTCAGAGACTATAAGAGCTAGAGACTCTAGGGAGTACAAGTTTGTTTCAAACTTTCGATAACTTTCCCCGTTTCCGATATACACATGGGATCGATAACAACAAAATCTTAAATTTGGAAAACTTTGAGACGACGTTTGAAACATTAGACGAAATAATTAAAATCTGTGAAACTTTTATTCAAATCGGTTAAGAAACGCCGGAGATATGGAACATTGAAATTAAGTTAAGTATGCAGTATATGCGTACTCACACACACACTCAGACACATACTTGCAAGAACGGACTGTACGCGATCAGGGTATCTTCTAGTCAGGATTTATCGACTTCTTGTTTGTATGTGTATTCACTTTACAACAAAATAATCTAATCTAAACTAATAATTTGAATGCAAGTTTCAAGAATCAGAGCCAGACAGTTAAATTAGTTTACACATTTTATTACAGCTGCATCAATTGTACAAATTTATACAGATGTTTTTGTGCAGGCACTTCTAGGGATTATTTGGACGCATATTTCAATTTTAAATAAATCGGTAAAATGATCAAATGATCAATATTATTTCATAGCTATAAAATAATATGCTCACAAACTAAGGTTTTCAATCAACACATTTATATATGTTTCTACGGGATCGACGCGCTTATAAGACAGATGGGCCTAGAATAAATAGATCAGTAAATTTAAGACTCGCATAGCTCAACAAAAAGTTATTCTCCTACGCCTGTTATTGCACAGTTTTATATGACCTTTTTGACCATTTTATAATAATAAATGCAGGTTATGAAAATGTTTATTTGATGCCAGCGTTGTTATTGTAGCACTCAAGGTCTAAAGAATATTTCAAACTATTTAAACGCATCGTATCTTTGCACAAGTTAAAAAAAGTTAAAAAAAACAATGAGTCCATGCTCTATGAATAAATAAATGTATACATTTACAAATTTTGCAAATTGTTTAAAATAATACTATATTCTAAAAGAAATTTCATATTATTTACCCACGAGCATATTAAACAGCATAGGTCAAAAATCAAATACCCTTAAAAAAAGATACAACACACACAGTTTTAAATTCACATACGCACACAAATTGGGTGTGGAATTTTACGCGCCATTAAACACTGGAAAGCCTTAAGCCAAATGTTTGATGGGCGCACTTTTTATGTGAAATATGCCATAATGTTAACCGAACTGAATCAAAAACAAATTCGTACTTGGACGGCTGTGAAATACTCTAACATTAAATTAACGAAAGCCTTTTAAAAATTGTTTATTATAGCTGTGAAATTGCAATTCAGATAGATTTTGTGAAACCTCAAAAGGATTCAAAAAACTTTGTATCCAGCTTTGATAGCAAAAGGTTTCAAACATTTGTGAAATATGATTTCCTGCAAGCTCATTTTAAAATTTTGAATTTTGACTTAAGAATAAATTTGTTTGTCCTATACATTAAGCACTAGCAATATTTACAGAAGGGAAAAAAAGTCTCGGGTTATCTGCTTGTTTGTTAAACAACAAAATGTATTGTCGGGTAAAAAGCAAACTACATATTCCCAGACATTGTTCACGAGCTTATCGAGTTATATTTAAGCAACAGTGTTAAAAGTATATTAAAAAATGCTGTAAAGTGCGTAAAAACATACATAAAACAAGTAAGAAGGCTCTAGTCGAGAAATCCCGACTAGACGATACCCTGATCCCTATACTTTACGCGTACAGTCAGTGCTTGCAAGTATGTGTGCGTGTGTGTACGACCATACTGCATACTGCATACTCAACTTCAAGGTTCCATATCTCCAGTGTTTCTCAACCGATTTTAATAAAAATTTCACAGATTGTTATTATTTTGATTATTAATTCAAATGTCATCTAATTTTTTCATATTCAAGAATTTATTGTTATCGATCCCATATGTATATCGGAAACAGGAAGAGTTATCGAAAATCGAAAACAAACTTGTACTGTCTAGGAATTAGGCGAGCTTAAGTTCCAAATCTGGAGTCTCTGAGATCGAAGCGTTCATACATACGGACGGACAGACGGACATGGCTATATCGACTCGGCTGTTGATGCTGATCAATAATATATATACTTTATGGGGTCGGAGATGCTTCCTTCTGCCTGTTACATACTTTTGCACAAAACCATTATTCCCTTTTTTCCCATTTTTGATGGGATCAGGGTATAAAAAATATATTACAAACAATTAAGGCTCTAGTCGGGATTTCTCGACTATACCCTGATCCCTATACTTTACGCGTACAGCCAGTGCTTGCAAGTATGTGTGTAAGTGTGTACGCGCATACTGCACACTGCGTTGAAAACTTCAATGTCCCATATCTCCGGTGTTTCTCAACCGATTTTCAAAACAAATTTCACAGATTGTCATTATTTTGTTCATTATTTCAAATGCCATCTCAAAGTTTTCAAAATTCAAGATTTTGTTGTTATCGATCCCATGTGTATATCAAAAACGGGATGAGATCGAAAATCGAAAACAAACTTGTACTGCCTAGGGATTAGGCGAGCTTAAGTTCCAAATCTGGAGTCTCTAGTTCTCATAATCTCTGAGATCGACGCGCTCATACATACGGACGGACGGACGGACATGGCTATATCGACTCGGCTGTTGATGCTGATAAAGAATATATATACTTTTTGGGGTCGGAGTTGCTTCCTTCTGCCTGTTACATACTTTTGCACAAAACCATTATACCCTTTTTTCCCATTTATAATGGGATCAGGGTATAAAAATAAGAAACTAAAAAAAAGACGTTTCAAAAGATGAAAGTTCATTGTCAGAGGTTAAATGATTTGTTGCTTTCGTAATGTATTACAGGGCATTACAATGAAGAAATCCAGCCGCAAGCGCGCAAAGCATTTAGGGGCGCAGTCAATTATACAAAAATATACTTATAATAACTAAGCAGGCAGCAGAGAACGCAGCTGGCAAAGGGAGAAATAGACTTGTCGCCTTTTGTGTATGTTGACTTATAAGCAAAGCCGCACACACACCATACATACACCCCCACTTACATACATAGACACATAAAAACCTAGCCAGACCTACTTATACACATTTATATACATATATCGACATTATAATGATGATTCCATAATACCCTAAACCCATGGACTAGGTAAAAAGGGTACAATAGTATGTAACAGCCAGAAGGCAGCATCTCAAACACGATAAAGTATAAATTCTTGATCAGAATCATCAGCCGAGTCGATATATCCGTGTCCGTCCGTTTGTCGGTCTGTATTAACAAAAAAATTTTAAACTTAGGAAACTTTCGAATTGTTTTTTAAATTATACTTATGCACTTCTGTGAAAATTTAATTGAGAATTATCAGAGATGTTGATGATTAGATTTAATTATTAAGCATTAGTGCAGTAGAGCAGGCATAGTCGTACGTGTACGGACTAGGGTTCAGGGTATCTCATAGTTGGGCCTACTCGACAAGACCATTACTTGTTTTATTTTATTTTTTTTTTGTGTAAGACGCTTAACCAACTGGCGACTTGGAGCGGTGCTAAGCCGCTGGCGCCTTTTGTGGCTAAGTATAAAGGGGAAAAAGTGCCAAAGGAGAATTCTTTTAATTGTTGTTGTTGCTGCTCCTGCTGTTGGTAACAGGATGTGTGGCATGCAGCCAAGTGTACAAAATGGCGTCGGAGCCAACGTATTAAACGAAGCAACTTGAAAATTTTGTGAAATTGTAAAGCTATGACACAATAACACACACACACACACACACACACACACGGGAAAGCACATACACATACGTATGTAAATGCAATGCCACATATGGCACAATGTGTAAATAAGCTTTAAAAATATCGCTGCCATCGCTGGCATCATCATCTGCTTTTTCTTCTTCTCCTTGCACCACCCTGATTTCCGTTGCTTTGCTTCTTTGCGTCTTGCTTTAGTTTGTCTACCACCTAAACAGCGTCTGCTGCTTGACTTTATGGCCACAACTTTTTTCAAGCTTTTCGAAAATGAAGAGCACACTCGCATACAGGTATCCGTTCACATTCAGACAGACAGTTGTGTATGCTGAGGGAAAATGAACGGGAATGTTATTTTTTTACTTTTTTTCTTAAACTTTACTTCAAAAAAACCCCGTCGTTATAGGTGCGGTTAGAGCTGGAAAGAGTTAGATCTTAGTTGTAGCTAGTCAACAGCCTAGTCGATATATACATGTCCGTCGATCTCAGAGACTATAAGAGCTAGAGACTTTAGATTTGGAACATGGGCTCACCCAATCCTCAGGCAGTACAAGTCTGATTTTAATTTTCGATCACTTTCCCCGTTTCCGATATACACATGTGATCGATAACAACAAATTCTTGAATGTGGTAAACTTTGAGACGGCGCTTGAAACATTAACGAAATAATGAAAATCTATGGAACAATGAAATTAGGTAAATCATGCAGTAAATGCGTATACACACGACCACACATACTTGCAACTCGGCGTCATGCTGTTCAGAGTTCTTTTAGTTGGGCTTTTCGACTAAAGCCTTCTTTCTTGTTTTAAAAAGATCTGCTGTAATGTTTTTAGTTATATATTAAATGAACGAACTATACCCTGACTCCATGCTTAAAAAAATTTGTCATCTCCAATCCCGTTTAGTGCACCCATAGTCAAGACTATTAGCCGGTTTCTTCTGGTTGGTTGGACGACTGGGTTTTTGATGATTGACCTTTCGCTCAGTGTTAATAAACTACAAATGTCAATAAAGTTTTTTTTAATGAGATAACGAAATCGTTTCCTATGTTTTGTAATTTGCGTATCACCTCAGACTATTTGTATAGAACATTTAAAATAACAACATATTCAACAGACAAACTCGTTTCTTTTTTTATTTCCACTTTTTTAAAGCCAAAATTTTATTTTTATGGTTTGACGTATATGGCTGTTTTAGTGCTAAGTAAGCTTTAATTTAAGACCATATATATACATATTGCTGGCTCGTCAAATCAAAACACACAAAAACACGTTTTTTTGTTCGTCTGACGTGATTTTGTGTGAGTTTTTGTTTTTTAATTACAGATGCATCAGCGAATTAACTTTTAGCTTTATATTAAATAGAAAATTATGTAGCATTTACTTTATATTACATTGGACTTCGTAGGACTGTCTAGATGTGATACAATAATAAGGTCACACAGTAAATAAAATACAAAATATCATATCAGACCCAACTGCTGGTATCTTACATTTGTTTTATATAGTTTGGCTTGGCTTTTATATTTCGTCTTGCCATTTGCATGTGTTGCTTTACAAGCTAAGTCGCACACATACACACACACATACACATAAAAACACACTGGCTGGCTCGTGTTTATTTGTTGTTGTAACCTTACCTCAACACACATTTTTATGACATTCAATGGCAGCAGCAGCAGCCACCGTCGCAACTCCTCGCCAAATTGAACGGCTGTATATGTTAAGTTTTTGTTGACAGCAACAGAAACAACAACAGCTAAGAAAGCACGTTTATAAATGAGGGCAACAAAGTTGTTGTTGTTGGTGCACATGTGGCGTATGCGTAATAAATCTAATGACAATGACGTCACAAATGCTATGCTGCCACTCAAGCAAATAACACTTTGATATTTGACCAATTTTCATGCCAGCCCCCCAACGTGACTTTGTGTGCGTGTGTGTGTCTATCTGTGTATCTGTGTGTAAGTTAATTTGTCTGAAGTTATTAGTTTTCCTTAGCTTGGAACGCAACATCAAGCGCAAGTTTCAAACGCAAAACTTTTTGAAGACACTTCCTGGTCGAAGTGTCTTCATTTCCTGCCGCTTTTGCGGACAAACGCCTTTCTAAGTGAGCGTCTTAAAGCGATTCTAGTACACTATTTAAATAACTTGATAATGTTACCAGTTTCAACCCTGATCCCGTTAAAAATAGGGAAAAGGGTATAATGGTTTTGTGAAAAAGTATGTAACAGGCAGAAGGAACCATCTCCGACCCCATAAAGTATATATAGCCATGTCCGTCTGTCCGTCCGTCCGTATTTATGAGCGCGTCGATCTTAGAGACTATAAGAGCTACAGACTCCAGATTTGGAACTTAAGCTCGCCTAGTTTCTAGGCAGTACAAGTTTGTTTTCGATTTTCGATATACACATGGGATCGATAACAACAAAATATTGAATTTGGAAAACTTTAAGACGTTTGAGGCGTTTTATACATTTAACAAAATAATGCCAATCTGTGAAATTTTTATTAAATTCGGTTAACAAACACCGGAGATATGGGACATTGAAGTAGTGTACGCAGTATGCAGTATACGCGTACACACATACTTGCAAGCACTGACTGTACGCGTTAAGAATAGGGATCAAGGTATTGTCAAGTCGGGATTTCTCGACTAGAGCCTTCTTACTTGTTTTTTTTTTTAATTTATACGACTTTTACCACCGATAAGTGAACATATAAACATAAAACGAACAAAAACCTTTCTAACTTGATTTAATTTATATTAAATATCGAAAGTTGTTGAACGTTAACGAAATAAAAGTATTTCTCATAAATTGTTTAGTCAAAGTTCTTCGAGTGTAACTACCAAAGTTATAAGCTTTCATTTTGTGCTGCCAGCCCTTGCATCTTAATATCATCTATCCCTCTATATAATCTATTGCTCGTTAAGTTTCGTTTTTCAATATCATTTTTCATCGCTTTTATCGTAGCAGGAAAATTGAAAATTATGCGCGCCTACCTTTTATTTTTAATTTACTTGCAAAATGTTCAATGCCAATAAAGGTAAAATTGTCGAGTGAGATTGTGTGCGTGTGTGTGTTTTCATCAGAGAAGTCTGCTTGTGGTGTGTGTTGGCATGTTTTGTAGAAATAGGTGCACATTTTTGATGCGTTCCCCTTGATGAAAGCGCACACACACTGAAATTATTTTGTATTTAATCAGAGTGACGCGAGCTTTACAACGCGCTTACCCTTACCTCGTTAAGTACCTACAAATTTCTATAATCTTGGACATGCTGGCAATTTGTATAATTGATTTCATATGCGCGCCAAAAATGTCAGGCACGGAAAATCTGTACTATTTGTGACCCGGAAATTTGGGAAAAATAAAATTTCGCAATATCTCGAACCCATAGCCAAAATTAAAACATATTTTTAGTCAATAATACCGAGCCAGACCTGTAATTCTTAATCTAAATATTCCTTAACTTAACTTAGCTTACCTTTGGCAAAACTTTAATTAAAATAGTGCTCATAATTAAGATGTTTGTCGCAAACGCAAACACTCGTACATGGAGAGAGACCCCAGCGCTAAGAATCGCCTGGAATTGGGTCGCAAGAAACCCATTGACCAACCCCGACCTTTTTATTGCATGCTAGCATGAAATGGCGCTGACTGCTCTACTTTTGACTTTCTTTCTTTTACTTTATTCTTTTTATGCCCTGATCCCATTAGAAATGGGAAAAAGGGTATAATGGTTTTGTGCAAAAGTATGTAACAGGCAGAAGGAAGCATCTCCGACCCCATAAAGTATATATATTCTTGATCAGTATCAACAGCCGAGAAGATATAGCCATGTACGTCTGTCCGTCCGTCCGTCTGTTTGTCCGTCAGTCTGTCCGTCCGTATGTATGAGCCAACCGATCTCAGAGACTATAAGAGCTAGAGACTCCAGATTTGGAACTTAAGCTCGCCTAATCCCTAGGCAGTACAAGTTTGTTTTCGATTTTCGATAACTCATCCCGTTTTCGATATACAAATGGGATCGATATCAACAAAATGTTGAATTTGCTTCTTACTTGTTTATTTTATTTTTTTGTGTGCTGTTGACTTTACGAGCCCAAGCCAAAATATGAACTACACGACAGATTATTTGCTTCTGTTGTAACTCGGCAGGTCAGTCAGGATAAGTAGGATGGAAAAGCAGCAATTATACAGAAAGTTGACATGTTAAAATGGGGCAACACTCAATAGTTGTTGACACATGGCGTTTAACTGCGATGTGGCTTCAGGATAAAAACCCCCTTTGGGTATATATATATTACTTATCCGTTAATACCTATCAAAATGCCTAACACTTCTCCCAAATGTATCAGGGTCAAATAACATAAGCTGCTGGCAATAAGCTACTCGTTGCTTAATGTGAACTCAAACCAATTCTTTGGTTTGATTACTTCAATCTCAGCGGAATTGTAAATGTGTTTTTATGCAATCCACAGCCTGCGTAAGCACAAAAAAGTAAATGCAGTTGCCTCTGAGACATAGCCTAAGTCATTTAAAAAGAATATTGGATTATATATGGATATTCACAAACATAGAAAAGGTTTTTTTTATGTTTTTAGTAGCCAAAAGCATTTGATTTTTTCCACAAAAAATAAATACATTTTATGGTGGTTTGTTTTGCGAGTTGACATTTTTATACCCATTAAAAATGGGAAAACACTGACTATACGCGTTAAGTATAGGGTTCAGGATATCAGGATATCTCGACTAGAGCCTTCTTACTTGTTACTTAACAAAATAATAAAAAGACAAAAATTCAAATAACAAGTTAGATAAAAATAAGTTTTGGCTTCTTTGTGTTATTTAAAAAACGTGTTTTGTAGAATTCACGCCTCTTAAACTAATATTTCAAAAATTAAATAGATTTAAAAAAAAAAATTTTTATTTTTAAATAGTTTTAAAATGGAAGTGCATTACACTTATACAAATCAGCTCACATGTCGAACGGAGAGTACAAAGAAAAGTCCGTTTTCAATTTGCATGATGAAATGGAAAATAAAAGTTACAGCAGCTTCTCTATTATTTGTTTGGATGGCCAACCACAAACTTAAACTGCCAAGTGAAACTGAAACTATGAACAAAATGGCCTCTCTGTCATGCTCCAATTGTAAGGCAGGCAAAAAATCCTTAAATACCAAAAACAAATACGCATTTACCTCTACTTCCACACATGTACTTTTTTTGGGTCTGCTATAAAAAATCTGAAAAACAACGAAAACAAAACACATAGCAAAAACATTTCACAAAATGACTTTCTCATGGATTTTTGGCGGCTTCTGTGGGTGTTTAACGGGTTATTTTAGACATTGGCAAAGCGAAGAGTGGGAAATGAGGCTTAGTTGACGGTGCTGATTCTCTAATAAATGTTACACAGCAAATTGCAGCAAACGCTTAATGCACCTGTGTATCAGAACATGCCGCTGCACGCTGACCTCACTTGGTGGGTTAGCATGTGGAATGCACGGCAGTGTAACCCACTTCACTAACCCATAATTTCCACACTGCTTCCTACTCTTCCTACTGTCCAAGCGACCAAATGCTGAACTGGTACATATTTTAGCATAAATCATTTGCATACAACTTTCACGGCTTATGGTGCACAAGTGCAATGTAAAAGTTTCATTTTGCGCATTGGCCATATCTTTCGTGTACTCCGTGTACTTTCAATTTTTATAAATTTAATCCACAGCAATCAACAGGAACAAAATTTGATTACGTAGAGAAGAAAAGCTTCAATGACTTGATCAACTACCAGGTGACCTATTCACCTATGTCACTTTTTTCCAAATTAAGATTTAAGTGCACCTAAATTTCGCTACTCACAACACATCAATTGGTAAAGTATTGGGAAAGGAATCTTAATTGTTTTCTCTTAAACATATTTTATACAAAGTAATGCACAGAAGAGCAGAAAGAACTTTTGTTCTGTGAAATTTTTTTTTTCGACACAAGATACTTTCTGTGATAAACAAAATTTTCAACAAAAATATTGCTCAAATAATTTTTAATTCAAACGTACAGTCAAACTTCTCTATAATGAACTTCCTTATATCGAAGTTTTTTTTTTTAACAATGAGTTTATTTCCTTAACACTAAAATTTGGTTTAATCAAAATAATTCCATAATATGAATTTTTTCTATAACGAAGTTTTTTTTGTCGCCTTTATTTTCGCTGTATGGAAGTTATGCTGTATAAATTATATATATAATATATATATTTATATATACCTAACTATATCGAAAAAAATTTCCTTTTTATTTAAAGGTACTTAGTTACGAATGATTTCATTCGGATGTGAGCCCGATTTGGCCCCAATGTAAGAGAATTTAAATACTATAACGTGTAGACGTAGAACGTTGCATGAATGATCTCTTATAATTTAATAGTTGGCTTATAATACTGTCAAACTATACATCGATATTTTAGCACATATCTAATTTTATATTTTTGCTGCGAATGTCCTTATAGTGGTAGTTACATTCATTAAAATATTATTTATCTAATGTTACATAATTTTACGAACATTCCGCGTTTTAATTATGTTAGTCTAAAAAAAATCATCATCCTAATCACATCATCGTCTACATACTGGTCAAAAAAAGTTCTGAGATTATAAGTGCGCTGTGAAACCGAACAAACATATATTATTTCTCCAATGCCAAGTAAACAAAAGTGAAAATTATAGATAAACTTCACGGGAAAACTTTTTTCTTTTAACTTAAAACTAATGAGCTTTAAATTAATGCCAAACTACTGAGTATGCAAAGTACCATTGTTAACTTCACTGGCTCTTGGGAGGAGCCTTGACAATTTGCTGACCGAACACGCACACACCCAACTTTACCTACTGTTACACACAACTTGGCTGCGTACCTGAGCTACGCTTTTGTTCAGAATTTTTTTTTCCCGTTTTTATTGCGAGTACTCAAGGTTTCCTTTTTATACCCTGATCCCATTAAAAATGGGAAAAAAGGGTATAATAGTTTTGTGCAAAAGTATGTAACAGGCAGAAGGAAGCATCTCCGACCTTATAAAGTATATATATTCTTTATCAGCATCAACAGTCGAGTCGATATAGACATGTCCGTCTGTCCGTTTGTATGTATGAACGCGTCGATCTCAGAGACTATAAGAGCTAGAGACTTCAGTTTTGGAACTTAAGCTCGCCCAATCCCTAGGCAGTACAAGTTTGTTTTCGATTTTCGATAACTCATCCCGTTTCCGATATACACATGGGACCGATAACAATAAAATCTTGAATTTGAAAAAATTATTGCATTTGAATTATTAATCAAAACAATAACAACCTATGAAATTATTATTAAAATCGGTTGAGAAACACCGGGGATATGGAACCTTGAAGTTGAGTATGCAGTATGCAGTATGGTCGTACACACACGCACACATACTTGCAAGCACTGACTGTACGCGTAAAGTATAGGGATCAGGGTATCGTCTAGCCGGGATTTCTCGACTAGAGCCTTCTTACTTGTTTTTTTTTGCTTTTGTCAGTGAATGGTTTGTATGTGTGCGTGACAGGCAGGTTTGCTTGACTTGGTTGGTGTGGCTTGTAACATTTTGTTATGTTCAAACGAGCATTTTGGCTCGCTGGCAAAATGCTGCTTATAAATTGCACGTTGGCTTCTATATTAACATGTGTATGTACTAGCATATACTCCATTTTGCGTCTTTTCTTTAATAGACCCTCTTCGCACTTAAACTTTTATGCTTGGCCTGGCCTGGCATATGAGACCTTTGCACATTTATCGCTTAATCCAAATCAGTGTCGGGCTATGCAACACATATAGTACATATATTTTGTAGTCCCCTTCCTATGTTGCTAAGGGTAGAATCAGTATTCTCCATTTAAAGTGAAATTTACGTTTTTCTGGCCGTGGCTGAAGTTTGGAGTTAATCCAGGCATAAACTAGCCATTGGCCGTTTAGCATATTGCCTATAAGTTTCAACTTAGTTGGCGCAGAGCGAAGCAAATAAAAAAAAAAACTTCGATTTCTATCTATTCCACTAGGTCGCACCCTCACATTTTAAATAGCAAGTAATTAGAGCACAATAAATAAAAAACTGACAACCGAAGTAAAAAAATTTTTTGCTTTGCATATTATTTAATTAAAGGACCTCGCACGCATTTAACATATATATATATATGTATATAACAACTAGATGAAAGTAGGTTGAATACACGAGTGTATGCCTTTTAAGTGGCGTAGGTATAATATTTCAATTTCATTCTTTATTTTATAATGGCTTAAGTGTTAAATGATTTATGCTTAGTTTATGATACATCTGTTGTTGAATCGCGATGCCTGTCGAGAAATCCCGACTAGACGATACCCTGATCCCTATACTTTACGCGTACAGTCAGTGTTTGCAAGTATGTGTGTTTGTATGTACGCACATACAGCATACACAACTTCCATGTCCCATATCTCCGGTGTTTCTTAACCGATTTTAATAAAAACTTCACAGATTGTCATTATTTTGTTCATTATTTCAAATGCCATCTCAAAGTTTTCAAAATTCAAGATTTTGTTGTTATCGATCACATGTGTATATCGAAAATCGAAAACAAACTTGTACTGTCTAGGTATTAGGCGAGCTTAAGTTTCAAATCTGGAGTCTCTAGCTCTTATAGTCTCTGAGATCGGTTGGCTCATATATACGGACAGACGGACGGACAGACAGACGGACGGACGGGCAGACGGACATGGCTATATCGACTCGGCTGTTGATGCTGATCAAGAATAAATAAACTTTATGGGGTCGGAGATGCTTCCTTTTGCCTGTTACATACTTTTGCACAAAACCATTATACCCTTTTTCCCATTTTTAATGGGATCAGGGTATAAAAAGACGAATAATGAAACCATTTTGTTTTTTAACTAGCGTCGCTCTATGCTATGGAAGTATTCAATCATTTTTAGTCTGATATCGAAGGTATAGAGTATATTGATTTTGGTTAATATTATGCATGCTGTCTGTCCGTCCACCTTTATAGTAAGAGACTTGAAACTTAGAACACATCATCGTCTACATACTGGTCAAAAAAAGTTCTGAGATTATAAGTGCGCTGTGAAACCGATAAAAGCGATGACGAAAATCTATAATAAAATAAATATAGTTTTTAATCTGATTAGCCATTCTTAAATGGCTCCACCCCTTACCTCTTCACTTCGCTCGCTTTTTCCGCACTTCTGCAAAACACAAATTGAAAGCGATGATCCGATCCGTAAGAGAGACGCAGTTTGAATGCGGCACTTGACGCGAGAAATTCAACTTATCGATAAAAGACAAGCAATTAAATTTCATTGTCAAACATAATAACCTAATAAAATACAAATAAAAAAACACATTAACTTGTTTGTAATTGTTCAAATGTCAAAAAAATTAATTTTTGCATATACTAAGTTCCTTAACAATTTATATTACAGTGTGTTTTTAACCAAGATTGAAACCTGAAAAAATTTGTGAAGTGAAAAAAATATTATTTAAAACTTTTTGGCTTGAAATTTTTAAAGTGTTCCAGTTAATTTAATTCTCAAACTTAATGGGCTTTTATTTAAATAAATTTTTCATAAATGGTATAATGGTAACAGACAGAAGGAAGCATCTCCGACCACATAAAAAATTAAGCTGATCAACAATATATAAATATAAATTATAAATAATAAAAAATAATAATTATAAATTATTTCTAAAACTCTTCCCATTTCCTAAATGCACATGTGATCGACGAAATAAGTATGTAATATACGCGTACGCACACACATATATATATATATATATATATATATATTTATTAACCGTAGTAAAAATTATATATATGTATATATATATTCAGGCAAACACTATAGCGCGCGGTAAGTAAGGGTTTAGGGCATTTCCCGACTAGAGCATTCTTATTTGTGAAAAATTGTTTAAACCTTAAATTAGACATATGAAACAGAATTTAAAGTGTCATGTTCAGCATTTAATCATCTGTTTTAGATTTTTATTCAGATTTATCTGTTAATTAGCACTGCCAAGACCGCAAAAAAATAATTACCGCCTAATTACACAAATATAATTGAGCAATTAAAAAAATATAGTTTGAGGCGAATACCAATTAAATAAAAACCACATCAACAAATAAAATGGAAAACCAAAATGTGGGTTAAATAACTTAGCATATTTATTTGCTAATTCTATGTAATTTTAATGAGTTGCATTTCGTTTAGTTTGCAAACAAATCAGTTCACATATATTTACAACTGAAATCAAAGTAACAGCTGTTTTGAAGTGTATGTGTGTGTTTGGTTACGCAGCTAAATTAACAAAAAACTACATGAGCCAAATAATAACATATAAAAATGTAATCTCTCTAATTTGTTTTTCTCTGCGCAGCACAAGAGCAATCGACGTTCTTTTAATAATTGTTTGTTTTGCTTATGCTCTTCATCTCTCTTTGTCTTACATTTTTAATGCCTGGCCTTCAAATCCTCTTTAAATCAACTCTGATCATTTTCGTAGCGGCACGGGCTACTTTAAGCTGTTTGCAATAATTTAATTTGGTGACAGTGTAATCAAAAGTCACTTCAGTTCGCTTCAAGACTGCCTCCAATATCACCCAGCTAAGATCGCAAAAATCATGTGTGTTGTGTCGCGAAAGAAAAAAAAAACAAGTAAGAAGGCTCTAGTCGAGAAATCCCGACTAGACGATACCCTGATCCCTATCCTTTACGCGTACAGTCAGTGCTTGCAAGTATATGTGTATGTGTGTACGCGCATACTGCATACTGCATTCCACACAAATTCAATATCCCATATCTCCGGTGTTTCTTCTTAAATGTATCAAACGCCGTCTTAAAGTTTTCCAAATTCAATATTTGGTTGTAATCCATCCCATGTGAATACCGAAAACGGGATGAGTTATCTAAAATCGAAAACAAACTTGTACTGCCTAGGAATTAGGCGAGCTTAAGTTCCAAATCTGGAGTCTGTAGCTCTTATAGTCTTTGAGATCGACGCGTTAATACATACGAACAGACGGACGGATGGACGGACGGACACACGGATATGGATTTATCGACTCAGCTGTTGTTGCTGATCAAGAATATATATACTTTATGGGGTCGGAGATGCTTCCTTCTGCCTGTTACATACTTTTGCACAAAACCATTATACCCTTTTTCCCATTTTTAATGGGATCATCCAGATCTGCCCTGGTAGTGGCATTCAGAGCCCGAATGTCTTTTGATATTTGTTTGACATACTCCTCAGACACTAGTCACAATGCTTGCGACGTATTGCTGCCGCCAGTCGAACTACTGGCGCCTGATTTGGCTGACGTCCTTATTATCTCGTTTACTATTGTTTGATTTTTTTATACGGGCCGCCGGGGATTTGTGCCAAAACTTACTCTCTTTCTCGTGTCCATTTTCTTGCATGGGTGTCCGTTGGTGAATTCTTTCCAAACCGCCGTTACGGCCGCTCTATTGCCTATGAATCAAATACAAAATAAATATAAAACATAAAATTAAATGCAATTTTAATTTTTTTTCATTTTGATGACTTTCTTAAAATAACGTTCTTCTTCTTGTTGCAGACACGAAGCAAACTCTGCAATAGTTTTCACCTCAAACAAGAAATGTGTGCTGCAATATCTTTGTAAAGTGCATAATATTGCTTTTATGTTACCTTAAAGTAAATATTTTAAAGGTTTGTTTGTTGTAAAAAAGAGTCTTTTAAAGTACCTTAATGATTTACGCCGAATAGTTACAAACATTTGATTGTATTTGCAAAACTAGAAATGGTCTTTCTAAAATGTTACAGGTTTTATGCATAGTACGTTTGGTAATAGTGTTTATATTAAGCAAAACTCTGGTCCTTCTACTTGAGATTTCAAAAGCATAACGAACAGGGCTCTGTTACACCTAAAATCAGCTCGAAGTTGGTTTTTGGTAGGTTTTCGGTTGGTTCGGTTGTTCGTTTTATTTTCTTTCGTTTATCAAAAGTGCGAGAAATTTAAATAAGACGTGGCTTTATGTTTTAAACATATTGTCGAGCAGTTGCTGCCTGCTGCAAGGGCGCTAAATGTTTCTATTTCCGTTTATATGTGAAAGTTTATGTGTCTGAATATGCGTGTGTGTGTGTGTGTTTGTGTGTGTAAGGCACCCAGCAAAACGACGCGAAATTTGAATGATTTGATTTTTTTGTTGTTGCTCCTTAGTTTCCCGCCAATGCACATTATCAATACACGTTTTGTTCATATTTTTGCAAATGTGTGCAAAACTTTTTGAACACCATTAGAATATTGTGACAAGTATTATATTATACTGTCGAATTTTCGCATAAGTACTATCTTATTTCGAAGTATTGTATTTCTGTTTCTTAGCTTGTATGTAATGTTAAAAAGACAATTTGAGTTTTTGGCGTAAATATAAGGATTCTAACTTTCAAACTGTTTTAAACAGTTGAAGCGTTTCGAAGAGTACAACTAAATTGCATTTAAATCTCAGTATTGATTAAATGTGACATACGTGGAAATACATGTATATATTTATTTATTATATACTTTTATACTCTGAAAGTCGATGAAGCCATATATTTTCCACATCCTTACAGTAAGAGTTACCAAATTCGGCGAAAAGATAGCTAGTAGCGTCCTACAAAAAAACGCGTATCAAACCGCATGCCACGCTCACCCTTTCTACCACCCGAGACCATGCATTTTGTAATTGGAAACGGCTATATCTTTCATAGTTTTTAAGTTTATATGCTAGGTAATGCAAACGGTCGTAAATTAAAAATATGTATTAATGCATATTTCGTTGCATTTTTAAATTAACTTGTGTTTTAAAAATTTGAAATTTGCTCTTTAAATTTGACACACAGTGTGACGCATATACATATAGATATATATATATCCAATGCGGTCACAGCTATTGTTGTTGCCGTTGTTGTTTTTGTTGTAAGTTTGATGCAAGCGCCACTCAAGGTGGAAGTGGCAAAAACAAATGTATGCATTCGAGTGTTTGTTATACTATTTTAACCACACAAACGAGCCAGTTAGTTATTAGTTGCGGTGGTTGTTATTGTTCTGGCTGTGTCAAATGCCAGCGGCAAGGCTTTCCATTGCATTGTTAGCGCCACTTATACCTACCTAACGATCAACTCAGGGGACTTAACGTTGGCGGGTGGAGGGAATGCCATTTGTTAGTGCCTGGAAATTAAGCAAATGAAAAAAATGCGCACCGACTGCGGTGATCGCTGATTTTAGTATATTTAGAAAGTAAATTCGTTGTCTTCAATGCAAATTCAACTACATTTGTTGAAAACAGTCTGCTAGCACACGAGTTTTAGAGCTTAAGATCGATTTTCTTAACCTGAGACCTTTTGTTTACTTAATGGATGCCTTAGCCCTTGCATCGATGCCGCATATGTCTCGTATGCAGCTAAGTATAATATTAACGGAACCAGCTCTGGCTCAGCTTTGGGTGGTAAATGTGTTTTTATTTTATGAACTTTGTTCTTATTTGTTTAGAGCATAAATTTGTTGCATTTGTACCAAATCGTTCGTTCACCGTTCGATTTTTAATTCCAAGAACTAAGAACAAAAAGTAGGAAAAACTAAGCACGAAGGATGGGAAAGTTATGGTTTTTATCGATTTTCAGTTATCGACTCAATCAATTCTATAGCCACCTGTTTGTGTAGAACTCCAATCTTTAGTCAACCAGGCACATAGAGAAAAATATTTTCAAAGGACAGACAGAAAGCATACGGTCTTATAAACTATTTTCTGTGTTGGTTATAAGAGTATTACACAAGTGGAAAAACTGCACCCAATATACATATGAAAATAGTTCAAAGGAATTTCATGTTGCACTCACTGTGTGAAGTTTTCCTACCATTGAGCCTCTCTACGGTTTGCAACATTTTTGGCTTGCTTTCATTAATTTACATATTTAGTAAGCCATCGAAATGCGGCTTTCTTATATTTAGCTGACTCTAGCCTTCTCAGCGGTATTTATTATTTGTAGTTAACCTGCTCATTTTTGGAAATTTAAGTAAGTAAAAGTACATATACACTTGTCTTCAATGGGAGTACACCAAATATTTAATATACACATATGTGTATGTATATGCTTCAGTAGTTACATCGCCCTTTAGATAGATGCACATATTTCTCTTTTGTTAACTATCGCTATTTAATAAAAAAAAAAAACCATTAAAATTGTAACGTTTTAGAAAGCATTTTTGTTATCGGCGTTTGAGTGAAATTTCCAGCTGAAAGAACATTAATGCCCTCCATTAAAAAAAGGTCATTATCAAGAATATCTTTTATGTTCTATGTCGAACATATTACTCAAGCTTATATACCTCAGTGAACTCTTCCCAAACAATAACCTTAACTATATGTGCCGTTACGGAGTAAGACGGCTTGGAAACAGAGAAATGTGGATATCCTTTGAGTATAAGGTCATATAAAAGATAATGAGCTGGACGACTACCGATTAGCAACGTATTGGAAGGACGCCATTTTACTTTTCTGGGAAATACGTTAAGTATGGCACTTTCTCGATACTAAGTGCTTAAAAATCGGACCTAAAATTTTTAGATATACGGTACACATCACATACAAGTTTAGACACGGAAAAGAAAAACAAACATCTAAACTTTTTTTTTTAATGCGGTTGATGTGTTTAGGAACAAAAAAAGTAGTGCAGCACCAATATCAAGTAGAAATAAACTTTGAACAATTAAAACTCTTTCAACTTCAATTGCGTTCCCTATTGTCGGCTTTTGCATCTTCAGTGCTAGATATAATATCCGACTCCTACTTAGCTCCTTTGCTGTAAAGCTGACACTGGCTATGCAAAGCTCTAAATTTCGTTGTTTTGAAATGCTTTTGGCAGCCGTTTAGAACGCACATAATCAACAGTGTAAAGCTTATGCAAATGAAGGACGCAAGGCATAAGTCGGCGAATTATGCTAATATAGCTCCTGTTGACTGAAATTGTGCAATGTTTGGATTCTAATCAGAAGCTACACCAGCAATAGAAAAAACAACAACAATAATCATAGCAATAGCAATATCAATTTGCACTAGACAAAAGAACGTAGATGGCATTAAAGACATCTAAGCTAATTGAATTTGAATCTTAACAATTGAAGAAAGACATCTAAGCTAATTGAATTTAAATCTGAACAATTGAACCTGTTTATTTATTAATAAATTCGGCAAAGGATAACTTTCCGCCGCACTGTGATACAACCTTTAGAGTTTATTTATCGCGAAAATTTTCTTATCAAGACAATAAAAACATGTAAGAAGGATCTAGTCGAGTAAGCTCAACTAGAAGATACACTAAACCCTTGCCCTTAATGGTTAATGAATAAACTTAAATTTTCTATACTTCTGATGTTTCTCAATAGCTTTAATTTTAATAAGTTTCACAGATTTTCATTGATTTGTATATAGTTTCAAAAGCGATTTCCAAGATTTTCAATTTCCACATATTATTATTATCCATTCCATGTGTATATCGCAAACGGGGAGGGTTATCGAGTATCTAGCTCATATAGTCTAAAAAGACGGACATACGAATACGGCTACATTGACTCGTCTGTTGATGCTGTCAAAATTATATATATACCTAATGGGGTCGAAGATGCTTTCTTCTGTCTTTTTAGCCATTTTCAATGGGTTTTAGGGACTATAAAAATATGGTAATAAAATCATATAAAATCGCTTTTTATGTATTTGCACAGAAGAATATAACACTTATTGAAAAACTTTTTTGTGTAGCATTTAAGTATTCAAATCTGCCAACTTGTATTGACACTAAGAACAAATGCATTTTGGCAGCCAACTTCTGCACAAATAAATTTGTCTGACATATGTAATTGCTAGTTGGCAATGCCAAAAATTGTTTTTGAAAAAAAAACAAATAAAAACAATATATTGTTTAAATACGTTTTAGCCAAATTTATAGACAAAGTGTGAAATTTTTTTTCTACTTGATTTATGTACATATGTAAAAAATAAATAAAACAACTTGCATTACAATCAAACTCAATTTGAGTAATTTATAGCTTATTTAAGGTTTAAGCAATTGATTTTAAACAAACTTTAGGAAGTGATTCAAGCTGGCATAATCACATTTTTTATTTCACGTCTTTCTAAGTTTATTCTTTATTAGCAGACTCTTAAAAAAGACTTTTGCAGCCAAATAAAATGCCTAAAAAAGCTTAGAAAATCTTTTGCAATTAACTTTTGCTAATCATCGTAAAATTAAATTATAAATAAAACTCATGCAATACTCATGAAAATAAATTGTCATATAAAACGCTAAAAGAACCAATTTGGCATCTAAGGAGCTTAAAATACAGACAATCCATAAGCCACGACCAGCTGTTTTACATAGCAAACCCACTTGAGCTGAGAATAGTATTAAAATAACCCGTATAATTTTAACTTTAATCGGCTTAAGTTTTAGTTTTTGGGCAAAGTTGCACCAAATCAATGGTTACATATAACCCGGCCTGTTTTAAGACAGGTAGAGCCACAAGCAAAGTTTTGTTAACCGACTTCATTCTTACTTCGTGTGTGTGCGGTAGAGCACACAAATACTTAAATTACATTGAGGTTTGCATAATCAAATTTCACAAATGAATTTGTGCAATAAAATCCTCTCATCTGCAAGAACAAACATACCATTCTGGTTCTGTAACGAGTTTCAATGAAACTAGCTTAAAGGCATCTGTATTTTGTATACTGAACTTGAGCAGCAAAGATAATAATTTTTACCCAAGCTAAGGCAAAAATTTTATAAAAATAAACATTGAACCTATATTATTGTACAATGCGATTTTTAAATAAGGCATAAATAGAATATAACAATAATTAAAAAAAAAAATGTTTTTGATTTAGTATCACCATATTTAGTTCTAGCAAAAAAATATGAAAAACTTTGATTTTACTAATTTATAGTAAAAATAGTTTCTTTACTTCCGCTAACGAAAAAAGTTTGACTAACCATAAATGTAACAAAATATTTATGGTTCAAATAGATATACAAGCGCAGTTGTATTCTTTAAGAATTTAAAGTGTTTGTTTTGTATTAAAATGTACACAAAATTCTTTTGGAAAATAATGTCTTTTTATACCCTGATCCCATTAAAAATGGGGAAAAAGGGTATAATGAAGTTGTGCAAAAGTATGTAACGGGCAGAAGGAAGCATCTCCGACCCCATAAAGTATATTTATTCTTGATCAGCATCAACAGCCGAGTCGATATAGCCATGTCCGTCTGTCCGTCCGTCTGTCCGTCTGTCCGTCTGTCCGTATGTATGAGCCAACCGATCTCAGAGACTATAAGAGCTAGAGACTCCAGATTTCGAACTTAAGCTCGCCTAATCCCTAGGCAGTACAAGTTTGTTTTCGATTTTCGATAACTCATCCCGTTTTCGATATACACATGGGATCGATAACAACAAAATCTTGAATTTTGAAAACTTTGAGATGGCATTTGAAATAATGAACAAAATAATGACAATCTGTGAAATTTTTATTAAAATCGGTTGAGAAACATTGGAGATATGGGACATTGAAGTTTTCTATGCAGTGTGCAGTATGCGCGTTCACACATACACCCATACTTGCAAGCACTGACTGTGCGCGTAAAGTATAGGGATCAGGGTATCGTCTAGTCGGGATTTCTCGACTAGAGCCTTCTTACTTGTTGAAAGTATTGTAAAGTTGAAAAGCGTAAAGCGCAACCAATGAACTATGATTTGAAACAACATTTTCCACTTCGACTAATTGACTGGCTGTTATTTTAATCGAGTTTAAGCCACATTTAGCAAGTGGCATTGAAAATGGGCTCAATGTGAAAAACCTTCAATCACCTACGTATACAAGCTGTGATTGTGCAATGTATCTGTGTGTGTGCACTTGTAATCGGATTCGGAAACAACGAGTCATTAGCTTCGTTGATGCAGTAAAGTGCGCCATCAGTTAATTTTGAAGTCTGTCAAAAGGCATTCAACAAATTAAACTCAATTGGCACATTGGCCCGAATGCTGGCTGCCTCACTGGCTCGCTGGCAGGCGAATAAACATTGCACTTGGCAGGCAGAGGATTACATTTCACATTTCATTTGAGACAGACTCTGCTCGTAGAGGGCACGGCACATGAGGCACATAACAACAAGAGAGACAAGAGACAGGGCATATCAAAACCGTCATAAAAGCCTCAACGCAGTGAGCCAAGTTGTAGCAGTAACTCAGGAGCTCAGGACCTCAGGAACTGTAGAGCTTTAGAGTTTTGCTATGTATCGATTTCCCTAGCAGTTTCTCCAGGGTGGGCCCAACAATTGCATTAACATTTAACATTTTAACATTATGAAGTGCATTTTAGGCTCAGTGTGTGCCGAATTCAAAATTGGACATGAAAATGAAAGCCAAAAAAATGTGGCACCCAGTCCCAAGTAGCAGCTGCCACATTTTATTCAAAAAGAGCATTAGGCAGCCACAGCAAAGTTACGGTCACTCAGCAACACACGAACAAGTAAGAAGGCTCCAGTCGAGAAATCCCGACTAAGCGATACCCTGAACCCAACGCATACTTTACGAATATAGTCAGTGCTTGCAAGTATGTGTGTGTTTGTGTGTGTACGCGCACACTGCATACTGCATACTCAACTTCAAGGTTCCATATCTCCAGTGTTTCTCAACCGATTTTAATAAAAATTTCACAGATTATTATTATTTTGCTTAATCTTTCAAACCCTGACTCAAAATCAGGATTTTGTTGTTATCGATCACATGTGTATATCGGAAACAGGATGAGTTATCGAAAATCGAAAACAAACTTGTACTGCCTAGGGATAAAGCGAGCTTATCTTCCAATTCTGAAGTCTCTAGCTCGTATAGTCTCTGAGATGGACGCGTTCATACATACGGACAAACTGACAGACAGACAGAGGGACGGACAGACGGACATGGCTATATCGACTCGGCTGTTGATGCTGATAAATAATGTATAAACTTTATGGAGTCGGAGATGCTTCCTTCTGCCTGTTACATACTTTTGCACAAAACCATTATACCCTTTTTCCCTTCTTTCGTGAGAAAGATCCAAGTAAACGGGCAATAACAAAGCTTTTATGCTCTAGAGATTTAAGTTTTCATTTTCTTTTATGAGCAATTCATTTTGCTCATAATTTATATTATTGGAAGTAGAGGTACTAACGGACGGTACATTTAAGTGGCCCAACGATACCAAGCACTTGCTTGTTAACGCGCGGACCCAAGCACAAAGCGACCCACCTCCCGCCCGTCCGACCGAGGGGTGCAACGCGTAGCGTGCGGTTACGAAGATCGCGAACATGTAGACAGATGACACAAGACAGGTTTTTTCAGGTTGAATGCAGAAGTGGTACTACGTGTTATATGGGAAAGATCGTTATATAAGACACATAAGATCCGAAAAGGGTTATGGATAGCATGGTTATAGCACGTTCATTGATTTGTGGAAAAAACTTATTGCTAGCATTGTTCTACGGTTAGAAAGAGAGGGAAGATTTATTATAAAAGTCTACTATGGTAAGAAAGTAAGTTAATGTTATTATCCCACTTAAGACTCCGAAGGGCAAAGAGTAAAAATGGTTTTTGCACCGATTTTATTCAATCCTGATGAATCCTGTATTTGGGATACCATATACAATAAAAACATATTCGAGAATCGGTCGAACAAGAGACATATAAAGAGTATTTGTTATGTAGGGGTCGTCGAATTCCATCGACCAGCGCTTAATGAACTCCAAGGCACTTGATGCTCGATTTGTAATTGAAGCTATATGCTTGTCAAACTTAAGCTTTGGGTCCATTAAGATACCCAAATCCTCAACCAAACCAATCCGATCAAGTGGTAGGTTATCCAGAATATAGATGTTAAACAAGTAAGAAGGCTCTAGTCGAAAAATCCCGACTAGACGATACCCTGATCCCTATACTTTACGCGTACAGTCAGTGTTTGCAAGTATGTGTGTTTGTATGTACGCACATACTGTGCATACTGCTTACACAACTTCAATATCCCATATCTCCGGTGTTTCTAAACCGATTTAAATAAAAATTTCACAGATTGTCATTATTTTGTTCATCATTTCAAATGCCATCTCAAAGTTTTCAAAATTCAAGATTTTGTTGTTATCGATCCCATGTGTATATCGAAAACGGGATGAGTTATCGGAAATCGAAAACAAACTTGTACTGCCTAGGGATAAGGCGAGCTTAAGTTTCAAATCTGGAGTCTCTAGCTCTTATAGTCTCTGAGATCGGTTGGCTCATACATACGGACAGACGGACCGACAGACGGACGGACAGACGGACATGGCTATATCGACTCGGCTTTTGATGCTGATCAATAATATATATACTTTATGGAGTCGGAGATGCTTCCTTCTGCCCGTTACATACTTTTGCACAAAACCATTGTACCCTTTTTTCCCATTTTTAATGGGATCAGGGTATAACAAGAAGGCTCTAGTCGAGAAATCCCGACTATACGATACCCTGATCCCCATACTTTACGCGTACAGTCAGTGTTTGCAAGTATGTGTGTTTGTATGTACGCACATACTGTGCATACTGCTTACACAACTTCAATATCCCATATCTCCGGTGTTTCTCAACCGATTTTAATAAAAATTTCACAGATTGTCATTATTTTGTTCATTATTTCAAATGCCATCTCAAAGTTTTCAAAATTCAAGATTTTGTTGTTATCGATCCCATGTGTATATCGAAAACGGGATGAGTTATCGAAAATCGAAAAGGGATAAGGCGAGCTTAAGTTCGAAATCTGGAGTCTCTAGCTTTTATAGTCTCTGAGATCAGTTGGCTCATACATACGGACAGACGGACCGACAGACGGACCGACAGACGGACGGACAGACGGACATGGCTATATCGACTCGGCTGTTGATGCTGATCAAGAATATTTATACTTTATGGGGTCGGAGAAGCTTCCTTCTGCCCGTTACATACTTTTGCACAAAACCATTATACCCTTTTTTCCCATTTTTAATGGGATCAGGGTATAAAAAGGGCATTCGTCTATAAAAAAAAACATAACTTTACATTTACTGCAATTGAGATGCAGTAATTTTACTTGGCACCAAGTCTAAAAATTGTCTGTCACTTTGTAATTTATGACTAGACAGAAAAGTTAAAGCTGGCATGCATAATTTCACTTCATCAGCATACATCAGCACCCGTGAGTGATTTATTAAGGACGGAAGGTCATTAATGAATAGAATAAATAATAACGGTTCAAGGTGACTTCCTTGTGAAACCCCAGAAGTGACCATCAAAATAGACTCTCTGAGATCTAAAAGTTAAATAATAGTTAAATAAAAGTTTACAAAAATTTATATATTTTCTAAATAGTAGTTGGTACGTATCCAAAATTTACATTTTCAACTTTTTAGAGAATTTAAGTCGAAAATATCACTTGAAAATAAATTCCTACTCAGCATTAATCATACTAATCAGTTTCAAACTATGTGAAGAGTAGAATTTTAATTAAACTGTCAATATTATTATTTTCTCGAAATACGGAATTATTTGGATCGTTTTCAAGGATATTAATGAAATTTACACTAGGATTTTTATTTTTTATACCCTGATCCCGAGTCGATATAACCATGTCCGTCTGTCCGTCCGTCTGTCCGTCCGTCCGTCTGTCCGTCCGTATGTATGAGCCAACCGATACTTTTGCACAAAACCATTATTCCCTTTTTTCCCATTTTTAATGGGATCAGGGTATAAAAATATATTTAATCGGGTTAACCATATTCAATTTAGCATGTTAGTAATATATGCTTATTAAAAGCTAAGTTTTTTTAAAACATTAAACAAAAACAAGTAAGAAGGCTCTAGTCGAGAAATCCCGACTAGACGATACCCTGATCCCTATACTTTACGCGTACAGTCAGTGCTTGCAAGTATGTTTGCGGGTGTGTACGACCATACTGCATACTGTATACTCAACTTCAAGGTTCCATATCTCCGGTTTTTCTAAACCGATTTTATTAAAAAATTTCACAGATTGTTATTGTTTTGATTAATAATTCAAATGCCATCTAAAATTTTTTCAAATTCAAGATTTAATTGTTATCGATCACATGTGTATATCGGAAACGAGATGAGTTATTGAAAATCGAAAACAAACTTGTACTGCCTAGGGATTAGGCGAGCTTAAGTTCCAAATCTTTAGTCTCTAGCTCGTATAGTCTCTGAGATCGGTTGGCTCATACATACGGATGGACAGACGGACAGACGGACATGTCTATATCGACTCGGCTGTTGACGCTGATCAAGAATGTATACTTTATAAGGTCGGAGATTCTTCCTTCTGCCCGTTACACACTTATGCACAAAACCATTATACCCTTTTTTCCCATTTTTAATGGGATCATTTCTAATAATACGATGAAATAACATTGATTAGGAAGAAAAAAAAACCTGCGAATTTCACACTACGATTTAATAATTGTTTAAGTCCATCTCATAGCTTATGTTAAGTTAAAAAAATAAATAAAAATCTGTTTAAAAAAAAAACTGAATGTCCATTTAAGTGCAAAGTGCATTTTCGTAAGTGGACCGTGGCCGCAGCCCTCCACGTAATGCGGCTGCCCAAGTGTCAAAAGCGTCGTCGTCGACGTCGTCGTTTTGTTGCAGCTATCAACTACAACTAAAGCATACTTTTTGGACGTTCTCTGTGGCTATGTGTGTGTGTTTGTATTTGAGTTTGTGTTTGTGTGCCCATTTAAAAGGAACTGGAAATTGTTCCGTTTTCGTTTCGAAATAAAAGAAAATGCTGTTTAATGTGCTTTTTATTATTTACATCCGCGGGCTGAGAATACACCACCCTCTCTCCGCCGCAGCCAAACATAGTCCACAGAACAGAAGCTCATCAACTGATTTTTTTTTTTATTTAATTTTTATTTTATTTTTTTGCTATTTCCTCTTGTTGTGGCGGCTTTCATTTCTATGCAAATTTTTAATGCCTCCGGCTAAATGCTTTTATTGTATTTACCGGAAATTATTCACGCCAACTAACTTTAACCAAAGAGACTTTGAGTAGCACACTTATACATATGTCTGAGGGATATTACAAATATTTGCTACACATTTCTATGATTGTTTCGTTCTATTGAGAAGGCGTCTAATGACTGTTTCCTCAGTAATCTGTTATTGTGCAATCAAATCGTTATATACACCACACTGTGTACTATGTGCAGGCATATTCTGAGGTATCTATTCGACACGAGGGGTTTTTCCAAATATTTACATTACACGCAAAAAAAAAAACACAGAAAACTGATTGGCCAATCCGTCGTACTGACAAACGGGGCAAATTATTCGCAGTTGAAGTCGCAATATGCATGCATGCACATTTATTATTATTGTTAGCCATCCATAAATCAATAATATCGATTCCATTTTTTATACCCTGATCCCATTAAAAATGGGGAAAAAGGGTATAATGGTTTTGTGAAAAAGTATGTAACAGGCAGAAGGAAGCATCTCCGACCCCATAAAGTATACATATTCTTGATCAGCATCAACAGTCGAGTCGATATAGCCATGTCCGTCTGTCCGTCCGTCCGTATGTATGAGCCAACCGATCTCAGAGACTATAAGAGCTAGATCCTAATCGCCTAATCCTTAGGCAGTACAAGTTTGTTTTCGATTTTCGATAACTCATCCCGTTTTCGATATACACATGGGATCGATAACAACAAAATCTTGAATTTTGAAAACTTTGAGATGGCATTTGATATGATGAACAAAATAATGACAATCTGTGAAATTTTAATTAAAATCGGTTAAGAAACAACGGAAATATGGGACATTGAAGTTGTGTATGCAGTATGTAGTATGTGCGTACATACAAACACACATACTTGCAAACACTGACTGTACGCGTAAAGTATGGGGATCAGGGTATCGTCTAGTCGGAGTGCAAGAGCAAAAGAGCAACAAGCTAAAAACTATAAAATCAAAACATGTTTTATCAAAACTAAAGACAATGGGTCAGCAGTGTGGCATATGCAAGAAAGTCTGCATTTTGGGGCTTATAAAACTTGCAGCTGCATCAGATTGCCAGTTAGTGTCAAGAGCTTAACAACAGCTGTTGCAACAGTGTCATCCAGTGCACATCGACGAGCAATAGAACTTATAGAAGTTTATCGAACGACTCTCGCCTTTTTTAAAATTTTTTTAATTAAAAGTATGCTAAATTTGAAAAACTTGAAAATGCCGTTTGAAACTATATATGAAATAACAAGTAAGAAGGCTCTAGTCGAGAAATCCCGACTAGACGATACCCTGATCCCTATACCTTAAGCATGCAGTCAGTGTTTGCGAATATATGTGTTTGTATGTACGCACATACTGCATCCTGCATACATAACTTCAATGTCCCATATCTCCGGTGTTTCTTAACCGATTTTAATAAAAATTTCACAGATTGTCATTATTTTGTTCATTATTTCAAATGCCATCTCAAAGTTTTCAAAATTCAAGATTTTGTTATCGATTATCGATCCCATGTGTATATCGGAAACGGGATGAGTTATCGAAAATCGAAAACAAACTTGTACTGCCTAGGGATTAGGCGAGCTTAAGTTCGAAATCTGGAGTCTCTAGCTTTTATAGTCTCTGAGATCGGTTGGCTCATACATACGGACAGACGGACGGACGGACGGACACACGGACGGACAGACGGAAGGACAGACGGACATGGCTATATCGACTCGGCTGTTGATGCTGATCAAGAATATGTATACTTTATGGGGTCGGATATGCTTCCTTCTGCCCGTTACATACTTTTGCACAAAACCATTATACCCTTTTTTCCCATTTTTAATGGGATCAGGGTATAAAAATATCTGTGAAATTTATTTAATTGAAATTGGTTGTGAAACACCGGAGATATGAAACATTGAAGTTAACTGCAGTATACGCGTACACACACACACACACACACATACTTGCAAGCACTAATTGTGTGCGTTATTGTTCAGGTTATCTTTTAATCGTAGAGCCTTCTAACTCGTTAGTACTTGAAAGCATAACGCTTTTTATATACCCTTAATAAAAACGGTTTGTTATTGATCAGACCTACGATAACGACATTGTGGCTCGCAAAGCATTCCAAACTCACCTTATCTATCTTGAGGCCTTTAAATTATTATGGAGCCGTGAATTTTAGCAAACAATTAAATGGTACTTTAGAAGTATGCATTTTTGCAAGTTTATTTGCTATAATTTACTAGTTGAAAAATAATTTGAAATTGCGTTTTCACAAATTAAAGAATCTACAAACCTGACTAGAGCGCTTAAGCGTGTAAAGCCTTTTAAAACAAGTAAGAAGGCTCTAGTCGAGAAATCCCGACTAGACGATACCCTGATCCCTATACCTTACGCGTACAGTCAGTGCTTGCAAGTATGTGTGCGTGTGTGTACGACCATACTGCATACTGCATACTCAACTTCAAGGTTCCATATTTCCGGTGTTTCTTAGCCGATTTTAATAAAAATTTCACAGATTGTTATTATTTTCGTTGATAATTCAAACGTCATCTAAAATTTTTTCAAATTCAAGATTTTGTTGTTATCGATCCCATGTGTATATCGGAAACGGGATGAGTTATCGAAAATCGAAAACAAACTTGTTCTGCCTAGGGATTAGGCGAGCTTAAGTTCGAAATCTGGAGTCTCTAGCTTTTATAGTCTCTGAGATCGGTTGGCTCATACATACGGACAGACGGACGGACGGACGGACACACGGACGGACAGACGGAAGGACAGACGGACATGGCTATATCGACTCGGCTGTTGATGCTGATCAAGAATATGTATACTTTATGGGGTCGGATATGCTTCCTTCTGCCCGTTACATACTTTTGCACAAAACCATTATACCCTTTTTTCCCATTTTTAATGGGATCAGGGTATAAAAATATCTGTGAAATTTATTTAATTGAAATTGGTTGTGAAACACCGGAGATATGAAACATTGAAGTTAACTGCAGTATACGCGTACACACACACACACACACACATACTTGCAAGCACTAATTGTGTGCGTTATTGTTCAGGTTATCTTTTAATCGTAGAGCCTTCTAACTCGTTAGTACTTGAAAGCATAACGCTTTTTATATACCCTTAATAAAAACGGTTTGTTATTGATCAGACCTACGATAACGACATTGTGGCTCGCAAGGCATTCCAAACTCACCTTATCTATCTTGAGGCCTTTAAATTATTATGGAGCCGTGAATTTTAGCAAACAATTAAATGGTACTTTAGAAGTATGCATTTTTGCAAGTTTATTTGCTATAATTTACTAGTTGAAAAATAATTTGAAATTGCGTTTTCACAAATTAAAGAATCTACAAACCTGACTAGAGCGCTTAAGCGTGTAAAGCCTTTTAAAAAAACTGACTGCTGTTAATTTTGTTTCGTACCTGAATTCAGAGTCTACTCTTTGTGTGTTTATGTGTGTTAGCCAAGATATTGAAAAACAGTCAGATGCAAAAAGAAAATAAAGGTATATAGATGTGTGCTATCAAGTAGCGAATATTTTATATAAATTCTGATACGTTGAAACAGCCAATACACACACACACATGCAAGACGCTTCCATTAAGAACATTACAAAATGCAAACGTGCAGTAACCTAAGGTGTTTGAGAAATGAAGTGGTAGGAAAGGGCGGGGGGGGGGGGGGGGGGAGATTGCAGCGGTTGCATTTTAATTTATGCATATCAAATGTTCTTGCGGTGCACTTTTTCTTTACAACGTTGTAGATGAAGTGGCTGACACAGACAGCGCAAGAGAAAGGGCTACAAATATTGAAGGGAAAGGAAAGAGAAGAGGTTGCGGAAATAGGCGAGAGTGAGGGAGACAAGAAACGCGACTGCCATAGATGTGAGTTAATTATTCAAAAGTTGCACGCACAACCACACACACACACTGAAAAAATTCCTGTGCAATTAAGTTAAATGCCAAAAGAGTTGTCATTTCTTGTCGTCGTTTGTTGAACGCCACTTGAGTGCCACGTTCAAGGATTGTGCGTTATGCAAGCAACCTGCCACTACAAGTCGATACTTGATACGCTTCCAGCGTCGTTTAACCAGTCTGCTTGACATGCATGCATATCATAAATAGCAAATATTTAAGCCTGGTTGACAGCCCCAAATTTTGATGCCTACATATTGTAATTGATAAGTTTAGTTAAATTATAATAAGTTAAATTGTTAAAAAAAAAAAAAAATTATTAAAGGAAAATAAAAACAGAATTTAATATACGTATTATTGTTTGTACCACTTCACGAGCTATTAGAGAACTACGCCGTCGGTTTTGTCCGCCTCCAAAATTTTCATTTGCTATAATTTATTTCATATGCCGCATTCAAACAAAACTTTAGTCTGCAACCATATACATATATCTGTATTATTGCTTTATAAATTCCTAACAAAAAAGCAAGAAGGCTCTATTCGAGAAATCACGGCTAGACGATACCCTGAACCCTATATTTTACGCGTACAGTCAGTGCTTGAACGTGTGAAAGCGCATACTGCATACTCAACTTCAATGTTCCGTATCTCCGGTGTTTCTTAAGTGATTTTAATAAAAATTTCTCAGATTGTCATTATTTTGTCGAATGTTTCAAACGTTTTCTCAGTTTTTCCAAATTCAAAATTTTGTTGCTATCGATCAATTCTGTGTATCGAAAACGGGAAGAGTTATCGAAAATCGAACAAAAGCAAACTTGTACTGCCTAGGGATTAGGTGAGCTTATGTCCAAAATCTAGGGTCTCTTGCTCTTATAGTCTCTGAGATCGACGCGTTTATACATACGGACGGACGGTCAGACGGACAGACGGACATGGCTATATCGACTCGACTGTTGATGCTGATCAAGAATATATAAACTTTATGGAGTCGGAGATGCTTCCTTCTGCCTGTTACATACTTTTGCACAAAAACATTATACCCTTTTTCCCATTTTTAATGGGATCAGGGTATAAAAAGAATATTTACATACAAATGTACAAAAGCTGACCTCAAGCCTTGCACCAAGAATTTTTTGGCCAGAGCAATGGGAGATTCTAAAGTAAAACAATTTCTTTGTTCAAAGTTTTCTACTAAAGGGGGAAAATAACAGAAAAATAATTTCCTATAAAAACAATTTAGAAAGAGTTTTTTAATCAGCTTAAATGTATGGCATTTATTAAACACTGCAGCTAATTTATGGGCCAATGTTAAACCAACTGACCCAACTGAATCCAGAGCAGTTCAAAGACAAAATGAAAATATATAAATAAATAAAAAACAATTTTATGTGGTCCATTAAGAGCAGAGCAACAAAGGTGTTGTGTGGGGGCTTGGCTTAATTTTATGTTTATTAAAAAGAGTTCTCAAAACAGTATTATATTTGGGAAAAGTCGTTGTAGTTTGCAAGTTATCCTGTGTCATGTGGGTTGGTGAATGCATTCAATACTACTGAATTTTTTGTCTACACTTTTCTTATGAATTCGCTTACAGTTGTCATTCTACTACCGATAAACCACTGAAAAATCTTAGGCTTTATTGATTAAGGCTAAACGTTGATTATCCATCAGTTTGAACAAACTACTTTATATAACAAGTAAGAAGGCTCTAGTCGAGAAATCCCGACTAGACGATACCCTGATCCCTATACTTTACGCGTACAGTCAGTGTTTGTATGTGCGCACATACTGCATACTACATACACAACTTCAATATCCCATATCTCCGGTGTTTCTCAACCGATTTTAATAAAAATTTCACAGATTGTCATTATTTTGTTCATTATTTCAAATGCCATCTCAAAGTTTTCAAAATTCAATTTTGTTGTTATCGATCCCATGTGTATATCGGAAACGGAAATATGAGTTATCGAAAATCAAAAACAAACTTGTACTGCCTAGGGATTAGGCGAGCTTAAGTTCGAAATCTGGAGTCTCTAGCTCTTATAGTCTCTGAGATCGGTTGGCTCATACTTACGGACAGACGGACGGACGGACGGACGGACGGACAGACGGACGGACAGACGGACATGGCTATATCGACTCGGCTGTTGATGCTGATCAAGAATATTTATACTTTATGGGGTCGGATATGCTTCCTTCTGCCCGTTACATACTTTTGCACAAAACCATTATACCCTTTTTCCCCATTTCTAATGGGATCAGGGTATAAAAAGAAGAAGATGTATAATGAATGTAATAAATGTACATTAATATGTTACTTACATGTGCGTGTACTTAATGCTAAGTTCTTGTCGCTATTACCAATACTCCCCGTAAAGAGCAGGCGGATCTAACAACATAACTCAATTTAATGGTAATTATAGGCATGGCTGTCGCTGTTTTATTTACGTTTTCAATGTGGTTGTGTGTGTGTGTGCCACATTCGCATCATGTGTTGTATATGGATTAATTTCAGCATATAAAAAAAACACCAATGGCATTAGGTGACAATATTTGATGGCAACTGAAGAGCTGATGCGCAAAAGCTTCAAAAAGCTTCATTTGCCACCTTTTAGGATAGCTAACATATATGTTTATATGAATGCGCAGATCTTAGGGACTATATCACATACCGATCCCGTTTTCGATGTAAGTACAATGCCTTTTCTATCGAAAATGTGTCTGAAAAAAGATACCATTAGTCTATTGGACATAAATTAAAACTACAGAAAGTTAGTTGTTTCGGCTACTTTATTCAACATTAAAAGCGCAAATTTTTCTCACCTACACATGTTGGTAAACAGTTTTTCAGAACATTTTGTTTAAACTTCACATATTTTTTTTTTTTGACTTAAAGACGACTTTAGGCCATTGTCATTGTCATAACCGACACACACACGGTCAAGCAACGAGCGACAATTTGCGACATGATGGGCAGTTACCTTAACCGCAGCCACTTACGTAATAATGGCTTGCCATTTGCGTGTCTTTTTAAAGTCGAAAACAACATCTACATAATCTGTCTGCAAACAGAACCGCCGCTTTAATATTCATTCATTACAATTTACACAATTCACTTGTTGTTGTAGTTTACTTTGGATGACTGGTGTTCAAACAAATTAAAATGAATATGCAATTGTTTTGTGCCATCAAATGACACCCTCAATAACATTTGATTGATGAAGAGCCACAACAAAAACAAGTAAGAAGGCTCTAGTCGAGAAATCCCGACTAGACGATACCCTGATCCCTATATCGAAAATCGAAAACAAACTTGTACTGCCTAGGGATTAGGCGAGCTTAAGTTCCAAATCTGGAGTCTCTAGCTCTTATAGTCTCTGAGATCGACGCGTTCATACATAAAGACGGACAGACGGACGGACGGACAGACGGACAGACGGACATGGCTATATCGACTCGACTGTTGATGCTGATCAAGAATATATACACTTTATGGGGTCGGAGATGCTTCCTTCTGCCTGTTACATACTTTTGCACAAAACCATTATAACATTTTTTCCCATTTTTAATGGGATCCGGGTATAATAACCGATCTGTGACATCCTTACAATTTGAACAAACAAATTGTGCGACGTCAGCAACTGGCACTTAGAATATGCAAATGATTCAAAAGTTCTGAAACGTTTCCAAGTTCATCGCAGTTAGGATGGTTAACGAAAATGGGTAGACAAGAAAATAAGCGCACTTAAAGTGATTCATTGGAGCGGCATTGATAACTTTGTGGCACGCCAACATCAGGCCCCCAGCCGCTAATCAGCCTGCAACTAAATGGAAAATGTGAGCCATTAAACGCCACATCGAGCAATGACAATGTGAACAAGTACTTTACGCGTACAGTCAGTGCTTGGACGCGCAAACTTGCATACTGCATACTCAACTTCAATGTTCCGTATCTCCGGTGTTTCTCAGCCGATTTTAATAAAATTTTCACAGATTATTATTATTTTGTTTATTAATTCAAACGCAATCTTAAAATTCAAGATTTTGTTGTTATCGATTCCATGTGTATATCGGAAACAGGAAGAGTTATCGAAAATCGAAAACAAACTTGTACTGGAAAAACCTTTTTACCCATTTTTAATGGGTTCAGGGTATAAAAAGAATCCACTTTTTTTGCAGTCGCATGTAGGCGTCAGAATTGATGAGCAGTGAAAAAAGTAAAAAATTTACAAACATACTCTTTAGCATGCTAAGCTTAGCAACTAGTATTTATTTTTTGAGAATCTCTAGCTAGATTTTCTCCGCGATTCCCATTTACAACCATTAGAATAAAGATGGGAATTTTTAAAACATTTATTTTATATGTTACTGTAGTATCAGTCTGCTTGCAAATAAAAACAAATATTATTCAGTAAATATTATTAGATTGACAGGAGTTAGTTTAAAATTTAAAGTACACAAAGTTTTGCTATTTTCATTATATTTTTTATTTTTTAGCAAAAAGTAATTTAGTAGTGAGTTTATCGAGTCGTATGTGTGTGTTTTGTTCCAACAGATTTCAAAACCAAAGACAAGTTTAGACAAACAGAGAAGTCTTATCTAGTACTGTGTTCCCCTTAAGCAAGCCAAGCCTACAGGACTAAGAATAAGAGAATAAAAACAAAACGTTATTTTAGTTTGATTAAAACTTGGTCCAAAAAGCAAAAAGTTCTGTGTGTGTACGAACAATTTATATGCCGCTACCGTTACTACCTTCGTACCTATCCATTCCCTTATATGTATGTAGCTTGGCACTTTTGGCGCATCTAGGCCAAGAAATAGCTTGCATACGTGTAAATGCAATTTGCAGCTGACAAATGATTTCATTTCCAATCTGAATGTTTGTCGAACTGTGCGCAAGGTTTTCATGACAGCGAACATTTGTTGTACCCTGTGCCAAAAGTAATTCAAAAGCGGATATGAAATTTCTTTAAAATATAGCAACACCTTGTGATCCCGGTACGCTGTGGTGCAGAATTTCAAAACAAGTTTTTATTTTTGTTTTATATATATATTAAAATTTATTTTATTATACGTGTATTGTAATAAGATTTAGCACAATAATTAGCGTTCTGGTTTCACTGTGCAAACAAAAATTGAATCAAAGAAGTCATTAAAATATAATCATTTTAAATTAAAGTACCCGTTTGCAATATGCCAGGCGAGGGATCCAATTTTTTTTATTAATAAAAATATAGTTTCTGGTTAATTGAGACAAGGTATCAGCTAGAACAGCACTCTTATATTACAACATGCTACTTGTTTTAAGGATAAAGCAAAAATACACATACACAAAAGAGGAGTCGAGTACTGCTTGAATGTCAACGTTTTCCTTTTGCTAACTTTTTGTCCTAGATTTCGTTATTGCCAGCAAATGAATTGCTCTCTTAGAAAGAATTTCAGCTGACTGACTAGAGTAGCACTGATTGTTTTATATATTCATAGTATTTGTGTGTAAATGCGTGACAGGTATGGGTGTATATAAATAATTCAGTTAGTAAGTCGGTTTGGACTGCCCAGTTCTGGATTTATGGCCTGGCTATAACTAAAAGAGAATCCACTAATTGCATATAATGAGCTCAAATGCAAGGGCAAGTGAAAAGAAAAATGACAAACTACAAATGTTTGAGACGAATGTCTCGCTCTCTCTCTCTCTATATGTATTTCTCTCGCTCTCTCGCTCTCTCTCTCTATATATATATATATATATCTGTTTGCTCTTTTAATAAATGTAAAGCACACGATACAGATAAAAATACAACGAGCAATTCAAGCACAACAATCCGATTAGCTACTAAGAAACAATTGAACAGTTGAGACAACTACTTATTTTAGGCAAACACGGTAAACACAATCAGCGGGCAAATAAGTGACTCATCCATGTTAGCTAGTAACAATTTTATTTTGACTGCGAAAAAGTGGTCTTGAAAATGTTATAAAATTGCATTGGCATGAGGTCTGATATTTTAATTGCTAACTTTTAAAATGAATGTTCCAACTCATCAATCAATTTAACCTTAAGATTAATGGTTGAAGACAGAGAGGTCATGGTCTATAGGCTTGGAAACAATCAGTGACAATAAAAGGTATTCTATACATTTTTTTTGCCTTCAAAAATATAACATTAAAAAACAATTTGTAAAAAATATCGTGAAAAAATATTTAATAATAAAGCAGTGAGAGCGATATTACGTTAAGCATTTTTGAATAGGTATTTTATGGTGTATTGCTCATCGAATTTACAAAAAAGTAGTTAAAATAGTTGTTTATTCTGAAAGAATCGATCAACAAAGCTCAATAAGAAGACTCCCTTAGCCCTTGAGCTAACCTATAAAGTCATACCTGTACCACTGCCTAATGACTAAACTTCAATCTTTAAGGTCTCCGGTGTAGCTTAGCTTTCGATAGAATCTTCACAAAGTTGCATTATTTTGTCCTTAGCTCTTAAAACATAGCCAAAGTTTATCCAAGTCAAGACTTGCCTTTTGTAGATATGATGTGTATATCGGAAACCGGAAGAATCTTCGAAATTCGAAACAATCTTCTTCTGCCCATGGTAATGGAGAGCTTATATTTAAAAAGTTATTACAAGTCTTTAGCTGTTATAGTTAACAAAAGATCGATTCTTTCATCAATAATCTTTTGCAGACGAAAATGGACATATCGACTCGGCTGATAATGCTGATCAAGAATATATAATATATTAATATATTAATGTTGTCATTTTGGTGCAATGGGTTCAGGGTATAACATGTAAGAAGGCTCTAGTCGAGAAATCCCGACTAGAAGATACTCTGAACCCTATGTGTGTGTGTGTTTGTGTGTACGCGAAAACTGCACTTAACTTCATTGTTCCATATTTCCGATGTTTCTCAACCGGTTTCAATAAAATCTATTTCAAAGTTTTATATAATTTCGTAAACAGTTTCAAACGCTATTTTCAAGATTTCGTAACTACATTTTTTATTGCTTACGATTCAATGCGTATATTGGAAACGCGCTTATCTTCAAAATCCGTAGTATCTATGCACAGACGGACATGACTATATCAACTCTGTTGTTAATGTTGACCTTGTTATCCATTATATAGATATTAAAAAAAAGGGCATTCGTCTAAAAAAAGACAACTTTTCATTTATTTCAGTTGAGTTGCAATAATCTTGCTCTGCACCAAGTTTAAAAGTTGTCTAAACCAGACAGAAGAGTTGCAGCTGACACGCATAATTTTACGTCATCAGCATATATCAGCACCCGAGAGTGATTTACTACGGACGGAAGGTCATTAACGAATAGAATAAATAATAACGGTCCAAGGTGACTTCCTTGTGGAACCCCAGAAGTGACCTGGACCGCTTTAGAAACTTATCCATTAAAATAGACCCTCTGAGTTCTAAAAGTTAAATAATCTTTAATCCAAAGAATAAGATTATTGGGAAAGCCCAAAAGCTTGAGTTTATTCATTAAAAGGAAGTGGTTTACAGAGTCAAAGGCCTAACGGAAATCAGTGTAAATAACATAAGTTACATTTTGTCTTGAAAGCCCTTAATAACAAATGATGTGAGTTCTAGTAAGTTAGTGGTGGTAGATCTTTGTTTCATGAACCTGTGCACGCACGGTGAAATCATAGATTTACAAAGATGTTGAAGATGAGAGGTTATTAATTTCTCAAAAATCTTAGGAATAGCAGACAACTTGGAGATACCCCTATAATTTTGAGCATTAGATTTGTTTCCTTTTTTATGCAAAGGAATAATATAAGACTCTTTCCATATTTTAGCTCCACGGACAAACTTAACAATTTAAGCAAAGGCTTTAACAGACTTTGAGCACAGTACCTAAGCACAAAGTTAGGTATTCCATCAGGTCCTGGACAAAATGTGAGCTTAATAACCTGAAGATCACAAAGTATCAAACTCTCTGTGATTTCCGGTATAAAAATGCAATTACAGCCATTAAGCTGATTGGTATTCTATAAGGGACACACAAATCTAATAATAAATTTAAAGTATTATAAAAATACTGATTGCCACGTCGAAATTGTCAGACCCGTAGAGGGTAGACCAGTCAGTCAGGGTTAACTGCCGAGTAAGTTTTGCAAAATCGGTTTTCCGAAATTGACTTACTCGGCTTAAACGTTTTCTACTGGGGCATAGCACCCGTAGAAAGTGGTCGAGACCTCCAACGTTTGGTGGTATAAGTCTTCTGGATAAGATATGGGTGGTGATCGGGTAATGAATAAATAAATAAATATATAATAAACCAGATCAAGCATTTTATTAAGAGAATTTGGGATACCATTTATTTGAGTCGATGATATCCTAAATAAGTTAATTAAGAATTCATTCTGAGCCGAGGGGAACAGGACGCCAGCGCCGGTACAAGATCTCCAAGTAACTTCAGCAATATACAAGGAAATCGCGATCAGAAAGCTTGCATGAAACAGACAAAACAGCAGACAAATGAGCATCGTAAACAGAGTTATCGGAGGAAGGGGGTATATACGAGCAAGTTATAAAAATACCAACACCTTTAATATTTAAGTTTACGGCAGTAAATTCTATATCTATAGAACCACTTACTGTTACTGTCTCCGAAGAATAATCTACATCAACAGCAATAAGCACACCACCGCCATATCGAAGATTACGGTCTTTTCTATAGATACAGTACCTGTTGGATAGAACTTCAGAACTAAGAATGTCTTGCCTTAATAAAGTTTCAGTGAAGGCAATTACATGAAAAGAAAAGAATGGCTATTAAGGTACAAGCTACTGAGTTTACTACAAAGACCTCTTACGTTTTGATAGCCAAATAGGAGGGAAAGTTGTTAGTTTTTTGAACTATCGGAATCGGGAAGACTGTTTTTCTGCCAGTGTGTTCATTTACTTTAATGTGCTCCAAAAACTTTTTGCAACATATAGAGCTAAAGTCTTGACTCTCAAACACTGATTTTAAATGACGAGAGCCTACCGCTCCGAGACCAAAACCTTGATAGTATAGAGATCCATTGGTGTACCAATGTTATAGTGTGTGTTTTCATGGCCTGGGCTTTCTTGTTCCCTTCTTGTTGTGTCCCTTCAAGTTAAGACACACAAGTAGCGGTGAAGATAGAGTCAACCCAAGCAGATATCTGGTGTACCGGTCAAGCCCAATTAGGTCAGGCGTTCGCCATCTGCCTGAGCTCACCGTTAGAGACTGAGCTAGTTTTTGGTCCGGAACCACCCCAACCAAGTAGACTCTCGGTACGGCTTGCTGTTAGGTATTTGTGAGAGAGTTTAAAAAGACGGCGACACAAGCGTCTTGTCGGTACGACGAACGGTATCGTACCCGCTTTTTTCTGGGACTGTTTATTCACGAGGCCTCAGCTCAGCCCCCTCCGAACTATCCCACATCAGACCTGGATGGGACCATGCATTTTTATAGCTGACACCAACTTCTAAATAGTTGTCCTTAAAAAAACCCTTATGATTTGAAAATTTTAAGAGCAAAAATCACCACCTGCGTATAGCTCATTATGTCACTCAGTTAAATTCGAATGAGATTTTGGATAAATACTTCTTAGACGTTGTAATTTTAATACAAGAAACTTATAAAAAAAACGATTTTGAAAATGGTTACCACGCACGTGGAATTGCTATGCTTCTTTGTCTAAACAATTATTTCAATAAAAACTTTTAAATTAAAATTTAACTTGAATGATTGACTTCACGTTTTTATGACTATCAGAAACTGAAATTATTCATGCGCCTTACCACATTGAGACTAACGCAAGAACGTTGTGCATTAAATTTTTATGAACAATCGCAGCCCACCAAGAGGCATTACTTCAACACGGTAACCACCAAACATCGACAAATGTAAAGATACTGATCCAGCAATTGTGACACCCAACAGGCAACCCTCCTTGGGGTAACCATTCTATTGGGTTTTACTGTCGATAAAAAAAAAAATTGCAAATGTCGCATATTAAATTAACGCTGACAATCCCTGCAACAACAACAACAAGAAATTACCTGAAGCGTAAAAAATAAATCAATAAGTAAAGAAAAAAAGACAAAAATAAAAGAATCTGAAGCACTAGACTGCATAATACCCTGTTTGTGCTTAAAGAATGTTTGAAAATTAAGATTTTTATTTTGTTTTAGTAAGATATAAAGGTTAATTAAGACATAATAATATGTGTATCTATTGAGTAACGCACTCCATCGAAAATACGCCAAAGTTTTATTAGTCATACACTTTTAGTTAACAACATACCTATATATTTTTTGATATATGTAGAATATTTAAATGGTGTCATTTAAATTAATAACGTTTCTATCGGGTCGAGTCTAAACATTATGGCAACTAATGAGAGCTGTGAACGACAGTCGCTTTATCAACTGGACAGCTAGTCCATCCATCTTTCAATCAGTCAATCAATCAGTCAGTCAGCTAGGCAGCCAGAACGTACAGTTATTGTCAATTTGCAATTTGAAAGTTTGCCAATTGAAAAAATTAGAATTGAACCAAATTTCTACCGAACTTATTTATTGGCTTCAAATTGATGAGCATAAGTTAAATTTTTATGTTTTTATAGTGAGCAAAAATGTCAGTAAAGATATGTGACAGAGAATACGGTTGAATATTATATCAACTTAATTTTAAATGAAACCAAACACTTTGGCATAACAAACATGACATGTCATTACTTATACGCAAGGTTAACCACTTGTTCAGCTGCGGCTAGACAAAGAAGAAGTAGCAGCTCGATCTCTCCATTTATATCTGAGTTTGACAGTATATATATATATATATATATAGAATTATCTTTATATTAATGTATAATGCACTCTGTTGACTTTAAGACAATAAAGCACATTGTAGTATTTTAAAATGAAACAATTCAGAAAGCTCTAGTCGAGAAATCCCGACTAGAAGATACCCTGAACCCTACACTTTACGCGTACAGTCAGTATGTGTGTGTGTGTGTGTACGATTAAACTGCATACTTAACTTAACTTCAATGTCTCCGGTGTTTCTCAACCGATTTGAACAACAATTTCACCGATTGTCTTTATTTAATTTATTCTAATTTTTTAAACGTTATCTCCAAATTTTTAAAATTCAAGATTTTGTTGTTGTCGATTCCCCAGAAACGGGATGAATTGTCGAAAATCGGAAACAAACTTGTACTGCCTAGGAATTTGGCGAGCTTATGTTCTAAATCTGGAGTCTCTAGCTCTTATAGTCTCTGAAATCGACGCGTTCATACATACGGACAGACGGACGGACAAACATGGCTATATCGACTCGACTGTTGATGCTGATCAAGAATATATATACTTTATGGGGTTGGAGATGCTTCCTTCTGCCTGTTACATACTTTTGCACAAAACCATTATACCCTTTTTCACATTTTTAATGGGATCAGGGTATAAAAAGAAAAACAGCGTCTAGACTTTTTGCAGTGGCAGAGCGTAGAAAATAGTTTGAGAAAAAAAAAATGCTTTTCATTTAGTATAATATATGGGAAAGTATATATATATATATATATATATATATATATATATATATATGTAGCTGCATTGTTTACGTAGAGCTATTTACGTTGTGCCATTCCATTAAAGTCGTTAAAGGCCGCCACGCCGGGTACAAATAGTCAAAATGTCCATTTACAAAACTAAAATGTGTTGAACTTTACGACCAACAGCAGCAACAACAGACGCAATTGATTTGAACATATTTCTAAACGGATTTGTTTGTACTTTGTAGCTTTGATATAAATACATATTAAACTTTATGTATAAATGTATAGATATATACAGGGATGCAAATAAATTTGTAAACACAAATTGGCTATAAAATTGCGTTCATTAAATAAACCCCAAATATATCTGCTAGCAAAAATATAATTACACAATTTTCCCTAAACCACATTAAAATCCTTTTTCTTAAAAAATAATAAACGCACCCTCAATCGATCGTTTCGAAAATATCGAATAAAACAAAAAAACAAAAATTATGATATATGAGTGGTAATATAAATCAGTTTTGAGTCAGCAGCTTGGCATGTTGGCTAAAATGGATATTCTATTGACAAATGGCTTATTTGCCTTTTTCTTCTTTGCTTCTTACAAAACAAATGCCGGTCAAACCATAACAAAATCGCATTTTAGTATAATATAATAATAGACAAAGTGTTGCGACTTTCACTGATAAATATAGATTTCTTATACACATATCCATAGGTACATATATATATGTGTTTAGACAACTATGTGACGCCTTCAAACGGGTCGTCAGACAGCAACATCTACAACAAAACACATCTCTATTTAGCTGTGGGGACTTTATAAAACTTATAAAAGTGACATTAATATACAATTGAGTCAACAGAATATTAGCAATAAAATAACAAGCAAGAAAGCTTTAATCGAGAGAGCTCGACTAAAACCTAAAACCAAGCTTTTACCTTAATCAAAATGTACAATTCTAATTTTTGTTACTAAAATGTAAACGATTGTGATGAAGCGAGAAGATTTATCGATTACGTAAATAAAAAATGTTTTGCCTGCGGTATACAAGATTTTATATCGCAAATCTAAAGTCTCTAGCTCCTTGAGATCGGAGACGGAGAGAAGGACATACAGACTGATAACGAACAAATTGTACCCTTGCCGAAAGTAGCCTAACTCAAAATAATAAGCGCACAACTTTTTTAAAACTTTAACCTTAAACATACGATGATTTGAAGAACTTAAATTAAATGAAGCACCGCAAACGTATTATGGTTTGTTTTTTTTTTAAATTGAAAATTTTAAAAAGTAGATCGCTTTAATAATCGCTTGTTATCATACAAACACTACTCTTAAATTAATTTTAAAATTCTTTGAAGCAGACAAAAGCAATGACAGCACTAATCAAATCTATATGCATTACGTATGTATGTGAATACGAGCGTTCGAGTGGGTAAATAGTTTGAAGCCCTCGTCAAATATTTAGCCAAGAGAAAAAGCACATGCTGTGTTTCAAACATATACAAACATATTCGTATCTTTTGCACGATGAAATATTCTGTACTCATGTCTGACACTCATCAATATTCGCAGCAAATTGCCTTTTGGGTTATAAAAAAAAGCAACTTGAAGGCGTTATGCTTTGTGCAAATCAAATTTGTTTCGCTCTCGATGACAACGTCTTCCACGGCATTGTCACAGGGCTGCCATCAATTCTCTATGAGCTGTTGTTGTATTTTTTGTTTTCATGCATATGAAAAAGCTTACGTCCCCCATGCAATGCAAAATAATTATCAGCTGAGCGTCAAAAGCTTCTAATATGCTGCGCAGGTTCGTATAAGCTCAAAAACAAACAAACATATGTTTCTTTATTAGTATAACAACAAAGCACAGCTGAGTCCGAGAGCTTTGAAAATTGTTTCGCTCACAACGCGCTCTCGACGCTGTCGCTCTCACGCGCTCTCTGGCTGTTACACCTCCCTCCAAACACTATCAAAACTTGCTTGTATATTGCGCACCTTTCAAGCTGTCAGCAAAGTAAACCCCATTGAGTTGTTACGGCAACAGCGGCGCACATTGCAAATGTAACAACATTTTAAAGGTTCTAGAAATTAAAGAATACTTTTAAATTCGCAATCATACCTTAGATTTAATTTTATTATCGGCAATCATTACACAAATTAACTACATATATTTGGGAAATATTTCTATTAACGCGTATTTACTGTGTCATGCCCCCGTTGACTTTATAACTGGTTTTACAGACAAATGGAAACGGTGTCGCATTTGGCAACGCACAGTGCGCCTAACTATGACTATGCTAGGGCCGCGCCAAGTGCACAACCCGCAAGGTCATTGAAAATGTGTTTTTATTAAAGTCTATAGTTCTACATAGTCTATTTTGGGGGAAAAAAGTAGCGCAGCAACATTTGTATTTGCTCTTGCTGAAAGAATTTCGTAATTGAGCGATTTGTGTATTTATTTACGTCGCAAGGTCGCTGTCAAGCATTTACATTTACACTGGGTCCGTTGAAGCGACTTAGTGTAGCACTAAACAAAAAAAAATTTGTATAGCATTAAACAATAAGAAAAAAAGATAAGCAATCCATTTTATATACGTAATAAATAAAATAGTGAGTCCTTTGTTAAGCGGCAAAAAATTTTTTGTAATAAGTTCTTATCTGATTGGAGCTACTGGAGCGATACTAACGCTAACAAGTAAATGCTCCTAATTGAATATCAGATGAGAACTTATTGCATCGTTTTATCTCGGCCCTGTCTATTATTATTATTTAAACCGAACGCGGGACGCCCAAAACGTAACGCAAGTAAAAAGTTAACTTCAAATCCGCCCCTGTGCGCATGAAGGCGACCTACACACAAAAAAAAAAAAGCACACAGCGAGCAGCGCAACTGGCAAAACTGGCCCAGAATAATACATACAACACGAAGGCAAGCTCGTTCTTGTGTTGTATTGGTTTAGTTGAGCGTTTGGTGGCGTTGCGAACGGACAGAGAGACACCATCCAAATCACCACGAACAGCTGGGGCAGCAGCTAAAACAATTAGAAAAGCTAAACAATAATAAAAACAGAGTTACTCTGCTTTGATCAGACTTTTGACTGGAATATTAATAAACGTCGTTTAAGAGAGAAGGGGATACGAAGAGGGCAGTGTTGGGACAAGCAATTGGCCCCAACACACACACACAGACACACGCATTTACATTTGCTGTGTGTTTTTCTTTGTTTCGGCAACAACAATTTTGTGTTAAATTAGTGCGCAATTGCAACAACAACAGAAAAAGCAAAGAAGACAACAAAAAAATCAACGTGCGCAGTAATTTGTTTAAATCGTTGTCGAGTGCAATAAAAACTGCGCAAAAACAAAATAATAAGCACAAAAAGTTGCATCACGCAACAAAAACAAATTCAATGCAAATCATCGAAATTTAAGTTCTACAATAATCAATAAAAACTACAAGAACAACAACAACAACTCAAACAAAGACAACAACATATACGAAACAGCAAGAAGAAGAAGAAGCACAGCAACACACAACAGAGATCAAAAAGCTCCAGGCTCTCAAAGCGACACTCAAAGCACGCATTCAAACGCCATAAAATTAAAAACAAAACAAGAGTGAAACGTAAACATTTTACATAGTTCCGTGTAAAAGATGCCCTCATTGCTGGAGGCGCTGGAGCGCAAATATTTCTCTGAATGTGAATTAGAGAATGCCAATCAGCCGGAGCTGCACAAGCGTTCAGATCTGCCCAATGATTTTACGGTAACCAAATGCGGCGGTCGCATGGAGTTCTCCATTTTCATACCCCGCCTCTCCCCCCTGACCAGTGTGCCCGCACTCCTTGTGCTCAACGACTGTGACATCGATAGCGCCGGCGATTTCGATAGCATACGCGAGAAATGTCAGCGTGTGCGTGAACTGGATTTGGCGCAAAATAAACTGCAGGATTGGCACGAGGTGTTCAACATATTGAAGCAAATGCCACGCATTGAGTTTTTGAATTTGAGCAAAAATCAATTGATGTCGGCACCGCCGAGTGCTTTACTTGCAGCACCAACTGTTAACCTCAAGAGTCTGGTGCTCAATGGAACTTACCTGGACTGGATGTGTGTGGATGCACTGTTGCAGAATTTACCTGTCCTACAGGAGCTTCATTTGAGCTTGAACAACTACAGTGCCGTGCTACTGGATGCTGCCGAGGAGGCAAAGAGCAATACCTGCCAATGCGTGCTACAAACGAATAAGACGACAAATGAGGAAATTGAAACACAAACGGAAGTGGAAACGGAAATGGAGTCTTGCTGCAATTTGTGCCAGGCCAGACGCAAATTAACACGTTCACATTCAGCATTGAAGACACTTCACTTCACTGGCAATCCCATCGAGCATTGGCAAGAAATATGTCGTCTAGGTCGACTCTTTCCAAGCTTGGAAGCCCTCGTCCTGGCCGAATGCCCAATCAAATCGTTGCAGCCCGACGTCGAACTGGATTCGGCAAGCGCCAGTGAATGCCACAAATATTTCCCCTGCCTTAAGCTGCTGAATCTGAGCTGTGCCCATCTCAACAGTTGGGCGGACATCGATGAACTGGCCAAATACGGCGAACTCCAAAATCTGCGCGTCAAGCATTGGCCTCTGTGGAAGACACTGGAGTGTACAGAGCATGAGCGACGCCAATTGCTCATCGCACGTCTGCCCAATGTGACAATGTTAAATGGTGGCGGCAAGATCAGCGTGGATGAGCGTGTCGATGCTGAGCGTGCCTTTGTGCGTCACTATATGGACAAATCGGAATCGGAGCGTCCAGCACGCTTTGCGGAACTTTTAAAGGTGCACGGCCAACTGGATCCCTTGGTCCATGTCAATCTAAAGCCAGAGAAGCGTGTTAAGGTTCTCTTCACGTACAACGATATCAGCGAGAGTCGTTTTGTGGACATATATTTGAGTGTCAGCGATCTTAAGTGCAAGCTGGAGAAGCTCATCAATTTGGCGCCAAATAAAATGCGTCTTTACTATATGGATCAGGACTACAAGGAGTTTGGACCCGAGGAGATGCGCTATCCAAACAAACAGCTCTACAGCTACAATATACAGTCCGGCGATGAGATCATCATCGATGCCAAGAAATGAAAAAATAACAACAACAACAACTTGTGATCTTGTATTATGCTAAATTACTGATACCATAATATACAAATGTATAATACATGTAAAACATATTTTTAATACTATTTACCGCCTGTACCAATTACAATTACTCTGTATATATATTTAAGTGGCCAAAATGTACACAACGAAAACCCACACAAACATATACACTTACACATATGCACTAACAAATGTATTTTAATTATCGTCTAACCTGAGCCAGCTACAGACTAAAAAAAAAAAACTGCATTAAAAATAAAAAATTTACTTCATACTTAAATTTTGTTACCTTTTCTAATCTCCAAACAAATTAGTATTTTACTCTTTGTGCGCGCAAATGTTACCAACAAAAATAGCTCTCGCTCTATTTTTAATTGAGTTCTCAAAGATTAAATCGCTGTGACTGTGGGGAGATTTATGCCTACAACTTGTTGCAAAATTAGGAATACGGTTTGTTAAGCTTCCTTAAAACTTAAAAGTAATGTGAATACTGTACAGGTCTCTGGATGTTATATGTTCGTTTACACATGAACATATATAATAATCCCACACACAATTACCAATATTTTATTAGTTATAAATGACACGTGAAAAAAATACATTGTTGGATTTATTTAACCCGTGAAATAGGAAAATGGGTAAAATGGTTGATTTTCAAATGTACGTTTTATTTATTTAAAGTCAATCAGTCAGTAACGTAATATTGCACTGACTATGGCGTATTGTATTTGGTTCAGGTAATTAAAAAAATTATCTAGTCGAGCTTTCTTGACTTGAACCTACTTACTAAATTTGAACATTAAAAGTACAGCATTTAAAACTAATTTTTAGGTAGTTTAAACTAAAACTCAATAGATGAGTATGACCTTAGTACCTGTAATATTGAAAAAAAAAGTTTTAAATAGTAAGACAATGTGGAACTTGGATTTAATTTTAAATTAACCACTTATACCAACTTTTTGTAAATCTGTTGATTTTGAATATTATAATCGCGTCTACTGCGAAATAAACCCATCTCTTTAAAAATGTTCAGAAAAATCAGTGCAAAAACAAGTAGGAGGGCTCTAGTCGAGAACTACCGACTAGACGATACCCTGAGCCCTATACTTGTGTATGTGTGTGCATAGCGCATACTGCATACGGCATACTCAACTTCAATGTTCCTCATCTCCGGTGTTTCTCAACCGATTTTAATAAAAATTTCACAGATTGCCATTATTTTGTTAAATGTATCAAACGCCATCTCAAAGTTTTCCAAATTCAATATTTTGTTGCTATCGATCCCATGGGTAAACAAAATTAAAAAATGACGAGCGTGCACTGTTATTTTGGACTAGGTCATAATATTATGAACAGTTAACATAGTGTTTGATTCGGATTATTCCTGACACGATTTTAATAAAAAGAAATCTGATTCAAGTTTTTTTTTAGCATGATTGCTACAGATTTTTTCAAACGGCTAAGCGTTATATATCTCTCACCGTTGCGCTACCTTATTGCTGATAATTTTTATACCCTGATCCCATTAAAAATGGGAAAAAAGGGTATCATGAAGTTGTGCAAAAGTATGTAACAGGCAGAAGGAAGCATCTCCGACCCCATAAATTATATAAATTCTTTATCAGCATCAACAGTCGAGTCGATATAGCCATGTCCGTCTGTCCGTCTGTCCGTCTGTATGTATGAACGCATCGATCTCAGAGACTATAAGAGCTAGAGACTCCAGATTTGGAACTTAAGCTCGCCTAATCCCTAGGCAGTACAAGTTTGTTTTCGATTTTCGATAACTCATCCCGTTTCCGATATACACATGGGATCGATAACAATAAAATCTTGAATTTGACTTTAAATGGCATTTGAATGATTTATCAAAATAATAACAATCTGTGAAATTTTTATTAAAATCGGTTAAGAAACACTGGAGATATGGAACCTTGAAGTTGAGTATGCAGTATGCAGTATGGTCGTACACACACGCACATATACTTGCAAGCACTGACTGTACGCGTAAAGTATAGGGATCAGGGTATCGTCTAGTCGGGATTTCTCGACTAGAGCCTTCTTACTTGTTTTTTACTCAATAAACCCAAAGTTTAATAAATTTGTTTAAAACGTGGGGAAAACAATTTTAGGGATTCTTTCAAACAAGTCATTTCAACTTTTCATTATATTTTCATCGTTTAGCTTATTTATAAGTAAATAAGTTTAATTTTTAAGAGAAAACTAATTCGCATTTTTAGTAAATTTATACACATGTTCTTTAGTATGTTAAAGTGCCGACAATGAGAAATGACAATGTTGATCTGCCTAGCGGCAGACTACAAGTTTTTTGTAATATACAAACTAGTTTTCTTAAATCTGGGTCAATAGAGTGAGAGCCTGCCTTAGGCTGAATGCCGAGTTTATAAAAAATTTAATTTCATTTGCATACTTTTGATGTAACTGTTTATTATCTGTGTACCAGCGTAGAACTTTTCCATGTTCAAAGTAATTTTCCAATTGAAAGCCGCACACCCAAAAAAAGCAAAGCCCACCCATATTTGAATTATCTATCCGCTAAAAGGGTGAAAACGTAATGATGTTAATGACGTACATCAACTACACGACACGTAGTCCGCATAAACAAAAACCTCCAGAAATCGTGACTTAACTAAGGAGTTAGCGAAACGCCTACACTGTGACACGCTCTGTCTCAAATTAAATTTGAATACGAAACTAAAATGTGCGAAAAAGTAAATTAAATAAGTAAGAAGGCTCTAGTCGATAAATCCCGACTAGACGATACCCTGATCCTTTATGTACGCACATACTGCATACTGCATACACAACTTTAATGTCCCATATCTCCGGTGTTTCTTAACCGATTTTAATAAAAATTTCACAGATTGTCATTATTTTGTTAAATGTATCAAACGCCATCTTAAAGTTTTCCAAATTTAAGATTTTGTTGTTATAGATCCCATGTGTAACGAAAACGAGCTTAAGTTCCAAATCTGGAGTCTCTAGCGCTTATAGTCTCTGAGATCGACGCGTACATACATACGGACGAACAGACGGACATGGCTATATCGACTCGGCTGTTGATGCTGATCAATAATATATATATACTTTATAGGGTCGGAGAAGCTTCCTTCTGCCTGTTACATACTTTTGCACAAAACCATTATTCCCTTTTTTCCCATTTGATGGGATCAGGGTATAAAAAATATATTACAAACAAGTAAGGGTCTAGTCGAGAAATCCCGACTAGACGATACCCTCATCCCTATACTTTACGCGTACAGCCAGTGCTTGCAAGTATGTGTGTATGTGTGTACGCGCATACTGCACAATGCGTTGAAAACTTCAATGTCCCATATTTCCGGTGTTTCTCAACCGATTTTCAAAACAAATTTCACAGATTGTTATTATTTTGTTTAATACTTCAAATGCCATCTCAAAGTTTTCCAAATTTAAGATTTTGTTGTTATCGATCCCATGTGTATATCGGAAACGGGACGAGTTATCGAAAACCGAAAACAAACTTGTACTGCCTAGGTATTAGGCGAGCTTATGTTCCAAATCTGGAGTCTCTAGCTCTTATAGTCTCTGAGATCGATGCGTTCATACATACGGACGGACAGACAGACAGACAGACGGACATGGCTATATCGACTTGGCTGTTGATGCTGATCAAGATTATATATACTTTTTGGGTTGGGAGATGCTTCCTTCTGCCTGTTACATACTTTTGCACAAAACCATTATACCCTTTTTTCCCATTTTTAATGGGATCATGGTATAAAAAGATGTTGCAAAATTTTATGATATTTGTTTCCAGGTGCAACAAAATTAAATAAAATCATATCATATAAAAGTTTCATAGATATAAAGACGTAGGCGATCATAAAAATGCAAGGTGTGTGAAAAAAAAACAACAACAGTTTATGTAGGTATGTGTATAATTAATAAAATATACCTGTTGAGGTTTTTCGAAAGTCTATGGCTGGGAAGGTTTTAACGCTCGAACCGCTTAACAGACGATCGAGTTGTGAACTGAACGCCAAACGTGATACACGTCAACAAAATACTGTTTAACCTATTTGCGGGATCTACTGTCAGCTCTGTTTTGCTTTTTTTTTTTTTTTTCAAGTTTGACTGAGTCTCTTAGTGCGGGGGAATGTTAACAGCATGGATCCCGAAAACGATGTTTATGCTTTCTATGATATTAGGGGTTTCAAGGGGTACGCGCAGGAACTATTTCAATAAGATGTGTATTTTTTTCTAATGAGTGTCGGGTTTTGTTTTTTTTTTTGTTTATAGGAAATGTAGACCGGCGGGACCAAACAAATCGCAACATTTTCGGCAACCGCGAATGTCACTCCTAGGAAAGCCGCTGAATTATAATCGCGGCACACACCGCCGTGATGCGCGCTACCGGCGGATGCAAAGTCGTCTATACAATTTTCTGGAGCGCCCGCGTGGACTACATGCAATATTTTATCATGTGATGGTGTAAGTATACTTAAACCCATACATTATCTTTTAACTATAAAAGTGCGACTGTAAAATTTGATAACCTCTTCTTTTTTCTTAAAGTGCCGATAAAATTCAAGAGAGATTAAATTTAAGGTTTTTGAACTGAATTATAAAGACAACACGATCTTCAATCAAAATATGGAAAGTTTTTCTTTGTAGTTTTCAATTTGACATTTTTAGACATTCATCATTTATAACAAGTAAGAAGGCTCTAGTCGAGAAATCCCAACTAGACGATACCCTGATCCCTATACTTTACGCGTACAGTCAGTGCTTGCAAGTATGTGTGCGTGTGTGTACGACCATACTGCATACTGCATACTCAACTTCAAGGTTCCATATCTCCGGTGTTTCTCAACCGATTTTAATAAAAAGTTCACAGATTGTTATTATTTTGATTAATAATTCAAATGCTATCTAAAAATTTTTCAAATTCCAGATTTTGTTGTTATCGATCCCATGTGTATATCGGAAACCGGATGAGTTATTGAAAATCGAAAAAAAAACTTGTACTGCCTAGGGATTAGGTGAGCTTAAATTCTAAATCTGGAATCTCTAGCTCTTATAGTCTCTGAGATCGACGCGTTCATACATACAGACGGGGAGACGGACGGACGGACAGACGGACTGTTGATGCTGATAAAGAATATATTTACTTTATGGGGTCGGAGATGCTTCCTTCTGCCTGTTTGCACAACTTCATTACACCCTTTTTCCCATTTTTAATGGGATCAGGGTATAAAAATAAAAATAAAATCTACTTTAACATTTTACACGGAGAAAAACGTAGATTAAACAAGCATATTCATGGTGAATCCAACTATTTCCGTTAATGATTTAGCATCAATTACGATTATGCTTATTTTAAAATGTGCACATGTTTAAACTAAGAATTAGTATGAAAAAAAATATTAACATTTTTATACCCTGATCCCATTAAAAATGGGAAAAAAGGGTATCATGAAGTTGTGCAAAAGTATGTAACAGGCAGAAGGAAGCATCTCCGACCCCATAAAGTATATATATTCTTTATCAGCATCAACAGTCGAGTCGATATAGCCATGTCCGTCTGTCCGTCTGTCCGTCTGTATGTATGGACGCGTCGATCTCAGAGACTATAAGAGCTAGAGACTCCAGATTTGAAACTTAAGCTCGCCTAATCCCTAGGCAGTACAAGTTTGTTTTTGATTTTCGATAAGTCATCCCGTTTCCGATATACACATGGGATCGATAACAATAAAATCTTGAATTTGAAAAAACTTTAAATGGCATTTGAATGATCAATCAAAATAATAACAATCTGTGAAATTTTTATTAAAATCGGCTAAGAAACACTGGAGATATGGAACCTTGAAGTTGAGTGTGCAGTATGCAGTATGGTCGTACACACACGCACATATACTTGCAAGCACTGACTGTACGCGTAAAGTAAAGGGATCAGGGTATCGTCTAGTCGGGATTTCTCGACTAGAGCCTTCTTACTTGTTCATATAGAATTTAAAGTGTCGACGAAAACAAAGTATTATATTCTTGATTTTTTATTCAGACGCATGCGTCTACTTGAAACTTTAGAAAACGAAATATACTTTAAATTATTCAAAATTCTAGATGCTTAATGAAAATTAATTAGATCCGGAATTTGAATCTGAGAACTCTCGATCCTTACGCTGTTGACGAATTCCTATTGTATGCAGTTATTGTAAATCCTGCTCTTCAATTTGAATACGGATCGTTCTTGTTCTAAATAGTGTTAGAATCAAAGTGGCAAACTTATTTTTTGTAACTGGTGTCAAACTGAAGGTCTAACAAGCTGATGGTCTTATCGCGAGCGAGCTCACAAAAACAAGTCAACAATGTATACATTCGTTTGCCCAGATTACACGGATTTGATGAGCTATCTATTTTTTTATACCCTGAACCCATTAAAAATGGGTAAAAAGGGTATAATGGTTTTGTGCAAAATTATGTAACAGGCAGAAGGAAGCATCTCCGACCCCATAAAGTATATATATTCTTGATCAGCATCAACAGTCGAGTCTATATAGCCATGTCCGTCCGTCCGTCAGTCTGTCCGTCCGTCAGTCTGTCCGTCCGTTTGTCCGTCCGTCCGTCCGTCTGTCCGTATGTATGAACACGTCGATCTCAGAGACTATAAGAGCTACAGACTCCAGATTTGGAACTTAAGCTCGCTTAATCCCTAGGCAGTACAAGTTTGTTTTCGATTTTCGGTAACTCATCCCGTTTCCGATATACACATGGGAACGATAACAACAAAATCTTGAATTTGGAAAACTTTAAGATGGCATTTAAATTATTAAGCTAAACAATGAAAGTCTGTGAAATTTTTATTGAAATCGGCTTAGAAACACCGGAGATATTGAACATTGAAGTTGAGTATGCAGTATGCGCGTAGACACACACACATTCTTGAAAGCACTGACTGTACGCGTAATAGTCTAGTCGGGATTTCTCGACTAGAGCCTTCTTACTTGTTTGTTTTTGGTAATCATGTGGGTGTTCAGTATGCACATATGTTTGTCTGTTTGTTTTATTTAGTATCCTCTTTACGCAGTACATACGTGGATATTGGATTAGAGAAAATATTTCACTCAAATATAAAGAAGCAATATATTTTTTTTTCTTAAACCGATTCTACTGGGGTTCAATTCCGCATAGCGAAGATCCTCCTGAGAACGATTCACTGGCTTCGATTCCGGACAGGTTAGAATTAAATATCGTTGTAATAAGAGGACAATTTTTTTTTAAGGAACAACTTATTAACGAGAAATGAAAATACAATAAAACACTATGGAATTTCTTTTTTCTTGCTATATTATTATTAAAAAAAAACATATATATGTAAATATATTTTTTTTAGATTTCTGATGGTGTTTACATGTCTTGCATTAAGCGTGTTTACCACCATCAAGGAATACGAGGAGGATGCTGTGTATATATTGTTTCGCATGGAAATCATAGTAGTCATCTGGTTCACCATGGAGTTTGGAGCAAGACTTTGGTCATCGGGCTGCCGTTCGAGATACCAGGGCACGCTGGGTCGACTAAAGTTTATAAAGCAACCATTCTGTATTATAGGTAAGGAAAACCAAAAATAAAAGAGTTCATAATTCTTAATACGTTATGCAATGCTTGTCTTTGTTTAGATATTATCACCATTTTAGCCTCAATTGTAGTATTAGGCATGGGCACCTCTGGCCAGGTGTTTGCGACGAGCGCATTGCGTGGTTTAAGATTCTTTCAAATACTGCGCATGGTGCGAATGGATCGACGTGGTGGCACCTGGAAACTGCTCGGTTCGGTTGTGTACGCACACAGACAGGTTGGAAATTTCCTATATTTAAGAATGGAAAGATGCAACTCAATTTGTAACTCGCATTGGTTTCTTTTTTGTGGTAGGAGCTCATCACAACCATGTACATTGGATTTTTAGGTCTCATCTTTGCATCATTCCTTGTTTATATGTGGGAGAAGGACGTTAACGATAAGTTCAACAATTTTGCCCAGGCGCTGTGGTGGGGCGTGGTATGTTAACAAAAACCAGAACCCGACACTGAAAGCCATATATTCTATTTGACCTTTATAACTTAACTTTGACCCAGATAACATTATGCACCGTTGGCTATGGCGATATGGTGCCCGTCACGTGGCAGGGAAAATTAATTGCCTCGTGTTGTGCTCTTTTGGGCATTTCATTTTTTGCGCTACCTGCGGTAAGTGTGCGGATGACAACATCAAACACAAAACATTCAACATATTCAATTTTTTTAGGGCATTTTGGGCAGCGGCTTTGCGTTGAAGGTGCAGCAGCAGCAGCGCCAGAAGCACATGATAAGGCGTCGCCAGCCGGCGGCGACGCTCATTCAAGCCGTCTGGCGCTGCTATGCGGCCGATGAGCATTCCGTTTCTATAGCCACCTGGAAGATACATCAGGTGGCGCTGCCGAGTCCGCCCGCATCGTAAGTAGCCATACGTCTCCCCTTGGGCAATCAAATGCCCCCCCCCCCCATACGTATAAATATATATACAACATTTATTACGGGACATGCAGCGGAAAATCAGTGTTCAAGTGTCGTAACACTAGATAAATAAATTGCAATAAAGGGGATTAAATTAAATAACACTCAATTCAACTAAATAAGTCCCACACACACAAAAAATATAAATCTATATATAATTGTTGGTTTTTTATATTTAAAACGTTTACGAATAATGATATTTGTTTTTTTTTTTTAAATATCGAGAATGTTAGTTGAAGCCGGTTAGTCCCTTTTCTTTATTAAATAGCTACCGCTGCATATGAAATAAGTACTTTTACTTCTTTATATTATTTACTTCATTTTTATAGAAAGTAATTTGTAAGAAAATTAAATTCATTATATCTTTTGAAATATTTGCTTTTAATTCACCATGCGGTTTTAAGCTCGAAGATTTTTTCGTGTAATCATACGCATATCTTATTATGTATTTATTTTACTTTTTTAACTAATCTTTTATTTATGTTTTTAATGGAATTATTTTTTAAAATTTGTTCAGTTAAATGATTTTAGTTTTATAAAATGTTTTTTTTTTTTGGTTTTGTACTTGAAAATTTGTACTTAAATTAAAATATTTCTGATGTTTTGGGACGTTTTTAGTTGGTTTATTGGGTGTTATTTCATGGAATCCACAGATGTACAGATTCATTCACAGCCACAGATTCATTCTCACATTCTGTCAAATCAACACGAAAAAACACAGCCAAAGACATTTGACATAAATCGGTGAAGTGCAGAATATTATATCTTCCAAATCATTAAAATATGATCCACATAGACCAAACTACAAGAAACCTGAACACACAACAACAACAGCGATATATCCACTTGGTGTCTTGATTAACGATTTCAGTTTCAGTGTACCTAATTTGTTGAACATTTTTTACGTACGTCTTTCATTTTCTTTCATAATAATTTTTATATAAACTTTTCAGTTCTGAAAACTGGGAGCGATTATTAAAAAACATAACCGAATATAGGTAAAAGTGATAAAAGAAAAAAAAAATAAATAAAAAATACTCACACCACAAAAAATAAACAAATTAAGCAAATGATTTCAAATGCTATTTATGTTTTGTTTTTCATAGGGTATTTTGCTTATCAAGCACCAAGCCATAAAAACATCAAATGCATCAAATGCTCCTAAGTATAATTGTTATATTATAAGAAAGCCTTCTAAACACATTTATCGAGTTTCATAATTAGCAGCTTTTATTAAACGCACCCTATCTGACTATCTCTGTCTACATACTTTATATACTACTACTATCTTTCATATTCTTTCAATCGAACTCACTCTGTTGGCTATTTTCGAAAAATATTAGAAAACAATTTAAAAGCGTAAACAAACTAAAATGTATATTGTAAAACAATAACCAATGTTCATTTCTGTTTTGCAATTGTTTAATTTAATATTCAATATTAAACAATGATAAACATACGTAAATTAATCAATGTAATACAAATTGATTTTCATTGTGCTGCTGCTGTGTGAACCAAAACAAACTAAATATATATATATATATATTTAACAAAAAAACAAAAAAACTCAAAACACACACACGTAAATGCATAAAATGTGTACTTTAATTAACATGTGAGTTCAATCAACGAATTTAAATTCTTTTTATCCCTTTTTTTATCTTACTCAATATCTGTCTTTCTCTCTTTTACAACAACATTTATGCGCACATTTAACACAAATATATTTAAACACCATCTCTCATGCAAATTTACATTCGTATTAATGTTACTTTGGCTATTATTAAGTGTTACTTTAACTCACAAATTTCACAATACAATTTCTAAGTGAATTAAAATGTAATTGACTTAAAGCTCAGATATTGCTTTCAGCTGGTGTCATTAGCGCTTGACACGTACATGCCACAAGTTATTTGTTCCTGATTAAAGCACTATTTCAGCTTAGCACCGAATACATACACACTCTCCTATTTCACACACACACACACTAACCCATGCACACAATTGCAACTATCTCTACTGCGCTCAACTTTATCCCGTGTATTGAAATTCCCCACTCTTTTCTCTCTGCCACAATGGTTTATGGTTTACTGATTGTACAAATGTTTGCCCAACCCATTGTTTTCTATAGACGGGCCTCTTCCAGTTTTAAGCACAACACATCCTTTGTGGCCCGCTTGCCAACAATAAGGCGTCACAAGAGCCAAACGATCCAGACGCCCGCACCCGATGGCTCCACACAATCCAAGCCTCCGGGCTCATCGCGGGCATCCACGCGCTACTCACGCAACATACGAGATATCAACGCATCTGTGGAGAACTTGGGTAAGTTGCTTGACAATCTGCTTTCCCAGCCACTTCGCATTCAATGATCATAATGTTGGTGATGGCTGAGTTCTCTTTAAAGAGCCTAAGCAGTTGTTACGAAGTTCCAATACAGTTCCACTTGTTACAATTTCTGTTACATACACACGCGTGCACACACTCACACACGCACACACACAAAAAATCCGATGCACAATCAATGATAAAAAAAAGAAATAATAACATACAAACAATAACAAGTTGTTGTTTTCCATTTGTCTTGTCCCAATGCATGTTCTATTCTCTCGTATCCACAATCTGTGCAAAATTTAGTCTTTAACAATTTACCTAAGTTCAATAAGCAATATTTCACAATAATGGCTTTGCTATTTGCGCTGGGCATCGCATCAGAAAAAATGATATCATAATGATAATCAAATATCTATTTACTACAAACATTTGCTTTTTCATTAGCTTATGGTTTCAAGATTTACCATGTCAAATTTATTAAATAGGAACACGAATATAATCTATCTATGTCATAGGGGTGGAACCTTTTTACCATTAGAGGACACATTTGGTTTTTTTTTTTTCGAAAACGTGCATTGAAGAATAAAAAAAAAAGGTCTCAAATATTTTTGTGTAAGCTGATATCACGCATGGCAAAAAGTAAAAAAAAAAAAAGGGCCGCATAAAAACCTCGCGGAGGCCGCAGGTTCCCCACCTATGATATTTGCGTTATTATATAATAATTATATATTATTATTAATACATATATATTATACCTTAAAATAAATATTCTTAGTTCGTTTTTTATTGAACTATATGTATATACGAAATATAAATTTCTTCAATTTTTGGGATAATTTTTGCAATTACATAAAAAGTTTGCATGTTTTTAACCATTTTTAATGTGTTTATTATTCGTAATTGTGTTTCCTCAAATGTCATTTAATATGTACACAAATCTCATATAATTTCTCTTTTCTTGAGATTATTCTTAAAAATTGTTTTTTTCTTTTTGTTTTTGTTTTGTCACTTTTCAAGTAAAAGAGCGATGAATAAAACTTTAATATCTTAGATGTTTTTTAAACTTAATGAGCAATCTAATTACGACCGTCAAAAAGAAAACAAGTAAGAAGGCTCTAGTCGAGAAATCCCGACTAGACGATACCCTGATCCCTATACTTTACGCGTACAGTCGGTGTTTGCAAGTATGTGTGTTTGTATGTACGCACATACTGCATACTGCATACACAACTTCAATGTCCCATATCTCCGGTGTTTCTTAACCGATTTTAATAAAAATTTCACAGATTGTTATTATTTGAATTATTTATTTAAATGCCATCTAAAGATTTTTCAAATTCAAGATTTTGTTGTTATCGATCCCATGTGTATATCGAAATCGGGATGAGTTATCGAAAATCAAAAACAAACTTGTACTGCCTAGGGATTAGGCGAGCTTAAGTTCGAAATCTGGAGTCTCTAGCTCTTATAGTCTCTCAGATCGGTTGGCTCATACATACGGACAGACGGACAGACGGACAGACAGACGGACAGACAGACGGACAGACGGACATGGCTATATCGACTCGGCTGTTGATCATGATCAAGAATATATATACTTTATGGGGTCGGAGGTGCTTCCTTCTGCCCGTTACATACTTTTGCACAACTTCATTATACCCTTTTTTCCCATTTTTAATGGGATCAGGGTATAAAAATAGAGAAAATATGACAGTTGGCATGGGTAATAAATTGAAGCCTCTCAGCTTTATTGACATATTGAAGACACATTAATTGTGCTTTTTGCTGAAAAACAAAATGATTGTGGTCAATTTAATAAGAAAGTAAAAAGTATCTTAACAGTACTTTAGCAAAATTGATGTTAGACATTATAAGAACAAACAAAAATATCCGAATACATTTAAGCGAACATTAGAAAAAAAGTAATTAAAAGATATATATTTCTTCTTTCTTATATAATTTTATAAGCTGTAGCAAACGTTGCAGGCCGACGCAACTAAGGTTGTAAGCTTCTAATGAAGGCAAAGTAGGCTGTAGTTAGTTGGCGTGGCTTAATCTTTGAGCAAAGTCTAAATAAAGTAACTTTTTAACTCTTTCGTATACCTTCAGTAACAGAAAACAAAGAAAAAACAAGAAAAAAGACTAGAATATACCCTGAACCCTATACTAAACGCGTACATTGAGTCTGTGTTAATGTGTGTGTGTGTACGAGTATACTGGATACTGTACTTAACTTCAATGTTCCATTTCTCCGGTGTTTCTCAACTGACTTCAATAAATTTATCAGCTTTTCATTATTTCGTCATTTTGAAGTTTTCCAAATTCAAGATTTTATTCTTACCGATCACATGTTATCCAAAATTTTAAACAAACTTGTACCGCATAGGGCTCTAGAGTCTCTATCTCTTAAAGTCTCGTGAGATCGACGCCTTCATACATGCAGACGGACATGGCTATATCGACTCAAGTTTTGGTGCCTATCAAAAATATATCTAGTCAGAGCTGCTTTCTTCTTTTTACCCATTTTCCATGGGTTTAGGATAAAACAAGAAATTGAATATTAAATACACTTGTTCTCATTGCTGTCGTAGTAAAATCTTGTTGGAGATCTTGCATTTGAGTGGCAGACATATTATAAATAGCGATCCGATCTGGCCGATTTGACAAGTGATCTTACTACTACAAAAACAAGACCTTGACGAACGTTTTAGCTCAATAACTCAAAAACTAAAGGGACTAATTTGCATAAAAACAGACTGGTAAACGCACATGGAATTATCGACTCAGCACGCGATGCTGATCAAGTATATATATATATGCTTTAAGAGCCTTCTTCTTACACATGTCATGACAAAACTAACATACACTTTTCAAGTACATAGTAAAAATCTTAAGATAACTTGCAAAGTGAAAAAAATTATAAACCTCTTAAGATTTAGCGCAATTTCATGCAAATTTCTGTTTTTTCTATCACTTAGTAAATAAATCAAGAGATTGCCAATTAGTTAAAAAAAAATTTAAAAATTAATTTGTCAGACTTATAAATTTATAAATCTTGGTGTGTGTTGAACTTATATTCTTTGTAATCGCTATGTGAGACCATTATAGACAACCGTGTCTTTGCATTAGTTTAATAATTATTAGATTGCGACATAAGCAAATTATACAAAACATAAAAAAAAAATCTCAAAAAAAAATCATTAACATCTGGTCTAAAATTTTCAGAGGTAGTACAAAATGGCAAATCTATGAATCCAAGTTTAAGCGAAGATTCAGTTGCTGAAACAACTTGTTTAAAAAATATTAAAAATTCAGACGGTAAGTCTACAAGGTCCTAACGAGGTTCTATTTACCAATACACCTTATAACCAAAAAAAAAAGAGATTTTCTAAAATTATTGTTACCTTATATTGAGTGTTGTGGTTGTGTCAATGTTGTGGTTGCATTTTTAAAGAATTGAGTTGAATTGAATGTTGTTCTGATTGAATAATTATAATAAAATTAAAAAAAAAAAAACGTCTACCTACAAACGAAATTCCTGTTAAATATTATTTATGAATGGTTTGGTTCTAAAGGATTGCCAAGCAGAAACTAATACACTTTCTTACACCAAAAAACACGAACACACACATCCGCAAACAAACAGCAAATCCAACGCCGTCGCCTAAAAAGCTGGCAAATTGCGTTCACAGCGCCAGCTTGGGCACACTGGGCCAGATCCAAAAGCCAGCGGCTTATGCTGATGCTGCTGTCGCTGTCGCTAAGCCCAAAGTTGAGGCTACTTCAAATACGTTAAGCATACCCGTTGTACTCTGCGGCTTTTTGCCAGCTGATTTTTTTGGCTCTTCTTTTTCGCTGCGCAATCCCCGCATTACATCTGCCGAGGCCCTGGAGGTCGGTCATGTGCAGCAGCAGGAGGCCAATCAATGCAATTCTAGTCCGAGTCCAGGTCGTGGACACCGTGGTCGTTTCTTTGCGGCTGCTTCACACTTTTTGGAAGCGGCCACTTTGCAAGGTGGCGGAAGTGGGATTGGGACGACCAAAGCGCAAGGCAAGATATAGATCTATGTAGCAAGTGCGTGCAGCTCGCAACTTGCAATTGGCAGTTAGAGTTACAGAACGTGTGTGTATCCTCCTATCCTGGCTAGGGGTTTCTCTTAGTATCTGCTTTCAACATATATTACAGTAATAATCTGTAAGTAGACTGTAGTTGAGTTTGCATTTTGGTAGCTCTGTAGAATTCGTATCATATTGGGAGTTATCACTGTATAAGGACTCCAAAAAAGATCTAAACTAACAAACTATTCACCCACTACTACTACTACTACGCTTCATGGCCACACTCACAACAATGCTTGCTTCCAATGCTATCTCAATGCTTTTCCCCAACTATCCAACTAACTAACTTACTCACTTACTAAATACCCTATAATATTGTTATATGATTGATTAATCTATAAACGTAACTAACCTAATCATTATATACTTGTTGTACGATCTATATATTACTACTTACTACCTTATATGCATATACAAATCTATATATGTATGTATGTACGTGTGTGTAAAACGCTACTTGTATGTGTTAAATTGTGTGTTGTTGGATTGACTTGATTTATGTACAAATACAAAAATGCCGCTAAACCACGCGCGAAGCAAGCAACCAAAACCTAACGCACAAGTCAATCTCTCTGATTCACAAATTGCCCGCAGATGAGGATGAAGAGCCGCGCTGCACGCAGCTGACAAATCGGCACAAGATCGCCATACGCTTTATCCGCAAGGTAGGGTATAAAAAATCAAGTATTCTATTATATTTTGTTTGTATTGACCGCATGAACAATTGATAATTGCAGCTCAAGTATTTTGTGGCACGTCGCAAGTTCAAGGAGGCATTGAAACCGTACGATGTTAAAGACGTCATGGAACAGTATGCGGCGGGTAAGCTTACAAAAAAATATGCACAAAACTAATATTGAGTATAATTAAATCTCAATTTATTATATTCTAGGTCACGTTGATTTGCTGGGACGTGTGAAAATGCTTCACTTGCGGTATGTATGACAAATAATGATGTTCAATATGCTTAGTGTGTTCTCGAAAACGTAAGTGGATTCGACAAATTTCGGTACAGATCTCTTCCCTTCTATAAGAAATATTAAAGCTCGTATTTACAGGGAATTAGGGTTAAAATGGTTGAAAGGAAGATCTGTTTGCTTTTGTCCTTCTTCAAACTCGTTATTTAAATATATTTTTATACCTTGATCCCATTAAAAAAGGGAAAAAAGGGTGTAATGGTTTTGTGCAAAAGTATGTAACAGGCAGAAGGAAGCATCTCCGACCCCATAAAGTATATATATTCTTGATTAGCATCAACAGCCGTCCGTCCGTCCGTCTATCCGTCCGCCCGTCTGTCCGCCCGTCTGTCCGTCCGTCCGTCTGTCCGTCCGTCTGTCCGTCCGTCCGTTCGTCTGTCCTTCCGTCCGCCTGTCCGTCCGCCTGTCCGTCCGTCCGTCTGTCCGTCCGTCTGTCCGTCCGTCCGTCTGTATGTATAAACGCGTCGATCTCAGAGACTATAAGAGCTAGAGACTCCAGATTTGGAACTTAAGCTCGCCTAATCCCTAGGCAGTCCAAGTTTGTTTTCGATTTTCGATAACTCATCCCGTTTGCGATATCCACATGGGATCGTTAACAATAAAATCCTGAATTTGGAAAACTTTGAGACAGCGACTGAAACATTAAGCAATATAATGAAACTCTGTAATTTTTATTGAAATTTATATGAAACATTGAAGTTGAGAATGCAATATGCAGTATGCGCGTACACACACACACACATACTTGCAAGCACTGACTGTACGCGTAAAGTATAAGGTTCAGGGTATCGTCTAGTCGGGATTTCTCGACTAGAGACTTCTTGTTTTGCCGAAGTTTAAGAGTATATTAGATGTGTGTGATAATTTTTGTCATGCTGCATGTCCGTTTAAAAGCTAGAGATTAAATTGAAATCTTGTAAATACCATGGACCACGTTTGCATTAGACCAAGGACTTTAGAGTAAAATTGGTGGTTTTTGCTCAAAGATTTCCATCGACAATTTTCGATGGCCACATCATGTGAGTCATGTGGTGCTTTGGTTATGTCTCTATTTCATAGTTCCATACAACCTAATAGATCGTTTCTAACCCAAACGGAAATGTTCGTAAAATTGGTGTACAACATTTCGTAAGTTTAACAAGTAAGAAGGCTCTAGTCGAGAAATCCCGACTAGACGATACCCTGTTCGCTATACTTTACGCGTACAAGTATGTGTGTTTGTATGTACGCACATACTGCATACTGCATACACAACTTCAATGTCCCATATCTTCGGTGTTTCTCAGCCGATTTTAATAAAAATTTAACAGATTGTCATTATTTTGTTCATTATTTCAAATGCCATCTCAAAGTTTTCAAAGTTCAAGAATTTGTTGTTATCGATCCCATGTGTATATTGGAAACGGGATGAGTTATCGAAAATCGAAAACAAACTTGTACTGCCTAGGGATTAGGCGAGCTTAAGTTCCAAATCTGGAATCTCTAGCTCTTATAGTCTCTGAGATCGACGCGTTCATGCATACAGACGGACAGACGGACATGGCTATATCGACTAGACTGTTAATGCTGATCAAGAATATATATACTTTATAAGGTCGGATATGCTTCCTTCTGCCTGTTACATACTTTTGCACTAATTCATTATACCCTTTTTCCCATTTTTAATGGGATCAGGGTATAAAAAGGAGTTTGAACCAGATTGAATGCATTTTTCTCATATGTCAAGAGAACTCTTCTATTTTAATTAATAAAAGTCCTCTTTGGATTTTGAGAAAAAAAAATCTTTTGAAGCTGTTAAAATGCTCTTGTACACATAATAAAAATGCAGTTATGATTTTTATTTATCCACAGACTCGATCAAATACTAGGAAAACAGGGCTCCAAAGCCAAAGATGTCTATGCATCAAAAATCAGCTTAGCCTCGCGTGTGGTTAAAGTGGAGCGACAGGTAAGCATAGGGGACTCCAATAGCCCATCAAACCAGTACATTACCATAACTACACTTGCAGGTCGTGGATATTGAGGAGAAACTTGATATTCTGATCAAGGCCTATATGGAGGATCGTGAAAGATTCTTGGCTCTTCCATTGCCTGCAAACCACAAGCCCAAAATACATTCCATTAGTCCTAGTCATCACAGTCACAATATGCATCACATACACAATCAAAATATGATCGATGTGTGGAAGCGAACCGCAACGCTTAGCGTACATCCGGAGCTGGTAACCACGCCATCTGATGCATCTGGAGCGGAAGCTGCCGCAATGGATCGCCTGGAGAGCAACGAGACGTCGTTGACCTCAACACAAACGCTCACAACAACAACAGATGCAATTAGCACACAAACTCCAATGCCGCATACACAGCATACAGCGACCAATACAAAGGTTTGTACGCACAAATGTTGATAGCTTAAATGAATCCGATTATATATAAATTTTGTATTGTAGTCTTCCGTGCTTAACTCATATCAGCTAACGTCTGAGAAGCAACAGCACAATGATGAATTTATGACTGATTTAGAGAATAGAACTAAGAAACGAGTTACTTTAAGGTAAGTTATAGTTTTAAAAAAAAAAAACAATTTACCTATAAATAAATTTGCAGACATTAAAAGAAAATCACTATTTTTCTATAAATTTGGTGTGGAAATTATGAACAAGAAAAAAATAAACTATTGAACTTGGATATTTATTTTAATTTTTTTTTTAACATTCCATTTTTGGGTTCACTTTATTGTAGTACATATGCTACATTTCCACAATTAAAACCGTTATATTTTCTGTTTAAAATTGTGTTTTGACACCATCATTTTTAAAAAACTTAGTTATAGACGTTAGTTAAAAAGAGTTTCATATAAGTTCCTAGCATTTAAATTATAAACTAAAGAAAGACGATTTATGTTTTTATTAAAAGAATATCATAAATTTAAAATTGTCTTTTAAAGTAAAAAAAATTAAAACTAATATAAATATGAATCGTATTAAATTAAATATTATAATACAATTAATTTTTAAATAAATTTGTCTTATTTAATTTAAATAAAAAAAAAATTAAATTTGCAAATTTTAGATTTTGCGTTACATATTTTCTATGTGTATTTAAAACTGAAAACAAATTTAATGTTAATTGTAATTTATTTAAATTCAAAATGCCTTTTTCAATGCATTGCGTACACATTTTTGTTGTCTAAAATTGTTATTTACTTCAAACAGCCTGCATAGATCAACGTCGGAGCCATATAGCAACCATGAACAACGCATCAATATACCAGAAGAGGGGGCACAATCCTTGGACTCAAGTGCCAAGCCAACGCCGCCAGATAGTTCAAGTAAGCCAGGCCGTGCGTGAACTTTGAACAGAAATCCCACCAATCCGCACCATACCAAAGATATATTTTTACTATCCCGAATAAAGCACATATAAACTGAAATATTAAAATTTGAAACCTTTTTAGTTTTCAAGTTCAACGCACATTAGTCCTTCATTCAAAATCTTCATAGAGGTTTCACACCGGAATTACAAAATTATGATGAATTTTTTTTGCATGTATTGCCTTTAGTTATACTAATTGATGAGTATGAAGATTTCGAGGAAGAGGACCTGAACTGTGAAGGTGAAATGGATCATTTCCCATCTTGGGAAATTGACAGCGACATTGGAGTAGATGTGGATGGCGATGCGGATGGTGACTGTGATGAGTCCACTGAGGACACGGCGCTATTACATTGCACTACGCGAACGGCCATTGTTATAACACCAATAAGCCCAGTGAGTAATATGCAAAAGCTAACCTTAAACACATAAATATGAAATGGTTTTCTATTTTATTTTCAGGTGAGCTCCGCACTCAATCTACAAAGTTTAAATGACCAAACTACAACGATTAATAAATCAAATTTGCTTCCGCCTGATTCTGGCTAGTTAAACGCAATTATACTTAGTCGATAGATAATACCTTTATATTTATATTAATTATAAGACATAAACAGTTATACTGTACCAAGTTTTAGCGTATCAGAAATCCAATACATTTACAACTACTCATAGTTTACTTTTTTTCTAGTAAAAATTCAAATGACCAAACTGTTATACCTTTAATGAATCTAATTTGCTACCGTAAATGTTATACTCATAGCCATCCCAGTATCCAAACAAGTTTTACCCGCTTAACAACAGTTTGGTTTGTACAAAACTAGATACTTTTGTTAAAGACATTTTGTTATCAAAATTTTAAATGTTTAACGAAGCTGAGCTGTGTAGGTCATAGATGAGTCTGCTTTAAAAATAAAATAGTGTTTGCTATTATACACCCTAAAATGCAAGTGGGGGTAGCGATTTCTCATAAGACTCAAATCTACTTCATAAAACAAAAAAAATAAAAATGTGAAGTTTTTTGTAGATACTTGAAGAATTCAATAAAATAAGTGTCTATGTGTTCAAAACAGACACAAAGAGTAAAAATGAATGATTTCAGTTGCAATCCGGAAAAGTCTATTTATTTTATATCTACTGTAATACTTACAAACATTTTGTATTTGTGTTCAAAATAATTTTAAAAAATTAATATCAAAAATAACTAACGCCTTTAGCAACCACAAATAAAAGCAACAATCAAATAATACATTCAATTGTTGTTTGATTTACGCTATTAACATTTCTTGTGTTTCTTTTTTGGTGGTTCCTTTGCTTCGTTCTTGATTTCCCGACACTGGATGAAAGTCTCCGAGCTCGTGTGACTTTCGTTATCCTCGCCATCAGCAGCATCGTCAACAAACTCAATATTAGTGTTACCATTTTTTGATGTCGATGGGTTATCACTCGCTAATTCCTCGACCTCCTTGACTTGATCATCGGGCAGGAAAATGTAATTGTTATGTGCCTTACGCACATGCACGTTTAGCCGGGTAGTTGATGCAAAAGATTTGTTACAGCCGCCATCAAAAAAATCGCGACAAGTATATTTACAGCCGTGTACACGCTGCATATGATTCGACAGTCCCTGCCGACGTCCGAAACGCTTTTCGCATTGCTTGCACTCAAAAGCAAACCGCTTAAAGTGCTGTCCCATAACATGAACCGACAGCGATTTCTCGTTTCTCGTTGTGAAGCTGCATTGATCACATTTAAAAGATTCGGCGTGTAGCTGCAAATAAACAAACATGTGTTTTTAAGTTTAAATTTATATTCTCGATCTAAAATTAATGTTAATAAACGTCGCTTAAATTTGAGCTTAGTAAATGATCAGATTAAGGTATGAAGAGCTGTCTGTTAACTTAACCACGCACTCTATTAGAATTAGCTGTTCTGCTTTATGCCGGCTAGTCTCAATAAAAATAAACGGTTAAATGCTCTAAAAAGCATTATTAAAAATTAAATCAGCCTGCAATTTTAAGTGCAGCACGTTTTAATTTCAAGTCCTTTAGTTGAAAACTGTGGCCTGACAATGGGAAAGAAGCAATCAATTAAAGAATGGATATACCTCATACAGTCTCCGGTTTCAGTTTCTGGCACCTAATAACATGTTTTGACATAGTGAGCAGCGGTAAATTAGTCAGGTAAAAATAAAGAAAAAAATCTAATTAAAATGCAATTTTACTAACACACACTAAATAACAGCTGCCAAACACTTACACATTTGTTGTGTTGTGTAATGTTCAAAATTATTTTTCAGCCCTTATTCGCGCGAGTTAGCGTACAATTATTTATTTAAAAAATATTTTGCTACTCAACCTCTAATTTAACGTTTCTAAAACTGTGCACAGATAAAAAACTTTCTGCATTTGGTTATGTAATGTTAAGTTCTTGTGATAATCAATTAGCCTGAGGGGGCTATTTTGTATATGTAACGCATTAAAGAAAATACACAGACCCTATAAGAGCATGTCCGTCTGTATTTATGCAATTTTTAACTTTATTTTTTAAGCTATCCAGCTGAAATTTTATTCGTTTGTGGGAATAAGCTAGATTGGGTAGCCACATCTGTAATAAGACGTAAGTAAAAAGTTTGAATTTTTGGCTGGCCGACGATAGCTTCCCGACTTGTTGATGCTCTTGAGTAGGCCAAGAGTGAAAGAATATACAATAAGGAAATATATACTTATGGGGTCGGAGATGCTTCCTTCTGCCTGTTACATACTTTTGCACAAAACCATTATACCCTTTTTCCCATTTTTAATGGGTTCAGGGTATAAAAAAAACTTACCCGGCGATGCGCCTCCATTTCGCTCTTGTGATAGAAGCCTTTTTTGCACTCTGAGCACGAGTAACGCTTATTGTTTGAGTGCACTACATTCATGTGAGTATCAAAGTTGCGGCGATTTTTGACAACTTTTAAGCACAACGGACACTCCATGGGCTCATGCCAATAGGCGTGATGTTTTTTTAGAGCGTCATCATCTTTATATGAGGCTTTGCAAAGCGGACAAACCACATTATCTGCAAAGAGTAAAGCAGGTAAAACTGGATTTATATGTTTACATCCTTTAACAACTTACTGTTGTTGTGACTGCGTGCCACGTGCACTGAGAGCGACATTTTGGAACGGCACAGTTTCTGGCAAAACTGACAGATCCATTCATTTTCTTTTGTCTTGGGTTCCAGCTTTTCGACGGCCTCGTGCGTGCGCCGTTTGTGAGTGTATAGAGAATTCCAATTGATATACGCCTCATCGCAGTACTGTAGAATTTCAATTAGTAACTCATTTTATATGCAAATAGACATCTATAAAATTTACCTCAAAATCGCACATATAGTAAAGACACATATGGGGATTGCGATGCGCAACATCTGTGCGCATTTGCTGGTAGTTGCGCATATGGTGACGATAAAGTTTCATGTCAGCGAATTCCTTGTTGCAAGGCTGACACCAGAAGAGGCCATCCTTATGAACACCCGAATCGCGATGCGCACGCAAATCGCTTTTCTGCTTAAAGTAGGCGGAGCAGTATTCACAAACATAAGCATCGCGCATCATTTCCACCAAAATTTCACTGCTAAAGCAAGCAGAATCATCATCCGATATATGAGACTGCAAAAGTATAATTAAATTAAACAAGTAGTATTGATACCAATCAGATAGTAAATTTCTTGGCTTACCACCATCTTCTCGTTGTTTTCATTTAGCAAACCGCAATTGTTGCACACATGCACCTCGCTTTCAATAATCAGATGCGTTTTCATGTGTACGTTATAAGTGGCCTCCGAAGCAAATTCGCGGCCACACAGCTCGCAGCTAATGACACTTCCATGTGCGGTACGCTGCATGAACAACAAAACTTAATTTTCATTGATAATAAAAAATTACTTTCTAGGAATGCCAAGTATTGTATGCTCTATATTATATTATGACTTAGATATTAAGACTGTTACTACATACGCAAAAAAGCAACACTCACCAGATGACCGTTAAGGCGACCGCGTGTCTCAAAATTGGCACTGCATTCGTTGCAGGAATAGCTAGTGCTACTGACATTTGAGTGCGATTTGTTGTGCTCCATAAAGATTGCATGATCACGAAAATTGCGATCACAGCTAATATTGCAAGAAATAAATGTGAATAACTAAGTAGATTAATTTTAATCTGATCGCACTCACAGATCACAAAAGAGTGTGCCCTCTGGTTCGTGAGCATAGTGCAAATGATGGAATAGCTCATCAATATTTGTATCTGCATAGCTGCACACAAAACAGGCGCGCGGCCTGTGGCGCTCCAAATGAAATTGATTGTGAAAATTAAAACTGGATTGCAAAATGAATATAAATTAGATATCACCGAAGTAAAAGAGCAACATCAAAACTTACCGCTTCCAGGAGGGAAACTCCATGCCGCACATTTCACAATATAGACGTATGCCACGACGTTTTTTAATGACATGCGCGCAGGAGTGTTTGTTGTACTGCAATATGTTTGAGAAGGTCATGTTGCATTCGGGACAACTGCCATAAATAGGTATACTAGATATAAAGTACAAAAAAAATAATTTTCTATTAAGATTCAACGTTTTGATATTCATATATATGTGTGGCTTACTCAGCAACCGGAGCATGCAGCACAACCAAATGCATCGCCAAAGATTTGCCACCTTGCACCTCTGTCGTGCAGTCATCAATTGGACACTTGTAAAGTTTGTCAGACAACTCATGCCGTTTAAGCATATGACTAAACAAACTTTCATAAGTGGTGAACTTTAACGAGCAATGTCGGCACACATTGTCCCAGTCGAAAGTCAACGTCTCAAAGCAAGTCTTTATCACAGTGCCCAAATACTCGTACAAATCACTAATGTTATCAGCTAAGGAAGTTTGAAATATTTAATTAAGATTTGAGGGACATTTGTATTTTAGGCATACATACATTCCTTGATAAGCACAAAGTTAAATGGTTCCACTTTAAAGGATTCATCATCGCTTTGGCTTTCGTTTTGCGATTGCGACGTGTCGCGTTTAATTTTTTGCTTTACTTTAAAATGTCGAACACCCAGTTCTGAGGAGTTATCTGTAAGAATAAAAGCCAATATTGTACTTATATGCGTGGCTTAAAGATATATTCATATGGACACTAACTAACCTTCCCTCTCAACCAGAAATTCCAGCTCATTATTGTCCTCTTCCTCTTCGGGTACTTGTTGATCTTCGTTTGGAGGCTTCTTTGACTGCTGCTGCTGCTCTTCAGCTGTCTGTTTCTCCAGCTGACGTACTGTAGCTGTAGCTTCCACCAATTTGTCATCAGCTAGCGATTCCTCATCGTCTAGAATGTCACGAATTAGCGCACTAATCTGCTCCTGATCACCCTGAGGCACTTCTTTGGAACGTCGCCGTTTGGCGTCTGTTTCGACACTTTCTTTGACTGTTTCCTTAACTTTAATAGGCAATCTTTTTGACAAAGCGTTTTTAGCTCGGGTGATTCGAATATCAACTGGTTTTGATGACACCTTAGCTACAGCAGCACTTGAAGAAACAGGAATAACAGCAGCAGGATCCGACGTTTGTGCTTCTTGCTTTTCCGCCAAGACTTTTGAAGAAATTTGAGCAGTTTTCGTAGCAGCTGTCCGCTTTTTGGTGGTAATTATCCCATCGATTTTGTTGATACCTAGTGGTGCTTGCGACACTGGTTTTACAATTTTTGCATCCTTATGCTTTTTCCTTTTTGCAGCATTTAAGGCATCTTGCTCCCTTTGCAGTTCATCGATATCAAAAAATCGTATGAGTGTGTTCACACATTCCTTACAAAGCAGCTGCGACTTTTCAGCGTCTGGCTTAACAATTATTTGAAAATACTTTGCCACTAGTTTAGCAAGACCTATTTCAATGCCCACTTTATCGAATATCTCTTGATATTTTAGTTTTGAATTGCACGCTCTGCAATGCAGGCAGCTAGGTACATTTTTGGTTTTCTTTACGCTTTCCGACATCTTAACTTTTTACACATAGCATCAGCTAAACGATATGGCATGCATAGTGATGGCAAACCAAGCCAACTGTTATCGCAAAACACTCGATAGTAACGCTGTCCCAATAAATACGGCGGTGTTCTTTAGTGCTTTTATTGCAAACAATTCAAAATGTGCTAAAAATTACAAAATAATGTATTTATTGCTTATCGATATGAGTTGCTGCCAATGCGTGCTGTCAATGATGAAGCCAAGAAAACGGTCACCGCCAAATTTAACTGTTGACCCGTTTGAGCAAAGCAAAATAGCTATATGAGCAGTTGACAATCTGTTAAATAGGTAGAAACTAATAAACATATATAAAAATCAAAAATTATTTAACTATTCATACAGATGCAAAGGTTAGGGAACTAAAACTCTGTGCGTGGTTTAAGGTGTGGACTTCCAGTGGCTCACTAAAGCGCAACATCATTAACAGACTCAGTTTGCGATTGCTCCTGTTCCAGGTTGTCCACTCCGAGCTGTACAGTGCATGGGAAAGCAACGAGCTTCGACCGCTCATCTCGTCAGCTGCATAGCATATAATAAATACTTGCAAAAGCATAACAAACTGATATGAGGCCATCATAACCATAAAAGCTGTCTCGCGCTTCCGAATGGACATGGCATAAAAATTTGAAACAAGCACCAGTACAGAGCAAAGCATCTGCACCGAACCTGGAACCCTGATCAGACCAACCACCATCTCCTTCAGCTTCAAAATATTACCATAATATACGCAGCAATCGTGCAATTCCATCGCAGTGCGCTTGTTATCCTGCATAGATTGAGCAGCGCCTAAGCTCTCCAGGCGTGCAGCCAGCATGGACAGCTGGGTCTCCAGAAAGAAGAGAAGTGAGCCGCATACAGAATCAAAAGATATGTTCAGCCAGCAGGTTGGCATCAGTGACAGCACCTGGTACAAATACAGTCCATAGTAACAGCTGTGTCTGGCCAGATTGCACGGTTCGTACATAGTCAAAGGCAAGGCGCTGCTATCCACAAACCATTGAGTGACTAAAATCAATCCGGCTGCCAGCGTTGAAGTAAAAGCATATAAGTTTCGCCATTTACTCGCGCGTTTGGAGCCACGCAAAAAAATCTGGTATTCTCTGGAGGATATAGGCTGAAAGGCTTTAGAATGCATCACAGCAAGGATTCTAGCATGCTTAACATCTTTAAGCTTAATACTAAGGATTTTGGACATGCAGGATACCTCGGTGGCAAACATAAAAAACACCTGAAGTATGACGCTTAGCTGATTAATGTTTGCCAAGACGCGGATTGCAAAGAACACCAGCATTATGGAAACAATCACAAAAATGAGTCCAAAACGCAGATGATGCCTAATCCGTTGCTGCCTTGTGGCATAAGGCTGAAGTCTCCACATGCCCAACAACCTTAGATACCACACTTGATAGTTATAAAAACTCGCCGTACGCTCTTCATGCGACGCCTGATTCATGATTACATCAACTTAACTATTCTGTCAAACAAACGGTTCAGGTTCTTTTATGGAGAATGTTTTGCAAGGACAACCCATATAATTAGCTATAATAAGCCGCTGCTTATTATGGAATAGTTAACTCACTTTTACAGTGCACGAAAATGCAGTCAACTAACTCACCGAACTAAACAGCGCCAAGTCAAAAGCATGGCTGGCATTAAGAGTCCTGATTCTTGTGGCTATATCAAGACGTTGCATAAACATTAACAGCAGCCTTCGATTATTTCTGTCCCAATCGACCCATTTAGACTTGTAAAGCTCATGGGGCAGCTTTAAACTTTGTTGTGTAACCTCGCTAAAAATGGGTTAAATAAAATTTCATTTATATAACTATATTCTTTTTGCAGACAGACTTACCCTGCAAAGTAACATAAGATGAATACTTGGCTGAGCATGCAGCTCTGATAGATAAAGTATTTTAGGAATACCAGCTTTTCGTCAGATAGCTGTAAGTATGATAATTAGAATTATTTATTGTTATACCTTATTACTAACTTGTAAACTTAATTAGGTACACTGTAAGCAACTATATTATTTATTAACCACAAAATATTATGGTAGAAATATATGATTCGTTATCAGCCGTCTTGACGTAATGCTTATAAGTTAAAGACAATTTTAATTTAGTTTTCAAAAACGAAAGCAATTTTAAGAAACCTAGTTTTAAATACTCGCTTATTATTATTTGCCATCCGACTAGACACACATTAATACACACTCTTAAATCATTTAAAACTTAATTTAAATTTGACTATTTTTCAACTTACAATTGACATGGCATAAAAGTTGGCTGTTAGCACGAGCACGGAGCACAAAATCTGTGCCGATATTGGCTTATACACCAAAGTCTGAATATCCGCCGCCAGTTCTGCCACCTTCATATGAAAATCAATACAGTCCTTCAGCTGCAACTCTATTTCTCCATCACTTTTCTTGACCCCATTGCAATTGTGTCCGATGCGTTGCAGTCGGAATGCCAAAATATCCAGTTGGCACCTCACGAAAATGAACATTGAACAGCATATCGAATCGAAGGATATATTAAAGAAACAGGCCCCTGACACAGCAACACATTGATAAAAGTACATTATCCAGTAGCCGAAGGAGCCATGAGCACCGTCAAAAGGATGATAGGTAGGCAGAGGCAAGTCAGTATTATCAATTGCATATTGGGTAAGTAACACCGAAAATAAGGCCAGTAAAGATAAAGTTCCATAACAGTTGCGCAAAGTGCGACTCAGTTCCCCGGCATTCACAAAAATGAGCCTTTCCTCATCTTTTTCGGGGCAAAATGTTACATTTTGTAAATTAGCGAAGATTTGGAGTAAAGCTTCATTGTTCAACTTGGTGGATATAACCTGTACATTAATTTCAAATAAAATTTTATTCGATGCATTTGTTATTTCAAAAATTTGTTTTAACCTTTAAGGTGTATGCAATGCATGTTGCCAGCATAAATAAACCCTTCACCACCTCATTCAGCTGACTTATATTGATCACAATGTGAAGTAAAAGCATCAGGTCTAACATTAATATCCAGAAGCAAAATACATGCCAGAAATTAATCCTATGCAGCAAACGTTTCCAGCGCACTGTATGCGGCCAAACCGAGTAAAAGTCAAGAATACGCTTCTGTCCTCCGTAAAAAACTTCCACGGTCGATCTAAATTTTAGCTGCATTTCGTCCAAAGCTTGAGCTACAACTATTGAAACCTTTGAAATGGGCCAAATTTTTAAAAGGCTGCTCTTATTGTGCCTTACGTAAACAATTAAAAACTCGTTAACTGCTTAACGATAAGAGATGAGAAAATGGGGAAAAGATAATAAAAAAAATGTTTAATGTGTTTATAAAAATATTGACTAAAAACAAATAAATTTATTAGCATACTCTTATAAAAAATACATTAATATTTTTGAAAACTTATTCTAAAATTTATAACAGTATGTAAAAGTTAAATAAAATGTAATAATATACTAGGTCCATCATTTTGAGCAGTGTGTGCAACGTAAGATAACCTGCTCTTGTATAATAGGCTTAGGACTGTTAAGTTTTTTTTTACTAAATTATTCAAGAAGCTTTGATGACGGAGGACGGATAATTTTCGAAATAAATTGGGCTGCACAAATTAAATGTTTGATTATTTATATAAAATACATTAGTTTGTTGTGGCTGGCACAAACTAGTGATTTGTATCAGGGCCCGTAAATCTTGTTGATTATTTGGACCTTGAAACTTATAAATCACACCAAATAATGATTAATGGTTAATGATTTATGAATTTGTGATTTCTTACATTTTTCTTCAAGAGCAATATTTTAAAAAAAATTATAAAATCAAGTAAGAAGGCTCTAGTGGAGAAATTCCGACTAGGAGATACCCAGAACCCTATAAAAGAACCTGAACCGTTTGTTTGACAGAATAGTTAAGTTCTGATGTAATCATGAATCAGGCGTTGCATAAAGAGCGTACGGCGAGTATTTATAACTATCAAGTGTGGTATCTAAGGTTGTTGGGCATGTGGAGACTTCAGCCTTATGCCACAAGGCAGCAACGGATTAGGCATCATCTGCGTTTTGGACTCATTTTTGTGATTGTTTCCATAATGCTGGTGTTCTTTGCAATCCGCGTCTTGGCAAACATTAATCAGCTAAGCGTCATACTTCAGGTGTTTTTTATGTTTGCCACCGAGGTATCCTGCATGTCCAAAATCCTTAGTATTAAGCTTAAAGATGTTAAGCATGCTAGAATCCTTGCTGTGATGCATTCTAAAGCCTTTCAGCCTATATCCTCCAGAAAATACCAGATTTTTTTGCGTGGCTCCAAACGCGCGAGTAAATGGCGAAACTTTTAGTCACTCAATGGTTTGTGGATAGCAGCGCCTTGCCTTTGACTATGTACGAACCGTGCAATCTGGCCAGACACAGCTGTTACTATGGACTGTATTTGTACCAGGTGCTGTCACTGATGCCAACCTGCTGGCTGAACATATCTTTTGATTCTGTATGCGGCTCACTTCTCTTCTTTCTGGAGACCCAGCTGTCCATGCTGGCTGCACGCCTGGAGAGCTTAGGCGCTGCTCAATCTATGCAGGATAACAAGCGCACTGCGATGGAATTGCACGATTGCTGCGTATATTATGGTAATATTGTGAAGCTGAAGGAGATGGTGGTTGGTCTGATCAGGGTTCCAGGTTCGGTGCAGATGCTTTGCTATGGTTATGATGGCCTCATATCAGTTTGTTATGCTTTTGCAAGTATTTATTATATGCTATGCAGCTGACGAGATGAGCGGTCGAAGCTCGTTGCTTTCCCATGCACTGTACAGCTCGGAGTGGACAACCTGGAACAGGAGCAATCGCAAACTGAGTCTGTTAATGATGATGCGCTTTAGTGAGCCACTGGAAGTCCACACCTTAAACCACGCACAGAGTTATAGTTCCCTAACCTTTGCATCTGTATGAATATTACTTTTATTAGTTTCTACCTATTTAACAGATTGTCAACTACTCATATAGCTATTTTGCTTTGCTCAAACGTGTCAACAGTTAAATTTGGCGGTGACCGTTTTCTTGGCTTCATCATTGACTGCACGCATTGGCAGCAACACATATCGATAAGCAATACACTGAACACTTTCTGATAAGTAGGTTTTATACCCTGATCCCATTAAAAATAGGAAAAAAGGTTATAATGGTTTTATGCAAAAGTATGTAACAGGCAGATGGAAGCATCTACGACCTTATAAAGTATATATATTCTTTATCAGCATCAACAGTCGAGTCGATATAAACGTGTCCGTCTGTCCGTCTGTATGTATGAACGCGTCGATCTCAGAGAATATAAGAGCTTGAGACTCCAGATTTGGAACTTAAGCTCGCCTAATCCCTAGGCAGTACAAGTTTGTTTTCGATTTTCGATAACTCTTACCTTTTTGATATAAACATGGGATCGAAACCAATAAAATTGGAATTATTAATCAAAATAATAACCATCTCTTAAATTTTTATTAAAATCGTTTGAGAAACACCGGAGATATAAGACATTTAAGTTGTGTATGCAGTATGCAGTATGTGCGTACATACAAACACACATACTTGCAAACACTGACTGTACGCGTAAAGTATAGGGATCAGGGTATCGTCTAGTCGGGATTTCTCCACTAGAGCCTTCTTACTTTTATTTTTAGAAAAATTTTGTTTTATAAGTTTACCAAATTCTATAAAATGTGAAACTGTAATTTAAATATGAAATACCTAACATTGGTTATATTAACAACGATTTTAATGCAAGGTAAGTAAAGAATTCATTTAATCGAACTATTTGTAATAAATATTGTTGGGACAGGGAAGCGATTGTCAACTAACTCAATATATTGTTAAAAAACACAAATCGAATATTTATATACAGCGGATCCTATCAGCTGCTGCGCACTGAGATTGTACCACGCAATTTGGCCCTCAAAGTGTTCTGCAACGAAAGTGATGTGCTGGAAACGCAAAGCCAGTACAAAAAACTCGCCAATGCAGAAGACAATTACGCAAAGTAGAGAAGCTGCCTACCCCACAAGTTTGTATACCGTGGGATAGAGAGACAGCAGCTAGAGCTCTATCGTTCCTGCTATGATGCAAAGAATGGGCGAGTGCTGCACACTCAAAGTTACGTATACGTCGAGACTTCTGTAAGGCATAGTAATTTAGCTTAAAACAATACTTTAAAGTAGCTGTAAACCGGCCTTTTGTGGATTTTAACAACGGATCAGATATTCACACCTTCGAAAGCGGTTTTTTTCTACCATTTAGGAGAACACACATTATGATTTATTTTGAAACCCTGCTAAAATATTAATAAAACACTTAAGCGCGTTTCTTGTGACAGTCCACACTTGGATAACCTTTTTATTGCTTTTAAGAAATTTTCTGGATAAACTTTGTAAAAACAATAGATGTTTGGTTGTTAGCTGAGCTTTCTCTTATCGGACTTTCTTTTTCATATGTTCGATATTGTGGTACTGTACTTTGCCTGTGGCAAATATAAACATGTTATAATATAATAACATTTTTTTGACAATTTTTTCCAATTTTGTTACTTTATTTTTTTCAACTTTATTAGATATCTTTATAATACATATTTATGCAGTATATATAGTGAATATTTAACAAGTATTTAAACGTTGTATACGTCGGATAAAATAAAAAAAAATTTTAAAACACGTAGAATTAGAAAAGATAAAATAAAAACAAAATTTAAGCGAAATGCTATGGCAAAACAGAAACGATGGAATAAAATAAACTAAAAAATAAATCTTTTATAAAATGAAGCATTAAAAAACAGGACGAAAAACTCTTGCATGTTTCACTCAATATTTAATATTGGGCTGATTTAAAGGGTAAATGTATTGCTACTTCTTCAAAATTGCTGCGCGAAATCTCATATCAATTGAAACTTATATAGAAATAAAATAAATATATATATATATATGTGTGTGTAATTGTTATACGAATGTGATTGATTATCAATTAATTTGAAAGCAATATTTCAATGCTAATATTTAACAGCATGCAATGTACAAAGAACTGCCTTTTAACAAGTTCAGATATGAAAATATTTAAATGTTGTCCTGCTTATTGATCAATTTCAAAACAGCTTTGCCACCTTGCACATCCAAAGCATAGAGACTGCTATCCTTTATCTCATTGTTAAGCACCTCGTCGGTGACGCTAACAAGAATGCCCGACGGACCCGAAATAAACACGCTGCATTTGTTAACATCGTTGAAAATGTTTGAATCACTGCCCGAGTACTTTGAATGCAAGCCCCAATTGTTGTAGAGCGTCGCGGTTGCTGCTGCAGCTGCAACATCGCCACTCTCCACCGAGCAAGAAGCACCGCCCTTAGCCATTAACTCGTATATGCCTGGCAACTTGTATAGCTTTTGCTGCAACTCTTTGGCCGTGTTGGACAGTAAGTAAATGGCATTGTAGCTACAACCATCCATGCTGGCATAGAGCGTCAAACGTGGGGCAATAGTTCTATCAGGAATAGTTGAGAACATATTTATTATATTATAGTATAGATATAGAAAGAACACTTTTAATTTGAATTTAATTAAACCTATGGTGGTGGATTATTTAACAGTCAAAATCTATTTATTAAAACTAATGGTAAATTAAAATGTTGATAAACAGAAAAAAACACAATATGAAATTTAAAAAACTATTACTTTACCTAATTAACGATCGATTGCTTAGGTTTTTTGTGGTAAAAAGGCCTTAAGTTTTCAACACTAAGAATCCGATGGGCCTAACAACAGTTAAAACGTATTTAAGTTTTCTCCGATCGAACCAGTTTTGAAACAATATTTTTCAGATACTATGCATAAAAAAAAAAATATCTACGTACATCAAAATTGTTACGAAAAAAAAACTGTTTTCAATTTACATTTGAGCTTAAAAAGCGTTGAGTTTTATCGAAATTAAAAGCTAAAAAACTTACTTGGCGCGCAAAATATTGAACATACGTATGCCATCGGCAAGTCCACAGATTTGTATAAGATCCTCCTTGGTCATACTAAACATGCAAAATGTGAAAGCATTAAAAAGGGGGATAAGCTTTCAGTCCAGTAAGAACTTTGCTAAGCTTACCGCATGATATCCGCTCCCGAGAATTGGGCAAATGTGGTAAGATACGCCGTCAGGCGATGATTGGTCAGCCATTGTGTCACTTGTGCTGGCGTTGAGTCTGGCAATATGTTCTGGTTCTAAATACGCGAAAAAGAAATCAATTTAGATATTTGTATTTGCACGTCTGTGTGTGTGCATTAACATACATAATCATCCATATCCGCTGGCACATGCTGTGGCGATACCATATTTGTGACATCCATTAGTTTCAATGTTGACGAATTTGTTGATGTCACTGAATTGATCGCAATGGGGCTACTGCTGCTGGCCGCCGGTGATGCACTGCTTGCAAATGGTAGCATCCCATCATATTTTGGTATATGCACCGGCGAATTTGGCCACAATTTCATACTGCAATACAAGAAAAAGTTTATTACAAATTCGGTGTTGTCTCGAGCTATATATACAAGCGCATGATCATGAATTCTGAATGAAAAATCAAAGCAATCCAACAGCCACACACACTTTAGTTACAGCATGTTTTTGTGCACGCTTCGCTCTCTTGTTTTTATACCCTGATCCCATTAAAAATGGGGAAAAAGGGTATAATGGTTTTGTGCAAAAGTATGTAACAGGCACAAGGAAGCATCTCCGACCCCATAAAGTATATATATTCTTGATCAGCATCAACAGCCGAGTCGATATAGCCATGTCCGTCTGTCCGTCTGTATGTATGAACGCGTCGATCTCAGAGACTGTCCGTCTGTCCGTATGTATGAGCCAACCGATCTCAGAGACTATAAGAGCTAGAGACTCCAGATTCCGAACTTAAGCTCGACTAATCCCTAGGCAGTACAAATTTGTTTTCGATTTTCGATAACTCATCCCGTTTTCGATATACATACGTGATCGATAACAACAAAATCTTGTATTTTGAAAACTTTGAGATGGCATTTGAAATATTAAACAAAATAATGACAATCTGTGAAATTTTTATTAAAATCGGTTAAGAAACACCGGAGATATGGGACATTGAAGTTGTGTATGCAGTATGCAGTATGTGCGTACATACAAACACACATACTTGCAAACACTGACTGTACGCGTAAGGTATAGGGATCAGGGTATCGTCTAGTCGGGATTTCTCGACTAGAGCCTTCTTACTTGCTTAAGTATGTAACATGCAGAAGGACCCCATAAAGTATATATATTCTTGATCATGTATGTATGAACGCGTCGATCTCAGAGCCTATAAGAGCTAAAGAGTCCAGATTAAGCTCGCCTAATCCCTAGGCAGTACAAGTTTGTTTTCGATTTTCGATAACTTTTCCCGTTTCCGATATACACATGGGATCAATAACAACAAAATATTGAATTTGGAAAACTTTGAGACAACGTTTGATACACATAACAAAATAATGACAATCTGTGAAATTTTTATTAAAATCGGTTAAGAAACACCGGATATATGGGACATTGAAGTTGTGTATGCAGTATGCAGTATGTGCGTACATACAAACACACATACTTGCAAACACTGACTGTACGCGTAAAATATAGGGATCAGGGTATCGTCTAGTCGGGATTTCTCGAGTTTAAGTTTAAGTGAGATCGACTCGTTCATACATACAGACGGACAGACAGACAGACGGACGGACAGATCTATATCGACTCGACTGTTGATGCTGATCAAGAATATATATACTTTATAAGTTCGGAGATGCTTCCTTCTGCCTGTTACATACTTTTGCACAAATTCATTATACCCTTTTTTCCCATTTTTAAAGGGATCAGGGTATAAAAAGTAATCTTTAAAGATGACTCTGTGAAAATCATCTGAAATAAATACAGGCAAAGAGAGAGAGGGGGAGAGTGTGCAAAGAGAAAGAGATAGGACTAATAAAATAAATAACTGGTTTTAGGTTCACTTAACAAGTCAAGTGTATTTCCATATCAAATAAGTAAATAAAGTTAGTTAACTACAACATCTTTTGAGGGAAATTCCATAAGATAATTCATGTAAATTAAAAAAAAAATTCATTTTACAAAGTGCATATATATACATGGATATATATATAGTACTAAAACTGTCTGCGTTATGCAAATAAAGTGAGGTAAACAATTCAACAACTAACCGTTTCATACTTTGCATTTAACTGTTAAACTACCTTTTGTAACTGAAAGCGAGCGCTCTTTAAGCCCCCATCAATAAATCAAAAGCAAACTCGTTTAGAATTTCGCCTACTTCCCCATAAATTAAGAGCTTGTAGTGCAAACAACAAAAATAATATATATAAAGAATCTTAACAACAAAAAAGAGTATAGGAAAAACGCAAAAAATTGAAGCGAAATGGAACAACCATTGATAGATTGCTAGATTTTTACTAATTGTCAAAAGGAACCACGAAATAAGTTTATTCAATTTAAGCCAGATATAAACTGATCAAACAATTGATTGCGCTAAAATTTATAACAGTTACATAATGAAAACGGACATATTCTTTTTATTATTCCCTTCAAGATTTGAAGCTAGTCTCGATACTAAAAACTTATTGACCTCCGCACCGCTCCACAACTGTCATTACCGACATTTACCCAAATCTATAACGGTCGAATCCAAACAATTTAGAAGACTACAGTCTGCATAGATTAATTGGTAACCTTAGACTTGTACGGATAATCATATACGATAGTATATACCAGAATCGAAAAATCGATGCGTTCATAGAGATGCTTTAATTTATAGGGTTGGAGATTATCCCTTTTTTTCTGTTCCAAACATTTGCTCAACTTCATAATACCCTTTTTGATTGATTTTCATTGGATTCAGGGTAAAAATAATTGTGATGTGCATAATTGATTATTTTATACTTTAGTTAAACTTTACTCTTTTGAAATATTTTCTTGTTATTAGAAATATGTTTAAGTAGGTTGCGGATGACGTTTTCTAAAATACCTTATGCAAAAAAAAATTTAAAGTCGAGAAATCCCGACTAGACGATGTTCAATGTTCCATATCTCCGGTGTTTCTCAACCGATTTAGATAAAAATTTCACAGGTTAAATCTTTAAATCTTTCAAACGCCGTCTCAAAGTTTTCCAAATTCAGGATTTTATTGTTATCGATCACATGTGTATATCGAAAACGGGATGAGTTATCGAAAATCGAAAACAAACTTGTACTGCCTAGGCATTAGGCGAGTTTAAGTTCCAAATCTGAAGTCTCTAGCTCTTATAGTCTCTGAGATCGACGCGTTCATACATACAGACGGCCATAGCTATATCGACTCGGCTGTTGATGCTGATCATGTGTATATATACTTTATGAGGTCGGAGAAGCTTCCTTCTGCCTGTTACATACTTTTGCACAAAACCATTTTACAATTTTTACCCATTTTAAATGGGTTCAGGGTATGAAAAGTACTCACTATTCGGGACTGTAGCAGCCAGTTTTTGATGCTGGAGCTATCAGATCCAATGATATATCATTCATAATGGTGCACTCGTAGCTGGGCTGAAATTTTTCCTGCTCCGATTGTGGACGCTTTAGTATCTTTTCGCGATCCTGTTTGTGCTTGCGATCGGCCCCCTTAAGCTTAAAGACCTGCAGACAAAAAATTCCAACAAATCGATTTAGCTAGTAGCTTGTTATTTTTTTTGTTCGGGCCAATACTCACCTTAATCTGACAGGCAGCTGCATGCACCGCCTGTTGGCCATTGAGTGCGGCCAGGCCGGCTATGGAGCCGCTGCTGGCATTTCCAATTGCTGTACGATTATCTGATGCGACCGGCGATGTGCCTGCTGGTGTGTTGTTGTTGCCGTTAATATTGCCGCCGTTGGCACCGTTGCTGCTGGTGCTGCTGCTAGTGCTGCTGCTGCTTGAACTGCTGTTGCTGCTATTTGCTGAATTTGAATTTTCTATATAGGTTTCAATTTGTAGCCGAAATGGTACACCCTTTTCACCACCGTGCTTCTTTGGTGTAAACTCTGTTGAAATGCAATTGACCTTGACATAAACACCGACCTCCTTCAATGGGTCCCAAAAGATTTCCACAGTGTTCAATGCATTCGAGCTCAATGGCTGCGAGACATGGCACAAGCCATATGATAATGGTACATCTACCTCAATGATGCGATCACCAGGACGCGATGCTTGCCATTGTTTCATCTGTTCGCGTTCCATGAACTGCAATCGACGCTCATGGAAACAGATTTTGATAACGCTCTGCAAGAAAAACGGAAACACACATACACACATGATTCTCCCTTGAGTACAAGGTTCAATTTACATAAAGAAAAGGAGTGGTAATTTTTCTATCAAGAAAAATATATATATTATATTGTATTCAGACATTGCGCATACGCTTGCATCAAGTTTCCGTTTTTTTTTTTTTGCGTATAAATTAAGTTTAATTGGAGCATATTAAAACCAATTAAGATGCACACACACAAATTACTTTAATTTTTCAATATCTACACAAAAAGTAACAAGCTATCAAGTACATAACTGTCCTCAGTCTCTGTTGATGTCGGCGTTCACTGCGCTGCCAACAATCATGTATATAGTATGTTGTCAACAAGCGACGACCAGTTGCACACAGTATATACTATATAGTCTTAATGGAAACAACCATAACAACAACTCAGTAAATTAAAAATGAACTTATTTTTTGCAAATTAGTTTGAACTCAGCGCATGAGATAAGCGAGAAAAAGAAGAGACATGAAGTTTTTGAAAGGATCATTTATAAGTCTAGCAGAGATACTAATCAAGTTCAAATACTTTTAGCTTCGACATTTCACTAACCTTCAAAATCTTATCACGGTAAAAAGATAAATCGCCAATTTTCTTCAATTTGATCTCATAGCTCTGACCCTGATTTAGGTAGGTCAAAGTCTCTTCATTGTTCTTTGTTGCAATTGAGGTGGCCGCAGCCAAAATGTACTGAAATCTGAAAAAAATAAAAATTTAATAATAAATAATGATAATCATAAAAGATCATAATTGTGCTATAATCCACAAAAAAAGTTTTTTATTAAATTAATTTGCCCATCTCATCTTTAAAACAAGTAAGAAAGCTCTAGTCGAGAAATCCCGACTAGACGATACCCTGATCCCTATACTTTACGCGTACAGTCGGTGTTTCCAAGTATGTGTGTTTGTATGTACGCACATACTGCATACTGCATACACAACTTCAATGTCCCATACCTCCGGTGTTTCTTTACCGATTTTAATAAAAATTTTACAGATTGTCATTATTTTGTTTAATATTTCAAATGCTATCTCAAAGTTTTCAAAATTCAAGATTTTGTTGTTATCGATCACATGTGTATATCGGAAACGGAATGAGTTATCGAAAATCGAAAACAAATTTGTACTGCCTAGGGATTAGGCGAGCGTATGTTCTAAGTCTGCTATCTCTAGCATTTATAGTCTCTGTGATCGACGCGTTCATACACACGAACGGACGAACAGACGGACAGACGGACATGGCTATATCGACTCGGCTGTTGATGCTGATCAAGAATATATATACTTTATGGAGTCGAAAAAGTTTCCTTCTGCCGGTTACATACTTTTGCACAAAACCATTATACCCTTTTTACCCATTTTTAATGGGTTCAGGGTATAAAAAGTGAGAAAGATATGGGCACAAGTTTTGTTTATCGATTTTTATTAAGGACTTTTTAACATTATATGAAATTTAATCTAATTGGTTAACATTTGTTAACGGGAAATTTCTTTAACTTCCTACACATAGACAAATACGATAAGTAAACCAAAATCACCTTAGTAAAATTTAAAATCTCTTCAGTAAATGTAAAGGTGTTGAAATTTTTGTACATCAAACAAATAAGATTTGAAACAGATTGTATAAAAATCATAACATAAGTAACCTCTTCAATATTTTACTGGGCTGAAATTATATCGTATGTACTCTACGCATGTTTTGTGTTTTTGTTTCTAGGTAAGTTGTTTACTTACTTGTGATCCTCTCCATGGGAGGCACCACTGGAAGAACTCGGTTCAATTTTGGTCGTCTCGCCGGCGGTGAGCTGCTGCTGCAATCCAGAGCGTGCTGCAATTTATCAGTTCATGTAATTGTAAAAAATATTTGACTATTTAGTTATATATTTATTATATATACAGTTCTAGGTATTCGCATATAAATAGTGAAAATGACTTTTATTGGATTTTGATCCACATACGTAGATCTCCTTAAGCACATTCGGGCAAAAACATAAATGGGAGTCAATTCGACAAATAGCTATTAAACAACAATTTTTATCGAACTTTGATATGAATTGAGCCAAATTCGACATAAAAAATACACCGTAACAATCAATTTTCAACCAATATTCCCTAAAATTTGTATGCTGTCTATTATTGACAGGTTAAGATCCAATCGGTCAATTAGTTATACATACTACTTGCAAAAAACATATATAGATACTTTTAAGTGTTAGTTGTTCTTACACGACAGTGCATAAGCCTCGTTGCTCGATGTAGTTTTGGTTTTTTCAACTGAAGCTGCATTTCCCTCGGCATTGCCATTAAGTTCGAATTCCGATGCGGATGGTGAACCTTGCGGCGAGCAACACCCGCAAATAAGGACAGGGTTCAACTCATGCTTCCCACTGCCACCACTTTTGCTGCCACCAGCTGCTCCTGTTCCTGTTCCACCCGTTTCGTGTGTCTGCCCCGAGCGCTGTGGTGAAGCTGATTTGTCGATCTTGCTAACGACAGAGCTAGTGTCTAAGGATAGCTTCGAATTTGTTTTAAGCTGCTCCGTTTGCGGCTCCTGTTTTAGTGACGCCAAGCTCGGTGAGAACGATATAAAGTTATCACTACAAAAACAAAAAAAAAATATACATATATATTAGCATTAGCATATAGTATTAAATTATAGCACCCATCAGCTGTTCCTCTATTCTACCCAATTCACTTACTTGTTCAAATATGAATTGCTATTGAACTCGGCGTTCAAATCAAATCCAATATCGTCGCCCCAGCTGTTGCGACCTGTAAAGCAACAAATGCCAGTGTAAGAAAGAGAGAGAGAGAGAGAAATTTGTGTTGATTTTTAAGCTAAATATATCTTCACATCTTGGTCAATTTATAAAAATGTTCAAGGTGGTTTTACATGTCAAAACAAGAAAGAAGGCTCTAGTCGAGAGATCCCGACCAGACGGTACCCTGAACCCTATACTTTACGCGTACAGTCAGTGCTTGCATGTGTGTGTGTGTGTGTGTACGTATATACAGCATACTTTACTCAACTTCAATGTTCCATATCTCCGTTGTTTCTTAACCGATTTCAATAATATGTTCACAGACTGCCATTATTTCGTCTGATGTTTCAAACACCATCTCAAGGTTTGCCAAATTCAAGATTTTATTGTTATCGATTCCATGTTTATATCAGAAACGGAAAGAGTTATCGAAAATATCGAAATAAACTTATACTGCCTAGGCATTAGCCGAGCGTATGTTCCAAATCTGCTATCTCTAGCATTTATAGTCTCTGTGATCGACGCGTTCATACATACGAACGGACGAACAGACGGAAATGGCTATATCGACTCGGCTTTTGATGCTGATCAAGAATATATACATACTTAATGGGGTCGGAAATGCTTCCTTCTGCCTTTTGCACACTTTTGCACAAAACCATTATACCCTTTTTACCAATTTTTAATGGGTTAAGGGTATAAAAATACACACAAAAAACTAATGGAGATTGCATTAGGTTCCGTTCTATAGGAATTGGATACATACTTTGAATCTTGCGAGACAATTTATTCACAAGCCAAATGACGCTAATAATGACAAGTTATGTAGACTGAAATATTTTTTTTTTTGTTAAGATATTGTCTACCTGCTAAGAAACACTGTACCTATTACCACTATCAGGCACTTTTAATTACTTTTAAAGTCTCAAATTTGTTTTGCTAGTTATTGGTACTGAAAACATTAAAACGACTACACTGACTGACCAAAGTTTGTGTTACATATATTCAGACTGGAACTTTTCACACAGCTTGTTAATTTGTCAACAATATATAAAAGCCAATTTTTTACAGTGGACGCTCACAAATTAGAGCTCTCGGAGATTAGATTCTTCCAGAAATTAGAACCAGTGTTTTCAGCCGCGATTCAAATTAATTTTTTTTATTTCTTGTACATTTTAGAAGAAATTTGTTAGAAAATAAGAATAGAATATTGGAATCACCCAACCATTTGTGCCTTTTTGTTATATCTATATTTGGGCATTCGCGTGTAAACATTTTAAACACATGCACATGTTCGGTGGAAAAAACTATGTGAAAACAAGTTAAAAATGTCGAACAAGTTTAAGAAATCACCTTGTCGTTGGAAGCTTAAGCAAAAAAATAAAAACAACTCGATGAAGGCATTGTAGCGCATTATTCAGCCTCAGTTTTATATATCGAAAGAGGAGTTAATATTAAAATTCATATTTAACACAAAGTTAGCAAAAAATAAATTCTTTAAATCGCTGAATATCCAGAAATGAAAGCTTGTGATTTCTAATGGTTTTAATTAATAAATCATTAAAATATTAATTTTTAATAAAATAACTCCCACCCATCCAAATTTTTGACACTTTAAAAGAAGTCCTAAAACTACCCCAGGAACCAACTGGTTCTAATTTGTGTAGCTTAAGTGTCAAGTTAATAATATTTTAAGAGCAATACTCAAAGCCGATCCTAAATAATAAGAATCAAAGCTAGGCGGGACGCTATAGAACGCCAAATTCGAAATGCGAAAAAAAATGGAAAAAATGCAATGGAAGAGCCTATGCTATATAAGCTGAAAGTGAATACAACTTATATAAATTCACAAGCATAAAAAATTTGTATAAAAAAAAATATATATATATATTACAATGTATGAAAGTGTTGCAAAGAAAATTGCTTTAATCGTTGGTTCTGAAAAACGTCGACAATTTTGTGGCCTTATCTGAGAGCATTTGTGGTGCTGATTTCATATTTTATATTTCATATTTCTTGATAAGCCAGCACTCGTACAGCAATAGACCCCCTCTCAGTCCCATATTAACAGTCAGCTTTACGTTTCTTTTTTGTAAAGAGTTAAAATTATATGGCTATGTCAGTTGTTGTGGAAGCTGTCGCTGTCGCGACCAATGGCAATCGTGGTTGGACTTTGCGTGATTTCGGCAATCTGTGATTTCGATGCTAAAAATATGTTCAGGTTTTTTTTTATTAACCTTGTAGTAAGTTCCCCTTAGTTTTCAAAATTTTTTGCTTAAATATAAGATTTAAAGTTATAAAATTGAGTGTTCATCAACTCTGCTTGTTCTATTCAACAGTGCTCAATTAATTAACACCATGCCTTGCACATATGTGTGAAGTTAATTATAGGTTTTAGTCGCTACAATATAAAAGAGAAGAGATATAGAAATTAAAATCATTGTCTTAATAATATATCTTGAAAATTTCTATATAATATGGTCAATTTTATTGTTATATATTAAAAGCTGGCATCCGCTGAGCGTTGGAAATATATATATAACAGAATATCGATTCTTACTAGTTTTATACAGATAGAAAATTAGTTTTTAATGAAAAAAATAAGAAACATCTGATGAATAACTCATTTGGTTTAGTTTCTATTAAAATTACCAAGTCAAGGGCAGAGCTTAATTTATTTATTTTTATACAATTTATTTCTATGATAATTCGCAGTACATATTTTTTTTTAATTTAACCAAGCAGTAAAATTTTTAATTTTTTAACTGCCCCAAATAGTTAGAACTTTCATGTTTAGTATTAAAGAACTTCAAAATGCAGTTTTGGAAGAAAACTTTAAATTTGATTCTACCTAAACTTACTTTACTGTAGGTTTGTGATCAATTAATGTTTGTTTAAATCCTAAATGCTAAATCACGATATAGGCAGTGGTCACTAAAAGTTAATTTTATGATGAACACACAACTGCACAAAAAAATCTCATCGATATTAAATAATTAATTAGCAAATCTCTGTTTTGTTTAATAAAATGATTAACATATCAGCACAAGTTTGATTTGCTGCATGCCATATTGAAATAAGATCAAGATTCAAGAAACCCAAAGTGAATACACTATATACATATATAATTTAACGCTCTGGATATACAATCTTTTTATCCATTTCGTACACCCACCCGCTAATTAATTGCACGTTGCAGAAACGCAAGCTTAAAACAAGCAAAACGACCGTGGAAACTGGAAAAGCACTACCAAATAGACAAGTTTTTTTTTTACAATTTTTGAATGTTTTTTGAATATTGGATTATAAAACAAGTAAGAAGGCTCTAGTCGAGAAATCCCGACTAGACGATAGCCTGATCCCTATACTTTACGCGTACAGTCAGTGCTTGCAAGTATGTGTGCGTGTGTGTACGACCATACTGCATACTGCATACTCAACTTCACGGTTCCATATCTCCGGTGTTTCTCAACCGATTTTGATTAATAATTCAAATGCTATCAAAAATTTTTTCAAATTCAAGATTTTGTTGTTATCGATCCCATGTGTATATCGGAAACGGGATGAGTTATCGAAAATCGAAAACAAACTTGTACTGCCTAGGAATTAGGCGAGCTTAAGTTCCAAATCTGCAGTCTCTAGCTCTTATAGTCTCTGAGATCGACGCGTTCATACATACAGACGGACAGACGGACGGACGGATAGCCGGACAGACGGACATGGCTATATCGATAGCTGATAAAGAATATATATACTTTATGGGGTCGGAGATGCTTCCTTCTGCCTGTTACATACTTTTGCACAACTTCATTATACCCTTTTTCCCCATTTTTAATGGGATCAGGGTATAAAAATGTAGAAGGGATCAGTTATCTACACTAACTTAAGAAATTGGTGGTACGTAGATAATAACAATAAACATACAAGAAAGCTCTAGCACGACTAGGAAATACCCGTAACGATAGCACTCCTGCGCTAAAGCATGATGACTAAACATCAATCTACGATATTTTCATAATTTTGTCTATAGTATGTCCGAGTTCTTAAGAGTTTTATCAATTATATGTGCAACAAGTAAGAAGGCTCTAAGATCGAGAAATCCCTGATCACTATACTTTACGCGTACAGTCAGTGTTTGCGAATATGTGTGTTTGTATGTACGCACATACTGCATACTGCATACACAACTTCAATGTCCCATATCTCCGGTGTTTCTTAACCGATTTTAATAAAAATTTCACAGATTGTCATTATTTTGTTCATTATTTCAAATGCCATCTCAAAATTCAAGATTTTGTTGTTATCGATCACATGTTTATATCGAAAACGGGATGAGTTATCGAAAATCGAAAACAAACTTGTACTGCCTAGGGATTAGGCGAGCTTAAGTTCCAAATCTGGAGTCTCTAGCTCTTATAGTCTCTAAGATCGGTTGGCTCATACATACGGACAGACGGACGGGCAAACGGACATGGGTATATCGACTTGGCTGTTGATGCTGATCAATAATATATATACTTTATGGGGTCGGAGAAGCTTCCTTCTGCCCGTTACATACTTTTGCACAAAACCATTATACCCTTTTTACCCATTTTTAATGGGATCAGGGTATAAAAACTTGTTAAGCGTATGGTTTAAGAGTGGTTATGTTCCAAATTTCACCCAAGCTCTACAAGCTCTATCAAACCTTAATGACAGAGATCACAATACTATACTCGGAATACTTTAAAAGAACACGAAACACATAAACAGATATACATTATCATATGAACGATTAAACATTTAAATTCAACTAATTTTTAATCCCAACTTTACCCAGATTATTCGATGTTATTTGTTGCATTGTTACCTGAATGCTTTTCACGTTTGTGTTTATCTTTCTCTTGAAGTGACACCTTATTGGGTATGTCGCCCGATTGTTGTGTTGGCGAAGTTTCACTTTGACCGATATCCAATGAGTCCCAATCCATTCGTCTTTTGCGTGAACCACTGTCTAAATAAATTGTTCGTACGTCGATTATTTGCGGTCCTGGCGAATCTTTCGACTGTGCGTCTGTAGTAAATCGAAACGTATCGATTAGCCATTAACGAATGCGATGGTGTTGCTTTTAGATGTATTCGATGAGTCTTATTGGCAGTAATGAGTGTGTATATGATAAAATATCAATGGCATTCTTACTCACCTGTCCAAGATTTCTCAGAGTTCGGTGGTGAGTCAACAAAGTTAATGACTTGCTCAAAATCCGATCCAATATGCTGATGATGATAACCGCTGTTGAAATGACGATTTTGGACCTGGAGAGGAATTTTCAAGTTTAGATGGATTTTGTTTGGCAAGTAAATGAACCCAGCCTCTAAAAAACTATTCAAGTTCTCTTCCTATTTTTTACTTTTTGAAAACTGAACATTTATAAAATCGACAGTGCATGTAATGAACAATCAGTAGAATCGCCCGCCAGACCAGGCGTTGCCTCATCCATGAACATTATCACTAAAGTCTACCTAAAATGGTATACGGGGTCCTAAACCTTGCTGATAATAAAACGCTCTTATAAATACAGTTGCGAGAATTGTTATTATTCGTATTATCTCAGATCAGTGGCTGTGTGTGTGAGAGAGAGCTTGTTGTGTACATCATATTTATTGTTTTGAGTTTTTAATTTTTTTCTTTGGTGGGTGAGTGTAAAGAAAAATGGAAAATGAACATATTTAATTCACTTGATTCATTGCAATATTTATTCAGTATATACTGACATGCAAGAATAAGTTCATAAGAAATCATCTTTGTCTTGTTTTTTTTTTCTACTTTATTCCGCTCTCAAAAGATAAGCGAAAATGTAAACAATAACCACAAAAGCGAACTGTCGAATTTGTTGATTTGATTTGTCTGTACTATTTATATTAAATAGACGAAAAGTGAGCAAATTATTTTTCTTTAAAGCATCAACCCTTATATTATAGGATCAACATTGTTGATCTGTTACCTTTCAGTGGCAGTCAATTTGTTAAACAATTCTACATGTGCTCTCGAATTAGTAGTTATCGTAAGAGTTTCTGAATAAAATATCTACATACACATACGAAAATGCATGATGACTAAGCTTAGGTCTTCGATAGTTGCTGAGTTTCTCAACTAATCTTAATGAAAATCACAGATTTTATTTCTTAATAAACAATTGTTTCTAAAACATTTCCTTTAAAATTCAAGATTATGTTCGTATAGATTACATCTGCCTATCAAAATCTGGAAAAAATATCGATACTTTGAAACAATTTTTTACTGCCTATAGCTTAAGAGAGGTTTTACAGATTTTTTTTTCAATATTTTCAAGATTTTGTTGTTATTGATTACGCAGAAGTTAACGATGAAATGAAACAATTTTTTTTGTGCCTTTACCGAAGGAGAGGTTATGTTCGAAATTTCGAATCTCTAGCTCTTAAATTTAAGACATACGAACAAACATACATGACTATATTGATTCGGCTCTAGATCCTGATGTATAACATAAACGCAGATGTATTAACGGACAGTACATTCAAGTGGCCCAACGATACCAAGCAACGGCTTGTTAACGCGCGTACCAAAGCACAAAGCGACTAACCTCCCGCCCGTCCGACCGAGGAGCGCACCGCGTAGCGTGCGGTTACGAAGATCGCGAACATGTAGACAAATCAATTTTTTTAGGTTGCATGCAGATGTGGTACTACATGTTATGTGGGAAAGATTATTATATAATGCACATAAGATGCGAAAAGGGTAATGGATAGCATGGTTAATGTAACAAGCTTGAAGAGATATAAGTAAAAAATGTATATATATATATATGAATATATATATATATTTAAAGCGTTTGGAGATTCTTCCTTTCGATTATTACATACTTTTGCACAAAAACACTATTCCCCTTATACCCATTTCATAAAGAAGTGTAACCCACATATTATTCCCACATCAGAATCTAAACTGTGTAAAAGTACAGATAAAAACGTTTTTATAATACTTAAGTTGTTCTTATCTCACCTGATTAAGATTTTCACCGTTGGTCTGGTGCGTATAAATATTGTTGTTACTGTGGATGTTGTTATTGTTGTTGATACTATTATTATTCAGATACTGATGATGGTTTCGATTTAAATTGTTGTTGAATTCCATTTGGTCAAAATCGTTGAAAATGCTTAAATCGAATTTTGTTGATATTCGCGATTGTGAATGATGTTGCAATTGTTGTTGCCGGTGTGGTTGATGTTGTTGTTGTTGTAAATATTGTGGATCAAATATGCTTTGTAAATCCAAGAGGCCAGAATTTTGTGATAAAAGCGAAAGCGCCATTCGGTACGAAAGCGAAATACTTTTTAAATTTGTTCTCCTTTTTTAAAATTCACTCGCACAAACGTTTTAAATGTTAATTAATTAATGTTGTCTTCAGATATAATATCAGGAGATTTATGTATTTTTTGTTATTTATTTTAGTTGAAGTCGAAAATATCCGTTAATACGCACTATTCACAAGAAACACGGTGTTTTTCTATGGTGTCACCAACGAGCTTTCGCGTGCAATTTTTTCAAGGTTTTGTAGCCCTCTTATAAATAATATATTGGTTTCTATAAGTATATTTTATGCCTTTTTTTATGTATGTATGTTCAGCAACAAATATTAATTATATGTATTCGAAGTTATTTTTCGCGTTTTTTGTGCTATTAAGCTCAACCACTTTTTTATATTAAGCTCAACATTTTGTAGGGTTTTTTATGAGAACAAAGAAAATAATTGCACTATTTGTTTATTTTTTGATTTTTTTAGCACAGCACTTGGGTATTGGATACAACTAACAACCAATATCTATTATTTGTATGATGTTTAAGCAACTGTATGTGTAACTATTTTGTTGAATTGATAAAAAATTCGTTGTGCGTTTTTTTTTTTGGCGGGGTACAGCGCGATCTCTGACGAAATTAAAAGAGTACAAAAAACGAATTATATAGTTTCTTGATCCCAGTTGTCTCACGCTGGCGATGGCTTCTAAGTAGTGTATTTTCAATTTTTAACAGCATTTTGTTTCGCAAATACATATAGCTCGATTTCGACTGATATTCATTTGACATGCGTTGCAGTCGTATAACAGATTTCTCCATTTATCGTTAAGTTTGATTACTCGTGGTATTTAAAGTTTCCTTTTTATTTGGCTAGCAATTCCGCCTCCTTCTAGCCTCTATGTGGATCCTTTGCTTATCTGCTTCTGCTTCTTATTTTATTTTTGGGTTTTTTAAACCGCTGTCACAATAATGCAAGCATTCTAGTGATCTTGTGTATGAAAGGCTTGCGCAAATAACTTTGTTTATCAAATCTACAATTGTTAAAGTTCCTGTTCTCACATGCGCCGTAATAAGTTTTTCTAGCTTTTTTTCTCTTCTTTATAGCCGTTTACCACTCTGTCAGATATCTGGCGTTCTAATAAGGCACTTGTATGAGAAATTATGAGATTTGTGATCAAATGTTGCATTTGAATTTGTTTAACAACACTATTTGAAACACTATATTTGTGGATGTATTTTAATTATACAAATATTATTTTAGCTTTTTAAGAGACTCCGTTAGGGCAAACTATTCCGGACGCGTTTCTTTTTTGTTCTGTTTAGACATTTAGAGTGTGAAAATCGCTGCGAAGTTTTAGCAACAATATTTGTGCTGTTGCTTTTTAGTTTAATCGCTGCTCACATAGACGAAAGAGTAGCAGTACAGTTGTTGTTGTCGATGTATGCGTGTTATTTACAGAAGCCATTGGCGGTCTCTATTCATGTATGCGTGTGATCGCTTCAGTGTTGGTATGCGTATACGCACACGGCAAACTGATAAAGTTTTAAGTGCGTTCTTTCCGCTTGTGTGATAGAACGATTATTTTATTTATGTGTGTTTTTGGTTATATTTGTAATATTTAAACGTTTTTTTTATTGGAGCCTTTTTCAGCAGCAGTTCGTTTTTATTTTGTGTATTTTTTTTTGTATTTTAAAACGGGTTTTCGAGCTATAACCCTAATAGTTTAAATTGTTTAATCGAGTTAATTATCGAAAAAGAGTTTATCTCTTGTTTTGTTTGTTTTTATCGATCCGTTTTTTTATGTTTACATGCAAAATTTTTGCGATCGTTTTTTTATTATCCGTTGTTTGTAGACTTTTTCTTGCAGTTTGCAATTTACAAACATATATCCTTTATTTTTTGCTGGACATGTATTTTATCCCGCGCTATATTAATCCGAAGCGAGGCTTCGAAAAGCCCACAGAGACGAGCATTTTTGTGTGGCCAGTACCTTGGTCGAGCGTCAACCAACACGGACACGAGGTTAGAATATCAATGAGTTGGACGAATATTCGCCGTTAGCGGGAAACTACAGATACAGTTTCAATGTCAGTTTCGGAATTAAACACAAGCCTCAACGCACAAAAAGCGAGCGCGAGCCGACGACGACGTGACGATCAACTCAGAAAAAACCTAACTTGTTATTACGACGGACACGGCACGATGAGAGATTGTGAGCGACTGCGACTGAGGCGAAAGCGGCTGCTGCTGCCGCTGCTGCTGATGCTGATTGTTGATCAAGTTGATGATTGATGCGACTGCTCTGTTCTGCTGACGCTGGCGTTTTGCTGCTTTTCTAATTGACAACAATGTTAGCACGTTCCGATTGATTTCTATTGTTGTTCCTGCTGTTATTGTATCAGTTGTAAAAAGGATTTGAGGTGTTGTTGTTGTTGCTGCTGCTGCTGTTGCTGCTCAGCTGTTTTGCACATTTTCTTATCTGCTGTTATTTTGATTACTGCTGCAGTGATGTTGTGATTGTTTTTGTTTTTATTTCCTTTCCTTCTGCTGTCAAAACCTTTTATTGTTGTACCCGCGCTGCTGCGCTCTCACAATTCATACACTTTCGTCGACTCGCTCGCACACACGTGTTGCGCTCTTGGCTTTAACTACTTGTGGCTGCTTTTACTACGTTTCACTGTGAATGCCGTCCACACGACACAATAATAAATTAATTATTTCAAACAGAGCGAATTTTTCCTCGATTTATGTTGATTGCGCGTTGTACTTCCAATTAAATTCAATTCAATACGACTTTTAGTAGGTTTGCAAACTCGTTACATACATATACATATATAGACGTGTTTGTTTGTATTTGTGTGTGCTGCTCACTCAGAAGCTTTCAATGGCTGCCGTCTTTGCTGTTTTTGTTGTTTTGGTTTTATTGCGCGCACTGTTGCTGCGCGCGTCGATGACGTATTTTGGCACGCACACGTAATAAAAAGCGATGAAAACTGGGAGAGCCTTTTGAATAGGGCGCAAATACTTTTTTCCGTTTTTTTATTAAGCCGCAACGGCGTTGCGCCTAGCGCTGATTACACTTTTACGTTTGTTTTTTGGATAGACAAAAAACGTCGACGTGTAATTGCTGCTGCGCGTAGCTTTTGTTGTTGTTATCGATGTTGTTGTGGGTTGACCGTTTGGTTAGGTTGTTGTTGTTGTTGTTATGGTTGTTTTAGACTCGCAGTAAACTTGTGTTTTAGCCGATGGAAGCAAACGTACTGATTTTGGCGAGCGCACGTCAAACGCTAATATAAATTTTAGCTCTACGTTAACCAGCTGACTGACGTTTGTAGCTCTCTTTTGCTCTTGTTTGCCGAAGAAAGAGCATGGAGGACTGCGTTGTCGCTCATGTCAAACGCACATCCACACACACACAAATAGTACATATACTATTCATATGCAGATGCACATTGGAATGCAGTAGAAAACAAAAACAAAGGAAATTGTTATCATCACGCACTGGAAAGAAGACGAAACCGTAGTGTCAGACGGAAAGCACATTAAGTAAACAAAATTTTTTTGGTGCCTGACTTGCATTTAAAGCGATAACAGCAAAAACGCATAATATCAACAAAGAGGCGCAACAATTTGAGCAGCTGTTGCGCTTAATCGTTGTCTTTAAGAGCATCAACTAATTAAGAGCGACGAACGCTGCACCTGTCATTGAGCGTAATACGTGGGAGCATCAACGTTACTCTTAGCACCAAAAAAGTTTGTTTTTAATGACGCGTGAATGCTTTCTTATCCTTTGATCAAGCGTTATGTTGGCTGCGCTTAAATCCTAACGGTAAGATGCCAACATAAAATTAGTTTTAAACTCAATTTTTTTCACATTGACTATATCTGAGCAATAAAACTTAAAATATTTTGCTTTCATTCGTAAGATGTGCGACTGTGTTAATTAAACATTTAATTGATATAGACAATTTTGAAGTCTTCCAAAATGCTGGTTAATTAATAAAAACGGCAATTCAGTGGACGCTCGCAAATTGGAACCAATTGGCTTTTCGATTATATATTTTTGAAATATTATTATTTTAAGCTCAATGATTCGCTGGATCGCTTTTATCAAGTTGCTTCTTTTTTTGCTTAAGTTTTCAAGGATACATTTTTTAGGGCTTATTATACATTTAACTTGTTTTCCCTTTATTTTTACCACCGAAATCGTGCATGCGTATTAAATGTTTACATACGATTGACTCAATATTTAGATACAGCCAAAACACAAAAGAAATAGGACTACACGCAGTTGGGTGGTTCCCCTTTTATTTTCAATTCGTGTATCAACATAAGAAATAAAAAAATTTACCTTAAATTAAAAAAAAACTAAGAAATTAGAATTGCGGCTCTAATTTCAGGGCGTTTAATGCACTGAAAACTTCCGAGAGTTTAATTAAAGTTTTTATGTTTGATGCTTTCGATGTGCGTTTCTCAAATTGATGGCAATGACAGAAGTCGAAAATAATATTTTTCAATTGGATTTCTTTTATTTCCGTCAATAGCAAGGTTTCAAGTAATATTAATTTATTTTGCACAATGAAAACCAAAGTCTTAAAGATCAGATATTTTTCTTTTGTGTATCAAATAGAAAAGAAAAATGTTTGCCGACTTAGGTCTATGGCATGAATAATCTTTAGTGGCTTTAATTAGCAGCTATCAATAATAATATTAATTAACACAATGCTTGACATTTTTATTGATTTTTTGCTATAGTCATTCATAAATTTTTACGTGACAATAAAATAAGTAAATATTTTTAAAGTCGCATGTCAAATTTGACACGTGTAGACGGCTCACACAAAGTTAATAAATAGCTTATAATGAAAATTAATATAAAAAGTATATAAACTAAATTTATAGGACCTGTTGTGTGTTTTTAAATTTACGCAAACGGCTTTGAATTGGCCGCCTAAGTTGTCATATGTACAAGCGCGCTTTACAACACTGAAGCGATGGAAGCTACAACATCTGGCAAATATATCGATTACACTAACATCAACTCTTACACACCAAACCAAAACTGCATTGCATTTAGAAAACGCTGAAAACTATAATGGAATTATCGGCCATTAATCAAATCGAGGACAGAAAACCCACACTTACTGCCGACGGCCTGGTGCAAACATCAAACTCCCCCTTTGAGCCAACAACAACATCCACAACAACCGTTTCACAGGAGACGCAAACATCGAACGGCATCGGCATCGGTGGCCCCTTGACAGTCGACCAGCTAGACATCGAAATTTTGCCGATCATTTACGACATTGTGCGCTGGTAATTTAGTTCACTTTGTTAAAATTGTTGACATCAGTTGTTTTGCGCGCGCGTGTGTGTGTGTGTGTTTTAATGCTATAACAAACAAAATTTGCAGCGCCAACTGCGCAGAAATAAAGTTGACAAAATTTAAATATATATGTACTTATATAACGAGCAATGTTTATTTTCGTAGCGTGGAAAAGGATCCCCTCGAGAACACAGTGAAACTGCGTGAATCACAGGATTGCAACCACAAAGTAAGTAAGCATAAAAAACCAAATGATGCAATTTGAAAACTTGATTTTTGAATAGATCTTTGAGCTGCAAAAGCGCTTTGAATCGGCGCGTGACCAAGTTAAACAGCTGCCTGGCATTGACTACAACAAGGAGGAGCAACTGCAGCGTTTAGAACTGTTGCGCAGTCAGCTAAAGCTCAAGCAGCAACTAATACGCAAATACAAAGACACAGAGTTTTAAAAAGACAGCAATAATGGTGCTACGATTGCTTATGCGTTATTTGGCCAACAATGAGCAGCTAATCCAACGCATGGCTGACAGTTATCCGATGCGACGTGCAGCCCAAATTGTTGTCTCCCTCATGTATCGCACAAAGAGCATGGCCAGGGAGCGGGGATTGCACGAGATGACGCCAGAACGATTTAAGTTTGTGCTCAAGCTAAAACATCTTTAATAATTGCAAATTTATGTTACATATTTACTTTCCTTTTTTTCAGGTCTTTTATGAATATGTTTAAGACAAATGTAAGGCAGGAATTGGAGGGCGTTAAAAAGGAACTCAAGAACACACAAAAAAAATAACTAAATTAATATTATATATATATAATGAACTGATCTTTAGGACAAACAAACAATTATACAAAATTTTGCGGGCAACTTAAATTTAATTCTTTTTATACCCTGATCCCATTAAAAATGGGAAAAAAGGGTATCATGAAGTTGTGCAAAAGTATGTAACAGGCAGAAGGAAGCATCTCCGACCCCATAAAGTATATATATTCTTTATCAGCATCAACAGTCGAGTCGATATAGCCATGTCCGTCTGTCCGTCTGTATGTATGAACGCGTCGATCTCAGAGACTATAAGAGCTAGAGACTCCAGATTTCGAACTTAAGCTTGCCTAATCCCTAGGCAGTACAAGTTTGTTTTCGATTTTCGATAACTCATCCCGTTTTCGATATACACATGTGATCGATAACAATAAAATCTTGAATTTGAAAAAACTTTAAATGGCATTTTAATTATTAATCAAAATAATAACAATCTGTGAAATTTTTATTAAAATCGGTTAAGAAACACCGGAGATATGGAACCTTGAAGTTGAGTATGCACTACACAGTATGGTCGTACACACACGCACAAATACTTGCAAGCACTGACTGTACGCGTAAAATATAGGGATCAGGGTATCGTCTAGTCGGGATTTCTCGACTAGAGCCTTCTTACTTGTTATCCTTGATTTCGGATTTTTTAAAGCTTCTATATTTAATTGATTGCTTTAGCATTTGTTGAGGGGAAGGAAAGGGGGGGAGATAACTCTGGCCAAGGCTTAGAATCTCCTAGATCTTAGTAGTCACTGCCTGAACATAAAACTGTTGCAAGTTGTCTTAACCATTGTTGGCAAAGATATTTAAAAACTTAAATTTTCAAATGTCTAACTAGCTGTTTCGTCGATTTACTGTTAGTTTTCAACATATGTCATATGTTCATATTCCAGTAGAAATTGCACCATTTAAAGATTTTTAATAATCCATTTTTCAAGTTTTTTAAACAGTGAATTTATTTTGTAATTTAAATACGTTTAAACGTAAAAAGGAAAGCAAAATTTAATCAAAAAAGTTCTTATTTGAAGTCATAATTGTTCTTAATGTTCTTAATCAATTACCAGAAAACTAAACAAATTCAATTTTGATTTTTTTATGGTTAAATAGTTAACCACATTCATTGGCTCTTAAATCTTTACGTGGACAAAAACAAAATTACACTTTGAATCCGAAGCTCATAGCACATAGTATAATCAAAGTCGACGTTTTCCGGGAATCTTAACTGTAGCAAAATAGTTCATCTATCATTGCTCTCTTTATCAAATAGATATCAAAAAGTAGCTGTACGTCTCGCATTTAAGCACAACTGTTACGACAAATACTTAGGATCAGTTGTGGGCACTTTCTCATTTTCCATAACACGCTTGGAAGGAATAGCTAGAGAGCTAAAAGCGTCCATCTGCGAAATGTTTGATTTTGAAAATCTAAAAAATGTTGTGAAATTGATTAGTTTTGTGACGGCTCCGATGCAATGGCATCCACCAGTTTGCTGGAACAATTGATGCTTCCGTTGGGTGCCACTAAACTATTTTGCGTTCGATTGTTTCGTTTCCGTTTGCCGCCGCGCCGGCTGCCTTCGCGCCTCTCTGCTCCGTTTTGCTTTTGATCCTCGCCAGCATCCTTGCTACAGCCCGCAGCTGTCGCGCATGATGATCCGGTTGATGATGACCCTTGGCCATGATTACGCTGCTGTTGATTGTTATTACTATTGCTGCCATTGTGAGCACGCGACTGCATCTTGGCCGGCTTAGGTCGATATGGTGATGCCGCCGCATGTGGCATTGGTTGCAGTATATTACCAACGGCTTTGGTGCGACCCTCGCGGAAAACCAATCGCTGACCGGCACGTATGTATTCCGGCTGCTTGATGAAACGAAACTTGACGCGCGCCTTGTCGCCGGTTCGCAGGCAATCGCAGGACATGCGAACAATCGATGCCGTCTGCCTGATGCTGCCGCAGTGAACCATTGCCTGATAGCGAGCAGAGATCGTTGTTGGATGATGGAGTACGAGAATTTCGCCTTCGAACTCCCAGCATGCCTGCGGCTTCAGCTCCGGCGATACCATAACCATCCCCTTTCGCAAATATGTGCGCTTGATTTTCTTTAGGGCAAAACTTGCTGTTTGGCCACAACGCACCCGCTCCACATTCATCCGCTTGCGATGAATACTCTTAATGGTAATGGGTACAAAATTGCCCACAGCGTTTGGACCGAGCATGAGGACATCGTTGAGTTTAATAGTGCCCTGCAGGCAAGTGCCAGAGACAACAGTTCCAACGCCCGGCACAGAATAGACATCATCTATTTGAAACTCTGCTGGCAAATTCTCCGATCCTGCCATCCTTGTGCTTAACAGATTGAGGAACATTTTCAGCAGCTCTAGATTGTCACCATTTACATTCGACACCTGGAATATGGGGCACAACCGTTCGCTTACAAAATTTGTTGCACTGAGCACCACATCGTCCTGACTGCGCACCACCACCGGCACCTTCCGACAGCCCTGCGACTTGAGCATCTTGAAGAGCAATTTCATATTATCCTGCAGCACATTCGGTGGACACATGTCAATTTTGGTCACAACCACAAAAACTGGAACGGCCAAAGCAAGTGCGAGTCCAAGATGTTCCTTGGTCATGCCAATGATGCCGGCATTGGCGCCAATCTAAAAATTACGCAACATTTACATTTATTAAACTTTTTTCATTTCAAAACCCTTAACCCATTGAAAATGGGTAAAAAGGGTATAATGGTTTTGTGCAAAAGTGTGCAAAAGGCAGAAGGAAGCATTTCCGACCCCATTAAGTATGTATATATTCTTGATCAGCATCAACAGCCGAGTCGATATAGTTGGGTTCAGGGTATAAAAACGCAATCTTCGATTGGTAAAAGAAATTTAAAATCGGTTCTGTACATGCAGAGATTATCCCCGACAACCTTACTTTAACTCTTCATAATATAAGTAGAAATGTATAATTAACCCGTTTCAATTAAGTTATGTTAATCTCTCTGTTCTCTGACTGTCTGTCAATCTAGTAACTGTTATGAACGAGTCGGTCTTATTCTAAAAGACCTAAACCTCTAGACTTATAACATATGTTCTCATACACCACAGACCAAGTTTGTTTAAAATTATCTAAACCGTATTTCTTTTGTCGTTAGAAACAAAGCTGACATCCAATTGTATAAACAAAGTTATTTACAGCAAGAACTTTAATATTTATCGATTTTGAGCTAAATTCGAACTAAATGGTCGAAGAACATTTTCCTAAATTGTTAAGAGCATATAAAGAACAATACATACAAAATAACTATAAGTTTATACATAGAAACAGACTAACAAGGTTGACAATAAACAATAAAAATCAGGAAAGCCCACTTTTTATCTACCTACCTATCCTCCGTTACTAAATTAAATATCGAAACAAATATTCATCTATATAAATTAAATAAACTAATATTGAATAAATAAATCTTAGTTAAATTTTTTAATAATACATGATTAATGTTAAATGAAAACAAAATATAAAACCAACAAATGGTATGCACAGATAGAAAAAACAATATTGAAGATCTAGCTTCACTTACCATTAGCATACCAAAGTCGGGCGCATGTCCCGTCATGCCAAACACTGTGGTCTTCAAGTAGCGTTCGTGTCCCGCCAGATCAATAAAGGTGATTACCTTCGAAGATTTCTCGCATATCTTAACCCAGTCCAGGTGACCATGATCTGGCTTATTGACCACATTACCAACTCCATCGAAACCGAGTATATCATTGCCCACCGAACTAGTGCGACCGCTTTCGATTTCGTGCTTGTGTCGAAATAGGCGCTGTCTTGCATGGCCACGCCCATTGTCCAGTTCACCGTGCGTCAGCACACCCAATAGCGTCGATTTGCCAGCATCCACGTTGCCTACAACAGCAACGCTGCAAATGCGAAAGACTTTCATTTAGCTGCTGTTGCTGTAAGTTAGTTAGTTTGTGTTACAAATTCAAGGTCTCACCGTATTTCCATAAAGTCTGCTGTATCAATATGCTTGCGTATTAGAAACTGTGCCGTCTTTCCTTTTTCCACTAGACGCTCGCGCAGACTAACCAGGTTGGCATTGATGGCAGCTGCCAACTGACGCAATGTCTGTACCGATGCCTTAAATTGCTCAGCGTTTAGGCCGCTATCTCTGCCATCTGTTACGAGGGGATATGCAATTTAAATTATAATGTTAAATAAATTCTCTCGGCTGTTTGTACCAAAAATGAGTCGGAGGTGCTCTCTTTTCAACAGGGATAACTGTTCTTACCTTCGCCTACGCCTATTTCGTAGATTGTCTCTCCGCAACTGTCCGCAATGCGATCGAGAAGTCGTCGCTTGAATAGCTGCAATTGATCATTTGTGGGTTGCACCAGCACATCCTTTGCCCGGATGCTGGAGTAGTCGATGGTTAGCTGCTGCAGTTGCTGTGTGGGCAGACCATCGACGGTGAAGATATTGCTGCGTGCGCTCTTAATGCCCACACCCACATTGGAGGGCGGCGGTGGTGCGCTTATTATATTGCTCATATTTGGGTGTCTATCTAATGTTGGCCAACTTTATATCCTTGGAATCATTGCCTTGTTGTGTAAATTTATGTGGAGGATGTTTTTAAGGGAGCGCGGGAGAAAAGAACGAATGTTCAGTAAATCTTTGGTTTTAACAGTTGCAATTTACACCTAAACTATCCAACGCCCATTAGCCTTAATTGAGTTTGAATCGACCTGCACTCTTGCATTTTGACTATGAAATGCGAGGTGCAACACTAAAGACGTCTTTTTTATACTAACCGATGATGAAATTCTATTTACTGAATGATGCAATACGATTGGAAAATTGCTTAAAAAGAGATTGCGAGTTGAGAGAGTGGGAAAGAACACAAGCGTTTCATACGCTTTCATTCGCATACGAAATAACCGTTACTGTAGCATCGCTACTGACAGAGCGACTATGTTGACAAATAAGAACAAGCACATATTTTCAACAGCTGATTTGGCGTGAAGATGGCAGCTTATGGGAATTTGTGTTGCAAAATTCGACAATTTCGCAAATCCAAAGACGCTTTGCATCTTTTTTTTCGTTAATTTCTTTTTTCTGTTTGCTTCGTTTATGTAATCCATTTTTGTTGACGTTCGCAAAAAGAATTGTTGTTGCACTTTGTATGCTGTTTTTCAAAACAAACTTATAAAAAAAATGTATTTTTAGCCTCCCTGTACGCGTGAACATACACAGTATATAGGTTGTGTATACACTCATACATGTTTTGACAAAGCAAGCGAAACAACTATTTTGTAGGTAAATAACATGTTGAAAGTCAGCTGGGTCTGAGTATGGCACTTTTAACACTTGCCACTAAGCTAAATATGTACGTCGGTGCATGTTTGAATGCAATAAAAAGTAAAAGGGTTGTTTTGATATAAGGACTCCTGTTGCAGCAGACACAAGCTCTTGAAACTGGACAAGTCCACGCCGAGCTTTTACCTTATGCGGCTACTTACAGTTCAGGCAAAGCTTTGTGTTAACTGCCGATTGTATATTTGCACTATGCACAACAAGTATGCTTGAGCTACATTCACTAATTTTACATTAAAATGTACATAATAATTATTTGCTTCCGAAATGTTTCTGTCTGTCCGAGCCACGTAAAATGATCTGGCGTTGCCAGCGAGTCGTAATACAAGTGTTTCATCGTTAAACGGTAAATATCGGTCAAATATATTATTATGTTAGCAATAGTTAGTTAAGTGAGCGGGACATTTAAATTTGATGAAAAGGGGAAGTAGAAAAGGATTGGTCAAAGATAAGCCGCATATTTTGGTTGTTCAAATATGTAAAAGATAAATATAAAGCAAATTATTAAACCCTTTACATGCTGTATTTCGAGCATTTTCTTTCTTAAGCCAATTCTTGCAGTATTTATTGCGGTTTGTTATTTTTATTGGCCTTGCACGATTTGATATTCTTTATTTAACTGCGGCTAACGTTTCTGGAAACTCCGGGAAACACTATGATTTTTTAATTGTTATATTTTTGTATAATACCGCAAGAGACCGTGACTCACGACAAATTTATTAATGTAAGACAGACGCACACATGTATAAGCTTAAATAAATAATTTGTTCGAATGTACGTATATATTGTATGTATGTATAATTTGCGCACATAGTTTTCACCTTGGAATTTAGCTCGCCTCATTACTATGTTATCACGTTCATATTTTCCTGATAATTTAAAATAATTTCCAAATGCCTTAATTTGTACAGTTACCGGTTGCATGAAACAAAACAAATCGACGGAATTGATAAATTATTTCATGGTTGTTAAGAAAAAATTCTAAACAGCTGTAACCAGCTTAAATGCCGAAATTTTATTGTCAACAAGTTTCTTCTCTGTCTAACGCGTGCTTCTGCTTCTTTTTACACCCCATTTAGACGCCCTCTCTCTCATACGCAGTCTTTACTCAAAAAAGTGTTTCTATGCATAGCACACAGGTAAACCTTCACACAGAGATGTAAACAAGCGTGCGTGTGTTTGCTTGTGCGTACCGGCGGAGCATGAGTTACGTTATGCAAGCAACAAATTAGTGCTTACAATTTGAATGAATGTATTTTTACAGTTGTTTTTAATATGTATGAAAGTCTACAAAAATGGTTTACAAATTATAAAATTGTTTTTAACAATTTCGGTACAATTCGTGTTGCATCAATGTGACTTCCATCCAAAGGATTTTGCCTCCAACTGTTTTGACATTACAAGTCAAAGGCTGCCTTCCAGAGAGATACTAGAATTACTTCTAGTCGGTGGCGGTATTTTTGAAACGGTATCAAGTAAAACTCTTCCGCTGTCCTCTTACATCTTCCGCCTATGTTTCATGGCTCTTATCTTCTGGGACCGGGTGGGGAAACAAAGAGTAATGCTAATGCTAAAATTATACATTTATTCAACACGCTCTCAAATGGTTGCTGCTCCCGCGCATACAACTGGCAATGACTTATTTTGGAGTGTTTGTCTTTGTCGCATCACGTTGAATATATATGAACACTCATGTATGTGTGTGTGCATGCACTCACGCTTATAAAATTTGAGAAGCAAAAACTTTAAATCTATGGATATCTGGTTTATGTATGTGTGAATGAAATGATCGGCTTGTTGTTTGTGGGCGGAGAAATCGAGAATTTGGTGATTTGACGTCTGTCGAAAAGTGTGTTTGTAGTGGAAACGTGCTTTAATCGCTTGGAAATACATATATATATTTGTTGTTGTTATACATAATTTTTTTGCTTTCGCATTTCGCTTACTTATGCGCGCTTCCAGCTATAAACTAGTATTTGTTTTTTTTTTTTAGTTTTAAGTTGTGAAAATACCCTTAATATATTTATATAATTATTATATTTTATGTGTGTTCTTTTCTTAGAGCTCACTTGGATGCCTTTATTTTGTATTTATGTGTATGTGTGTGTGACATGACCCCCAACTAAAAAGAAGAAGAACTTGTATGTTTTCGTCCACTTGCCTCTGCTTCTGTACGTTCGTTTTGTTTGTGTGTGTTTGTTTAAATGTGTGTGTGTTTTGGGTTTGGTTGAGGTTGTGGTTTTAGGCGGATGCAGCAACTTCACCAGATTTCTTGGCCTGCTCAGCACTGGCACCGGCAATAGCAACCTCCTCAAAGTTCTCGACCAGATCTGGAACCTCATCATCGGCAGCATCCGCAGCGGCAGCGGCTGCGCCGCCGGCAGCAGCGCCACCAGCAGCACTGCTCTTGTTGGCAATTTCCGATGCAATCTTCTTCAGCTGATTGATGTCCTGGGGACCCAGTTGAGTCAAAATGCCGGGCAGCATCTCCGAGATCATCTTGTTCTCACCGTGACCGGTTATAGCAAAAGTGTTTGTCGGTAGCGAAGCCTGCGCCTTCGGATTGTTGAAATGAATAACGGTGCCGTCGTTTTTAATAATATTCACTTCCTCAATACCGGGTATGGTATTGACAGACAATTTTTTCAGCGATGACTGCAACTTCTTGTCATCGGTTGCCGGGGTCGAGTGCACAATCTTCTTCTTGCGGCGTGGGGTACCCTTACCGCCAATGCGCACCTGCGCTTGCAACTTCTTTAGCTTTTCTGGATTCATCTGAAAGACACACGTGAGCACAATAGCCAATAAACGATATATTAGTATTTTTGTGTAATGTGTGTTGAAATTTAAGGTTGAAATTACTTTGATTTTACTATAATTTAGCACAGAGCTTAGCCCGAAAACACGTGCGCCCAGTTGTAGTCAAATGTCAAAAAGAAATCGCCATGATAAAAATGGCAAAGCAGTATGTATAAGTGTTTAGTACTGGTTACAAGTACTAAACCTATTATGTTTTTTTTTCTTCTTATCGATGATGCAAATGAACAAATCAATGTCAGCTGCTTGATGGCTAATGTTAAGGACCATATAAAAAAAAAAATAATACCAATAACTTAATAGTTTATAACCCAATTTATTAAACATTTCGCTGTTGAGCGTTAGACATTCGCAGCCGATAGACTATCGATATGCAACAACTGTTTTTGTGGCCACTAAACACAGCGCTGCTGTTAAGTGCTCTATAACGCCGTGTAAGCGCTTGGCATTTGATGCAAAGCAGTACTGCCAGCTGACGTAGAGTTAGGATAAGCAATCTTTAATATTAGTAGATAAGATAACGCGCTTTATGAATCTGATTAAATCAAACCAAGTTTCTTTACGTTTAAAAGCAATAACTGTCCTTCTGTTTAACTAGCTTACACGTGTGTGTGTGTACATTTCCAATTGAAGAAAGCTCAGCGAAACATAACAAGCAGGCGACAACAGCAACAAGTGGAGTTTGTTATTAAATAATAATTGAAATAACCCTCATCATCACATTTATTGTGCTCGCAACAAGGCATAGAACGTGAGTATGCAATAAGTTGTACAATTTAATTATTATTAACGCAATAAGTTTTTTATTTTCATTATATTTCGCAAGTGGATAATATAAGAGTTTTTACCACCGATTTGGACGGTTTCGCGATGGATTTCTGGGGCATTTTCATGTTTTTTCTTTTAACGTTTCTCATAATGAGCTGCTGCGGATATTGCTGCACGAGCAAACGCCGAGGCACAGTGCTATCAAGTGAGTGTGAATCGTATTCAAATCTCTCTCCTTCTTTCATTGTTGCCATGACTCATTTCGATTAGGGAGTGAGACGATTTGTCGAAGAAGTACACACATACATATGTTCATATCAAATACTTTATACATGATGTATGTAGGCGCATACATATTTGTCTTCAATAGCTTCATGACTAGTCGTTTTTGTCTCTTTAAATGTATTTCGCATATTCTTTGTCTCACTTAGGTGTGCATGTTATTTACTTGTCAATTCATTTTTATTACTGTTTATTTTCTTACAAAAAAGATGTTTTTTCTTCTTCTTAAATTGCCAGACACGCTCTTTCGTAAACATAGCCACATGAAAACATGAATTGTAGTATGTGATATATATATAAATATCGAAAATATTCTGTTTCCATCACTGAGCAAATGACTAACAATTATCTAGTAATGTTTTGTTATCTTATCTAATTGGTTTTATTCGGCTTTCACATTGTCGCCTGATTCTGTTATTTAACTTAATTATTTATTATGCATTTAAATGCCCTATATTGTGTCCGAAATTTGAATTCTATAACTAAACCCATTTATTGCCTTTAGTGTGTGACAGTGACAATTAAATAATAAATAAACAAGCTACATTCAAAGTCTCTGATTTTTTCCGTAACCGCCAATTCTACGATAAGAATTAGCATTGTATAGAAAAAAAACTATCGATGTACAAATACTTTTTCACATGCGCAACCCCTTTCCCACGATCAATGTACCCTATGAAATGAGAGCATTTCCATACTTGCAATAATAGATACCTCATGTTGCCTTAAAGTTTTTTTTTTTTATATAAATTAAACTTTTGACTTATGACATTGCAAAATATTATTCAGTATAGGTAAAACTTTCGAAGCCTTCAGCATTGGCAATAAAACCAGTGTCATTTATTAATAAGAATGATTTACATGTATTACGGAGTTTGGATACCAATTGTGGTATTGTTTTGTGTGTTTATGTTAATAGCTATATTATGCATTATTCAAGTGCGTCGATTTCGATTGCAGAACGCAACCGTTGTTTCAAGCGGCGGTAAGCATTAATCATAGCTCTAAATATTGCTTATTCACAACTAAAAAAATATATATAGAAGATGGTTAAAGGTTATATTTAAGGAATCGATAACATAAGCCGTAAAAGAGTTGCTATTAAAACGTTTAAGATGTATGGTGTGCTAAGAAACGAATACTTTTGTGACTCACTGTATTTTTTTCTTTTAACGAGAATATTTGCATTTAATCATTGGTGGCTTATTTAATTCTCGCATCACGTATGAAACGCCAATAAAGAGCACGAAATTATCTTTTAGATTCTTTCTTATGTGCCTTTATAATGCATGTGTGTATTTGTTGTGTCCTAAACTCGTCTTTGTATACAAGCGCCTACTGGCAACTAACGAAAAAGATTAAGAATGATTAAAAAATGATCAAACGTGTGATTCCTTTTTTACTAATACATTCAAAAAATTTGAATTATGGGGAAAGAGAAAATTTAAAATCGTGCAAGACCCCGAGTTCGTAATAATAGAGTTCGCTAGGTGAACATGCTTTTTATCGCTAAACGCACAAGTTGATTATTGTACAACCAAAATACACGCTGTCTTTGCCATCCATGAAGCTCGAAGCGAGGACACAAAATCATAAAAAAGGTTGTTCTTGTTTCTCTGAAAATTAGTGCAGTTACAAGTTAGTGAATGCCTAAATATTTGGAATGTCATATTATTATGTACATAAGTGGTTTTTCGGACACGTTCGCGAGATATGGTGATTCCACAATCATTCTTCATCTCATTGGCAAGCGTTCTGGTCAAAAGATGTTGGATTTTTATTAATGCTTCTTAATTCGCTCTACCCGTAGAGTTATTACCTGCTGCGGTCCATTTGAAGGCTTCGTCTCCATCCTTTCCTCGTTTTTTACGCGGTTTAAAATATTGCAAACCGTTTTCCTGCTAATTGCAAACATTTCTGCAATCTCAAAGGCCGATTTACCGATGGTGGAGTTGTAATAAGTCAAATGGTTCATGTCGGAAGTAAACCGCTAGCCTGAAATTTGAAAACCTTCTAAATCTGTCCCGATTATATATAAATTCTATGTTCAAATTATGAAATTTCTTAGAAAATTGCATTAGATACAAGAGCTGCGCGTTTTTATTTTTAATAAAAGCAACTGTAAATACGAATTTTACAACGAAAAACCAAACAAGTAAGAAGAGTCTAGTTGAGAAATTCCGACTAGACGATACCCTGAACTCTATACTTTACGCGTACAGTCAGTGCTTGCAAGTATTTCAATAAAAATTCCACAGATTGTCATTATTTTGATTAATGTTTCAAACGCCGTCTCAAACTTTTGCATATTCAAATTTTGTTGTTATCGATCACAAGTGTATGTCGAAAACGGGAAGAGTTATCGAAAATCGGAAACAATCTTGTACTGCCTAGAGACTAGGCGAGCTTATGTTCAATATCTGGAGTCTCTTTCTCTTATATTCTCTGAGATCGACGCGTTCATACATACGGACAGACAGACGGACGGACAGACAGACGGACAGACGGACATGGCTATATCGACTCGGCTGTTGATGCTCATCAAGAACATAAATACTTTATGGGGTAGGAGATGCTTCTTCTGCCTGTTACATACTTTGGCACAAAACCATTATACCCTTTTTCCCCATTTTTAATGGGTTCAGGGTGTAAAAAATTAAAACAACAACCAGTGTGTCGTTATAGCTCTAAAGTGAAAATATCAAAAATTTTCACATTGTGTAAACACTTTCGTGTCAAAGTGTATATATTTCTCCGGTCAATGTACAACGATTAAGTGATATACTTGTGCCTTTCACAACCGATTGTGATTTAAGAAGCGGCTGTTTTTTCATCGTTTAATTGGTTTTCGTATTTATGCATGAACATATTTATGTCTGTACGCGTTATTTGATATCCTCTTTACTGGGGTACACACATGGAAATTGGTTTGGAGAAAAAACTACTATCAAATTTAAATCAAATATTTTTTTTTTTTGACCGAACTCTCAAGACCCGGTTACACAGGGTTTGGTTACGGACCGGTTTACAGGTCTGATCCAAATATATCACAAACAAAATAAAACAATCATTTCAGCCGTTCTCAAGTCCTTTTGAGAGTAACAAACGTCTCTCAATTTAAATATACATAGATAATCGATTTATAAAGCTGCTTAAATAGGGGCATTGAAAAAAACGTAGTTCTAAAGAACTTGATACTGCAAACATTAAAAAAAACTTTTCCTTTGATAAGATGATTTTAAAATACCTTGAGCTAAGCGAAAGCTGTTATGTTATTGAAAATTTGTTTAGAGTGGAATTGAGTGAAATCTTATCTCTGACGCTCGAGTGGTATAAATAAATTTTGTCATTTGCATTGTTATTCAGATTATTAAGTTAAGTGTTAATCATTGACATTGTCGAATATGTTGCTAAAAATTTCTTACTAAAATTTGTCAAAATATATAGATTGTTTGAGTTTTACGTCAGTTCATATATAGAACGTAATATCGGTTATTATGCCACTTGTTGACAAATTGATAGGCCTTTTTAGTTCAAATTTAGATTTCAGGTGAAAATACTTATACTTGTTTATACCCTGATCCCATTAAAAATGGGGAAAAAGGGTATAATGGTTTTGTGCAAAAGTATGCAACAGGCAGAACGAAGCATCTCCGACCTTATAAAGTATATATATTCTTGATCAGCATCAACAGTCGAGTCGATATAGCCATGTCCGTCTGTCTGTATGAATAAACGCGTCGATCTCAGAGACTATAAGAGCTAGAGACTCCAGATTTGGAACTTAAGCTCGCCTAATATCTAGGCAGTAAAAGTTTGTTTTCGATTTTCGATAACTCTTCCCGTTTCCGATGTACACATGGGATCGATAACAACAAAATCTTGAATTTGGAAATCCTTAAACGGCAAAGCAAAATAATGACAATCTGCGAAGATGTGGAACATTGAAGTTGAGAATGCAGTATGCGCGTACACGGGATTTCTCGACTAGAGCCTTCTAACTTGTTTTTACTTTTTCTTCTAAGAAGGCTCCAGTCGAGAAATCTCGACTAGACGATACCCTGATCCCTATACTTTACGCGTACAGTCAGTGCTTGCAAGTATGTGTGTGGGTGTGCACGCGCGTACTACATACTACATACACAACTTCAATGTCCCATATCTCCGTTGTTTCTTAACCGATTTTAAAAAAAAATTGTAATTATTTTGTTAAATGTATCAAACGCCGTCTCAAAGTTTTCCAAATTCAATATTTTGTTGTTATCGATCCCATGTGTATATCGAAAACGGGATGAGTTATCGAAAATCGAAAACAAACTTGTACTGCCTAGATATTAGGCGAGCTTAAGTTCCAAATCTGGAGTCTCTAGCTCTTATAGTCTCTGAGATCGACGCGTTCATACATACGGACGGACAGAGGGACAGACGGACGGACAGACGGACGGACAGACGGACATGGGTATATCGACTCGGCTGTTGATGCTGATCAAGAATATATATACTTTATGGGGTCGGAGAAGCTTCCTTCTGCCTGTTACATACTTTTGCACAAAACCATTATACCCTTTTTCCCCATTTTTAATGGGATCAGGGCTTAAATTAAAATGTATGTCGAATCTCCACATAATTGGTCTCACACAATTTTGACGGCAAATTGTTTTTGTTTCATATTAACATCTTGAAGCCTTTTAAGTTTGATTATTATCATAATTTTGTTATCTTCATTCAGTTAGTTCTTAACTTGTATTATGGTGCGATGCAAAGCAAGAAACGTTTAACGTAAAAAACGTGTGTTATTTTTAATTAATTCCTTAACCTATACATATAATGTTAATTAAATACAAACAGTTTGCTCAAAGGTCAGATGTGTAATTGATGATTTAAAGTAAAAATTTATTAGAAACTATTTTATCTCAACAAAAAAAATGAACTTAAATAAGCTAACGTACAAAGTTCGTCCGGTCATCTTGTAAAATAAATAGAATTTAAAATACGTATTTATTGAAGGTTGTTGTACAAGCAAGCAGAAGATTAAAGTAATTATAATTAATTAGTTAATCAATAAAATCCGAAAGGAGAGCATATTCCAAGTGTTCCTTATTGGAACGGCTATATTCCTACAATTGATTAATTTAAAGCAATTATTTATTTATTAGTTCGCATAAGAAGTTTAGAAATGTAGCTGACCAGGTTCATCAGATAGAGGACATCGAGGTTAAGATTTTTTTAAAATATTTTTTCGAGCCTATTAAAGTTTTTTTTTTGAGCATAAAGAAAAGTTTTAAAGCAATTAGTGTTGTAATAAATGTTATGTTTTGGATACCCGCAATACTTAAAAAAAAGTTCTATTCGTAAGTAGATTTATATTTTATAAACACGTTACGAAAAGGTCAAAACTATCGATTTACAAAGACATTGTAGCTGAGGGATTATTTATTTTTAAAAAAATATCTTGAATAAAGCGAAATTTGTTAAATATTTACTTTTGTTCATGGCACTCTCTTGGGTATTCCCCAAGGCGATTTCTTTGATTTGCTTTGATGGCTGTCACGCGATAAGCGTAATAATTTAATAATTATGTACTTATGTTAATCGCGTTTGACGTCAGTAGAAGTTGCGATGTTTGTGATAATCCACATAAAAATATTGATTATCGTTGCCGATACGGGATGGTTAAGGGTTCAATTGCCTTAACTAGATTCTATTAGGGAGTCTAATTGGCCAAACAAATATGAGTGAAGTAAAAAAAAAACAAGTAAGAAGGCTCTAGTCGAGAAATCCCGACTAGATGATACCCTGATCCTTATACTTTACGCGTACACTCAGTGCTTGCAAGTATGTGTGTACGATCATACTGCATACTCAACTTCAAGGTTCCATATTTCCGGTGTTTCTCAACCGATTTTAATAAAAATTTCACAGATTGTTATTATTTTGATTAATAATTCAAATGCCGTCTTTTTAATAAACTTGTACTGCCTAGAGATTAGGCGAGCTTAAGTTCCAAATTTGGAGTCTCTAGCTCTTATAGTCTCTGAGATCGACGCGTTCATACGGACGGACAGGCGGACGGACGGACGGACGGACGGACGGACGGAAAGACGGACGGACAGACGGACGGACATGGCTATATTGACTCGGCTTTCGATGCTGATCAATAATATATATACTTTATGGGGTCGGAGAAGCTTCCTTCTGCCTGTTACATACTTTTGCAAAAAACCATTATACCCTTTTTCCCATTTTTAATGGGATCAGGGTATAAAAAAATAATAATACTATAATCGATCCATTGACGCAAACGGTTGTTATAAATTCTGTGTCCACTTTAATATTTTATAGACCACTGCGTGTTGCGTCGGTTTCCCACAATCATAATCATTTTCTATATAAGCCGTGACGTTCCAGGCGTTTACTTGGCTTTGCCATATCTTATCTGTTGTTGCTCTAAGCCAAGTTAGTTATCAAACGAATAATTAATATAAAACCAGCAAAAGACACGCATCGGATTTATTGACTCCTAAACTTTTAAGAAATGAACAACGCGTAGCCCAAAAGCGAAAATTTTGACTTAAACACATGAAATTCAATCGAATCGAATCAATGGTACAGTAAAACATACTTCACCCAAAATGGCGCACACCGAAAGGGATCTGGAAATCTCCACAATTGTGCTGCTTATTCTCTTTGTCGTCGTTTTTGCCGCCATCCTTACGGTCATCACACGCAGTCTTATAAAAAAGCACAAAAGACAAAGGATCTACACTCTCGAAGTTTGTTAGTTTATAGTAAAAAAATATCTGTATATAAAGTTGCTTTAAACTAGTCTTAAAAATAGAATAACTTAATAAAATTTCTGTGTTAACTTAAATTTTTATTTTATTTTATTTATTTTTCGAAATTTCATTTAGTAAAATAATAAGCAAGAAAGTATCCAAGCTTAAAGATAAACATAATTAATCAAATAATTGTTTCTTACATTTTTGAATAAGGTTAATTGATTAACTAAATAAAGATGAAACAACTTGAAAACAAACAAGTAAGAAGGAGCAAATGCCGACTGGACGATACCCTGTTTCAAACGCCGTCTTAAAGTTTTGCAAATTTAAGATTTTGTTTTTATCGATCACATGTGTATATCGGAAACGGAAAGAACTTTCGAAAATCGAAAAGAAACTATACTATAGAAACTGTACTGCCTAGGGACTAGGCGAGCTTAAGTTCCAAATCTGGAGTCTCTAGCTCTTATAGTCTCTGAGATCGACGCGTTCATACATACGGACGGACAAACTTGTACTGCCTAGGGATTAGTTCAAAATCTGGAGTCTCTAGCTCTTAGTCTCTGAGATCGGTTGGCTCATACATACGGACGGACAGACGGACATGGCTATATCGACTCGGCTGTTGATGCTGATCAAGAATATATATACTTTATGGGGTCGGAGAAGCTTCCTTCTGCCTGTTACATACTTTTGCACAAAAACGTTATACCCTTTTTCCCATTTTTAATGGGTTCAGGGTATAAAAATGGCATTTGTCTATAAAAAGACATAACTTTAAATTTACTGCAATTTTGAATACTCTGCACCAAGTATGAAAGTTGTCTAAATCACTTTGCAGTTTATGACCAGACAGAAGACTTGCAGCTGACATCAGCATACATCAGTACCCGAGAATGATTAATCACGGACGGAAGGTCGTTTATAAAAAGTGTAAATAACGGTCCAAAGTGACTTCCTTGTGGTACACCAGAAGAGACCTGAACCGCTTTGGAAACTGGGCTTTGAAACTGGTTTACAGTGTCGAAAACCTTTCTGAAATCAGTGTTAATAACATCAGTTAGCAAAAAAAAAGTTAGCTATTAAGTTAGTAGTGATAGATCTTTGTTTCATGAACCCGTGCTGGCACGGTGAAATCAAAGATTTACAAAGATGTTGAAGATGAGAGGTTATTAATTTCAAAAATCTCAGGAATAGCAGACAATTTGGAGATAACCATATAATTTTGAGCATTAGACTTGTTTCCTTTTTTATGCAAAGGTAATGTAATGTATGACTCTTTCCAAATATTTGGGAAATATCATAGCTCCACGGACAAACTTATCAATTAATGTAACGGTTTTAAAAGACCCTGAGCACAGTACCTAAGCACACAGCTTGGTACTCCATCATGCCCATCAGGAAAATATAGGCTTTAAACCCTGAAGATCACAAAGTAGTGAACTCTCTGTGATTCCCAGTAAGAAGATGCAATTTGAGCCATTAAGCTGATAGGGGTAGGGGTAAGGCATGACGACTGGTTAAAAACAAGGGCCCGTCAAACAAATCGTTTGAAAAAGTCGGAGTTGGCTTTCATTTCATCAAAGAATATGTTTGATAGATGTGTCGATGACTTGCGTTGCGTAACGAAATTGAAAAACCGTTTAAGATCCTGCTGAAACTGAAATCTACACCTAGTCAGGTAATTCCTGTAATATTGGTTTTTGAGGACTGAAAAATTGGAACGAGCAATCAAGTATGCAGATCAAGATAAGAAAATCTGAAACTCTTGTAGAGTTTCGATTTACGATTTTTTAGAATTGTCAACTCTCTGGTAAACCACACAGGTTTATTTGACCTGTTTGGCGTTCCATAAGGGACACACAAATCAAAAAACAAATTTAAAGTATTATAAAAAATACTGATTGCCACGTCCAAATTGTCAGAACCGTAGAGGGTAGACCAGTCAGGGATAAAAGCCGAGCAAGTTTTACAAAATCGGTTTTCCGAAATTGACCTACTCGGCTTAAACGTTTCCTACTGGGGCATAGCACCCGTAGAAAGTGACAACTCAAACGTTGGGTGGTATATATCTTCTGGATAAGATATGGGTTATGATCGGGTAATGGATGAGGAGGATGGATCCAAAACAAAAACCAGATCAAGCATTTTATTAAGAGAACTTGGGATGTCATTTATTTGATTCAATGATATCCCAAGTAAGTTAATTATGAATTCATTCTATGCCGAGGGGGTCAGCAATATTGAAATCACCAAGAACCACAGGGAAATCGCGATCGGTGCAAGAAACAGACAATATAGCAGACAAATGAGCATCGTAAACAGAGTTATCGGAGGAAGAGGGTATATACGAACAAGTTATAAAAATACCAACACCAACATATTTAAGTTTACGGCAACAAATTCTATATCTATAGAACCACTAACTATTACTGTCTCCGAAGAATAATCTACATCAACAGCAATAAGCACACCACCGCCATGTCGAAGAGTACGGTCTTTTCTATAGATACAGTATCTGTTGGATAGAAGTTCAGAACTAAGAGTGTCTTGCCTTAACCAAGTTTCAGTGAAGGCAATGACATGAAAAGGAAATGAATAACTATTTGATTTAATTTTATTTATGAATATATTTAAACACAATTAATGCTTGCATAAGTCTTTAGGTGCATGTCGTCATACGAGCAGAAAAACTTTCCATTCATTCTAAGCAATTCTATAAGCATTCTATTTTTATTGTTTTTATACCCTGATCCCATTAAAAATGGGGAAAAAGGGTATAATGGTTTTGTGCAAAAGTATGTAACAGGCATGAGGAAGCATCTCCGACCCCATAAAGTATATATATTCTTGATCAGCATCAACAGCCGAGTCGATATAGCCATGTCCGTCTGTCCGTCCGTCCGTCTGTCCGTCCGTATGCATGAGCCAACCGATCTCAGAGACTAAGAGCTAGAGACTCCAGATTTTGAACTAATCCCTAGGCAGTACAAGTTTGTTTTCGATTTTCGATAACTCATCCCGTTTTCGATATACACATGGGATCGATAACAACAAAATCTTGAATTTTGAAAACTTTGAGATGGCATTTGTAATAATGAACAAAATAATGACAATCTGTGAAATTTTTATTAAAATCGGTTAAGAAACACCGGAGATATGGGACATTGAAGTTGTGTATGCAGTATGCAGTGTGTGCGTACATACAAACACACATACTTGCAAACACTGAATGTTCGCGTAAAGTATAGGGATCAGGGTATCGTCTAGTCAGGATTTCTCGACTAGAGCCTTCTTACTTGTTAAACTTGCTTTGTCTCTGTTTTAAAACTTTCGATGATTTGAATGAATGCTCTTAGGTATTTTCCCAACAAATTATAAATGGTTATATAATATACAAAGCTATGCAGGGTATTTCCAATTGCACAGCTTCATATTTACAACTATAAGAATAAAAATGTATAACAAGACAAAGAATACGCTGATATGATACGTTTGACGCTATATCGCCGTTTGCTGATATTTCGACGTTTAACGCAATTTCGACGTTTGACGCTATATCGACGTTTGACGCTTTATTAACGTTTGACGCTTTATCAACGTTTGACGGTATATCAACGTTTGACGCTATATCGACGTTTGACGCTATTTCGACACTTTTCCCAATATATTTTAAATGAGTATACAAAGCAGGGTATTTCCAATTGCACAGCATCATTTCTGACTAACTTACATACCTATAAGCGGGATTGCAATCATTGTATATTGACTCAGTTTGTTTCAGTTCGTCGCGTTGTGATTTTTAAACGCGTTTTCTTAGTTTTTGTGTCGCTTATACTGCCAATTATAACCTGCAATGTCAGAGATTCGCATTGGTGATGAAACCATTTTATTTAAGGATAATTTTCCTAAATTATCACATGGCATAGGCGATAAATTTTTTATGGAATTTTTCACTCTAATAATCGTTATAATAATTGGTGCCTGGTTTCTTAAATGCTGTATAAGCTGCTGCAAACGTCGTCGGCAGCATACCGAACATGATGGATTCCGTAAATATCAAACATAATTTTTAATTTCATTCTTGTATATATATATGTGAGTGTATGTATATATATATATATATGAGTGTATGTATATATATATATGAGTATGTTTATAATCTAAGTTTTTGTATATTATGTTTTCCGTAAAATTTATAATTTTAAGCAGTGAAAAAGGTATTTTGTTGCAACAAACTCTACAAGGTTTTAATCGTGACTCTATTACCCTCAAAAAACTTGGGGACGAACCCAAAAAGTTTGCTAAAATGGGTGGATTAAACACAAAACTTAGTGCTTAAAATACGATAAAATCTAAAAATTGAAATTTATACGATAATTGATAATGTTTAATATCTAACGATATAACTGTGATTAATGCGTTCTAATTTTTAAACTGCATTGATTAACATAATACTATAAAAACCGTATTCAACCACATGATGATAAATCCATCTTACACACTATCAGATAACTGGTAAATAACTTAAGTGCGGTATATATACTATTGTGTGTTAAGAATAGCAAACGTGTATAGAAATATTTTGCAAAGATAAATAATATTACATTTTAAAAATACACACCACACAAACAGTGAAAAGTTCCATTTTGCTACACTTTTGTTTTGAATGACGAAGTTTTCATAATCTTGCTATAGACAGACATATAATAGGTTATATATTTTGGTAAAAACAGGTATTGGAATTATGTATTATGCAATAGTTTTGGTGTTATGCGTTCACAAACATACCAAAAGACTGACCAAAAGTCTTAACGTTGTTGTGGCTTCTTAGCTGTTATAAAATACGCTATAGTTGCATGCATTCATTATAACACAACTTTAACTTAAGCCCATTTTCTATGGGTAAAGGGTTAAAAATTAAAAACTGAATTAAATATAAATAGCACAAGTATTTATAAATACCTTTGTTGAATACATTTATATTTTAGGTCCTTTAAACCCCTATAGTATATGTATATATACAAAAACGCCCGTCTATGCTGTGCATTAAGTTATTTCCTATATTTGTATGTACATATTTAATATGTTTATTGTGGTTTTTGCAATTAATACCGTTGTTTTCAATATGGTGAAAAAAATTAGATTGTTCAGTCGTTACGTTGACTTCAACGCGTTCAAATACTCTCGATGGTAGACGATCCAAAACAAATCGGTCTGTACGCTATTATTGCCATTATAATCATTTCTTCCATGTTGCGATACGGGTGCAGTGACTGCTGTCGGGATGATGATTACCATCACTTTCAAATCGATGAAAACGAATTCAATTCGGATATAGAAATCACCGATGATGATTTATGTTAGTACAAAATAACAAAGTAAAACGAAAAAGGAAAAAATAATGTCATATGCTTATTGTTGTGTTATTACACAAATTTATCAAATTAGTTTCAATAATTCATTCATTCATGTCACACTAACATTTATTTTTTCGACTGAGTGATTTGTTCGAGTTTAGTCTTCAGAATGAATGCAACTGTTTTTGAAATTGAATATTGGTCATTTGTGACCGAAGGAATGCATTTTAATTGGAATTATGTTGTTTATGAAATGATTGCATTGGTTATACTAAGTGTTTTTGTCATTGCATATGCCTGGTTTATAGACGGAGATATAAACGTACCCTTCATAGTAAAGAAACTAAATAAGTTGGAGTCAGTGAAAGTGATTCAGAATTGTGAACAGTTTGTGAAAATTTCATAAGAAATTAAGTTATATAAGTAAAATATAATAATATCTAATATCAACAATCACTCAAAAATATGAACTGCGCCTAACGCTGTTACATATTAATATTGGTCCTCATCAAATAAATAGACTCATCAGTTTATGAAGCACTCATTAGATCAAACTTTTAAGTGCATGAGTTTTATAGATTACCAAACTAAATTAGTAAGTTGTATTCAGTTATCCGTGAACTGCCTTAAAATGCATAACTACACGCTGCAAGCTGACTATACTTATAATGAAAGTTATTTCAATCCACATATGTTTGGGTTTATTGGCATATGCAAAGTGCTTTTCAAAATGATCAGCTACGGCCTTATCTTTGGTTCGATAAGTTATCTGATACATTATAAACGTCGCCAACGACGTGTTAAAACTTTGGCCGATTTAAGTAAGTTCTAAGAGAATTGAAATAATGTCCTATGTTGTCAAGATTAAATAATAATATACCTTGAACCTACAAACAAACAAAATATCGCGCATAAGACTTTTTATACCCTGATCCCATTAAAAATGGGAAAAAAGGGTATAATGGTTTTGTGCAAAATGTCCGTCTGTCCGTCTGTCTGTCTATATGTATGAGCGCGTCGATCTCAAAGACTATAAGAGCTAGAGACTCCAGATTTGGAACTTAAGCTCGCCTAATCCCTAGGCAGTACAAGTTTGTTTTCGATTTTCGATAACTCATCCCGTTTTTGATAGACACATGGGATCGATAAAAACAAAATCTTGAATTTTGAAAACTTTGAGATGGCATTTGAAATAATGAACAAAATAATGACAATCTGTAAGTTTTTATTAAAATCGGTTAAGAAACACCGGAGATATGGGACATTGAAGTTGTGTATGCAGTATGCAGTATATGCGTACATACAAATACACATACTTGCAAACACTGACTGTACGCGTAAAGTATAGGGATCAGGGTATCGTCTAGTCGGGATTTTTCGACTAGAGCCTTCTAACTGGCTTAAGGTTAGGTTATGTAACATAAATATATATGTATATCTAAAAAAATACATATATATATATCTAAAAAAATATTAACAATACTTTTTTGCATATATATAACATATATATATATATAACATATATATATATATAACATATATATATATATAACATATATATATATATAACATATATATATAACAAATAATATGCAAAAAAGTATTGTAAATATTTTTTTTTTTGACCAATTAAGTACAATATTTTTGGCAGTGCAGTAATCTTTATGATTCCTGAGATAGCCATAGCCTCCATATTATTTGCCTTAGAAATTTGCAATTCATTGAATGACATGTGAATTTTGGCTATCGCTTGTCTAAGTTATGTGTTTATGTTAGTCGTGTCGTGTTTGCTGCGCTGTGCGTATCGTATATATTTTTATTTTTGAAGTCAGCTATGGATAATGCCGGGCTCGGCTGGATACTCTTTTTCACTTTTGCAATTTTTTTTATGGCCTCTTGTGCGGTATTCCTGACACGAGGACGCAATCGTCGAGCGGACCTAATGAAGGGTGCAGGTCTGCCAAATTGACAAATGGGTTTTCTTATTTGCAAGAGTATTTTGTCTGATAACAATCATTATGTGCATTAGGTCAAAAAGTTCTCTTTTTGATAAAAAATAGTGTGGTAAATTCCCGTTTCAATAATGTTTCTTATCTCTAATTGCTTATCAGTTTATAAAACAGTTTATAAAACAGTTAGTTACATTTTTGATTCAAAGACTGTGTTTCTTCTTTGATATGGAAGGCTTTGTAATTGGAATTTTTTTTTTGGGATTATTGGGATATTACAAATAACTTGTTTTACCGTAGCGTGTTTAAGAAACAAGAATCGTCGTGCACAAAATAGTGGTAAAAAGTTATTGTTCATATTGTTAGGTGCTCCACCGTCACAATGAAAAGTGTTTAAGTGTTTAAGTTATTAACAAGTGCTTGTTGCTTGGTTTCTTATTCTACAAACCCTTTTGTAAGAAACCTTATCAGTGGGAAATACTCTTGATAAAAAAATAATAAACTGTATGTGAATATTTGTATATGTTATCAGTAGAAAATACACATAAAGAGTGTAAAAGAAAAATTACATTTTCTTATAATTCAATAAATTAAACTCTTTTTTTTTTAATAATCTGAGGGTTTCCATTGAAAATGTTTTTAAAAAAGGAAGCCCATTTACTTTCCTTTATAAATTTTTTTTTAATTACCCCTATACCCCGTAATTTCCATCCGTGCCGATAAAGCGAACATTCCCTGAACTAAATTAAAAAGAAATATTAAAATATGCTGCACAATTCGACACAACTGTACATTTTGTATAAAATATTAGCCTTTTTTAAATAATTTGCACGAGGTTTAGTTACCGCTGTCTTTTTTTCTACGAAGTTTGCAGGATATTAAAATCATAAACGCTCTTGCTTATCAAACTGTTATCATGAGTGTACGGGTATATTGATCTCTCTATGAGTTTGCTTAACTGCTTGTTGCGCGAAGTTTTCGTTATCATTTTCAGTCAGCGTTCTCACCTTAACGGATAATTTCACAATAATAATGTCAGCTGGAGTTGTGATTGGGCTATGTTTGGGGTTAATAATATTTGTGATTATCTCAGTTGTGGCTTATATGAAACGACGCGCAAATGCGTCCTCAAATGTGGGCTATGTAATAAGTGAAGACACTGGTAAATGATTCATGCCTTATCCTACTTTATAACTATTAGCTCACCTCTTTTTTTATATACGCAATTGAAATATTTTTAATTTCTGAATCTTTACAGCACCCGTTGTGGTTACATCGGCCACACATACAGCGCCTGGTGGTTATCCTGTTACACAAATACCAGCCACAACATATCAGCCTAATGCCTATGGAACACCATATCCAGCACAAACCACGGGGTAAGTGCAGAATAGCTTATTTAATGTGCAGGCCAGTTTAAATTTAACTTTTCATCTCTTTTAACGCCTTAAAGCAGTGTGAGCATGCAGATGCCGATGACGATGCCCATGCCTGGAGCACCGCAACCAATGCCGGGGTAAGTAACAATTACAGTTTTTAAAACAGATAACCTTTACTAACTATTTATTTCTAATTGTAGCATGCAACCGCATATGGCTGCATATCCGCCGATGGCGCAGCCAGGAGCTGGTGTGGCAAATATGAATCCACCCACATATGACATGGCCATGGCTAATGCCGGGCCAAGCGTTATGCCCGGTGGCTATGAGAAACAAATGCCCTACAACCCCAACTATGCCCAACAATAAGTAGAGAGTGACAATTGTCTGGACAATTGTATTTGCGCATTATCAAGCTGTTTTTTGCCTTATGGAACTTTTAGAATAATAATACGACGAACATACGTACGCTTTAATGTCGCTTAATATTGTTAGCTATAATCGATACCATTTGCGGCAAAGTACCAAAGTGAAGAGCCATTTTTTTAAAAATAATTTTATTTGAAACGAATAAAATTTCATTAGTCATTCACGCCTTATTGTGATGTGAATACATTAAGTATAACTTAATTTTAGTTTATGTATTTATAATAAGAACAAATATAAATTAAAAACAAAAAACAAAAAGTCAACATTAAATTGCAAACCACCAACAAAACCCAAAACAAATTGTTGATAATTAATTTGTATGCATATTTTCGTGTATTTTCATTGAACTTAAACTGAAGGCTGACGTAATTATTTAGTTTAAACATTATTATTATTGGACGTAGATGTACTAACGGACAGTAAATTCAAGTGGCCCAACGATGCCAAGCACCGGCTTGTTAACGCGCGAACCCATGCACAAAGCGATCCACCTCCCGCCCATCCGACCGAGGGGCGCACCAGGTAACGTGCGGTTACGATGATCGCGAACATGTAGACAAATGACATAACACAATTTTTTTTAGTATGCATGCAGAAGTGGTTCTAGTTATTAGGTGGGAAAGATCGTTATATAATGAACATAAGATCCGAAAAGGGTTATGGCTAGTATAGTTAGAACAGCAAACATGCAGGGCTAAAGGTAAAAAATTTCTACTAGTTCTAATGGGTACTGCAAGGTTAATTTGGTTAATTAGTACGGGGAATCTATTTCACCATTTATTAATTTGTGAACAAAGGTTATGGCTAGCATAGTTCTACGATTAGTCAGAGAGGGAAGATTTATTAGTAAAAGTCTACTGTGGTAAGCAGGTAAATCAATACTATTATCCCAGTTAAGACCCCCAAGGGCAAAGAGTAAAAATTGTTTTTGCACCGATTCTATTCTATCCTGATGAATCCTGTATTTGGGATTCCAAATACAAGATCCATATTCGAGAATCTGTCGATTAAGAGACATATAAATAGTTTTTGTTATGTAGGGGACGTCGAATTCCATCGACCAGCGCTTAATGAACCCCAAGGCACTTGATGCTCGATTTTTAATTGAAGCTATATGGTTGTCGAACTTAAGCTTTGGGTCCATTAAGATACCCAAATCAGCAAAAAAATCAATCAAGAGGTAGGTTATCCAGAATATAGATGATAAACAAGTAAGAAGGCTCTAGTCGAGAAATCCCGACTAGACGATACCCTGATCGTTATGCTTTAAGCGTACAGTCAGTGCTTGCAAGTATGTGTGCGTGTGTGTACGCACATACTGCATACTCAACTTCAAGGTTCCATATCTCCGGTGTTTCTCAACCGATTTTAATAAAAATTTCACAGATTGTTATTATTTTGATTAATAATTCAAATGCCATCTACAATTTTTTCAAAGTCAAGATTTTATTGTTATCGATCCCATGTGTATATCGGAAACGGGATAAGTTATCGAAAATCTAAAAAAAAAAATTGGACTGCCTATGGATTAGGCGAGCTTAAGTTCTAAATCTGGAGTTTCTAGCGCTTATAGTCTCTGAGATCGACGCGATCATACATACAGACGGACATGTCTATATCGACTCGACTGTTGATGCTGATCAAGAATATATATACTTTATAAGGTCGGAGATGCTTCCTTCTGCCTGTTACATACTTTTGCACAAAACCATTATACCCTTTTTTCCATTTTTAATGGGATCAGGGTATAAAAAGGGCATTCGTCTATAAAAAGACATAATTTGACATTTACTGCAATTGAGATGCAGTAAACTTACTTGGCACCAAGTTTGAAAATTGTCTAATTCTCTTTGTAATTTATGACTAGACAGAAGAGTTAAAGCTGGCATGCATAATTTCCCATCATCAGCATACATCAGCACCCGTGAGTGATTTATTACGGACGGAAGGTCATTAATGAATAGAATAAATAATAACGGTCCAAGCTGACTACCTTGTGAAACCCCAGAAGTGACCTGGACCGCTTTAAAAACTGAGCCATTAAAATAGACTCTCTGAGATCTAAAAGTTAAATAATCTTGAATCCAAAGAATAAGATTATTGGAAAGCTCAAAAGCTTAAGTTTATGTATTAAAAGGAGGCGATTTACCGAATCAAAAGCCTTACTGAAATCAGTGTAATTGCATTTTGTCTTCAAAGCCCTTAATAACAATGGAAGTGAGTTCTAGCAAGTTAGTGGTGGTAGATCTTTGTTTCATGAACCCGTGCTGGCACGCTGAAATCAAAAATTTACAAAGATGTTGAAGATGAGAGGTTATTAATTTGGAGAAACCCCAATAATTTTGAGCATTACATTTGTTTCCTTTTTTATGCAAAGGAATAATATAGGACTCTTTCCAAATATTTGGGAAAATGCATAGCTCCACGGACAAACTAAACAGGTTTTAAAAGACCCTGAGCACAATACCTAAACACACAGCTAGGTATTCCAGCATAGGTATTCCATTTGGGATTAATAACCTGAAGATCACAAAGTAGTGAACTCTCTGTGATTTCCGGTATGAAAATGCAATTTGAGGCATTAAGCTGATAGAAGTAAGGCATGACGACTGGTTGAAAACAAGGGCTATAAGTCGTTTGAAAAAATTCAGCAAATAGATCGGCAATGGCCTGATCTGAGTTGACTTTCATTTCATCAAAGAATATGTTGGATGGAAGAGTCGATGACTTGCGTTTCGTATTAACGAAATCAAAAAACCGTTTAGGATCCTGCTGAAACTGTAATCTACACCTAGTCAGGTAATTCCTGTAATATTGGTTTTTGCGGACTGAAAAATTGGAACGAGCAATCAAGTATGCAGATCAAGATAAGAAAATCTGAAACTCTTGTAGAGTTTCGATTTACGATTTTTTAGAATTGTCAACTCTCTGGTAAACTACACAGGTTTATTTGACCTGTTTGGCGTTCCATAAGGAACACACAAATCAAAAAACGAATTTAAAGTATTATAAAAAATACTGATTGCCACGTCCAAATTATCGGACCCGTAGAGGGTAGATCGGTTTTCTGATATTGACGTACTCGGCTTAAACGATTTCTACTGGGGCATAGCGCCCGGTAGGGTAAAGTGATCGACACCTCCAACGTTGGGTGGTATAAATCTTCTGGATAAGATATGGGTTGTGATCGCAGACAAATGAGCATCGTAAACAGAGTTGTCGGAGGAAGGGGTATATACGAGCAAGTTATAAAAATACCAACACCCTTAATATTTAAGTTTACGGCAACAAATTCTATATCCATAGAACCACCTACTATTACTGTCTCCGAAAAATAATCTACATCAACGGCAATATAAGCACACCTCCACCACGTCGAAACGTACGGTCTTTTCTATGGACACAGTATCTGTTGGATAAAACTTCAGTACAAAGAATGTCATGCCTTAACCAAGTTTCAGTGAAGGCAATGACATGAAGAGCAAAAGAGTGACTATTAAGGTATAAGCTACTGAGTTTGCTACAAATACCTCTTACATTCTGATTATACGAGGGAAGTTGTTAGTCTTTTGAAATACCTCTTACATTCTGATAGCCAACTACGAGGGAAGTTGTTAGTCTTTTGAACTATCAGAATCGAGAATGGTTTTAGGCAAAGATACTGGGGTGGGATATACATTCGGAGGCCGATTTTTTTCCTGGCAGTATATTCATTTACAATAATGTGCTCCGGCCAAAACTCTTTGCAACATATAGAGCTAAAGTCTTGACTCGAAACACTGATTTTAAACGACGAGGTGTTCCTAGTGTAATTAAATTTAAATTTTTCCACCGTGAAGTTGGCTTTTAATTTGGCCATAATATAGACCTTGAAATCATCTGATGTCAAATCAGGAGAAACTTTGAAACAAATACTTGTTTTTTTGGTGGAACGGCAACCAATTTTTTAATTATATCTTCAACCGAAGATATATTTTTAGCTAATGGAATATTTGGCTCATTGGATATATTTGGTTTGTTTAGTTGAACTACGTCAACAACGTCAACTCACCACCACAGAGACCAAAGGACCGGGATTAGTTGAAACGACATCCATGGGGACTATAACGTTTACATCCGGTTTCTCGTTAATTTTGGGTACTGGGGCAGAAGAATTGTTGATTAGTTTATCTTTATTTTTATTTTTGGTCTCAGGATTGTTTGGCTGAATTTCAGTCATGACCGGTCCCGCTTTGGAGAATTACTCAAGAGATTTTTCTCCTTAAAGTTTCTCTGCACAGTTGATTTTTTTAACTGGCCGAAAACTCCCTCAAAGCCAAGCTGAGTCTCCATGAAGTTTGCCATATCTTTTTTCCGCTCCAAACAAGACCAACATGGCCACTCTAAATTTGTGGTGCCCATCAAATCGATGACACGGCCGTTAAGACCAGCACATTTTTCTTGTGCGACATTTGGGCACATCCAGCAGCCAATAAAAGCCATCTTTGTATTGGTGCGAACTTTGCAGCCCTTGTAACAACAGACAGACAGTCGAGAAATCCCGACTAGACGTTACTCTGATCCCTATACTTTACGCGTACAGTCAGTGCTCGCAAGTAAGTGTGCGTGTGTGTACGTGCATACTGCATACACAACTTCAATGTCCCATAAAAATTTCACAGATTGTCATTATTTTGTTAAATGTATCAAACGCCGTCTCAAAGTTTTCCAAATTCAATATTTTGTTGTTATCGATCCCATGTGTGTATCGAAAATGGGATGAGTTATCGAAAATCGAAAACAAACTTGTACTGCCTAGAGATTAGGCGAGCTTAAGATCCAAATCTGGAGTTTCTAGCTCTTATAGTCTCTGAGATCGACGCTTTCATACATACAGACAGACGGACAGACGGACATGGCTATATCGACTCGACTGTTGATGCTGATCAAGAATATATATACTTTATGGGGTCGGAGATGCTTCCTTCTGCCTGTTACATACTTTTGCACAAAATCATAAAAAAACAACAAAAAGGAAAAGGTCATCACCATTTAAAGAAAACCACCGAAAATATTCAATACTTTTACTTATTCATTTTAACATTTGAATTTACTTCCCTATGAAATGAGCCCATAAATTAGTTTACACAGATCGCTAACTTTGTTTTTAATACTTTATTTACTTTGTTTTGAACAGATCCTGCGTAGGTCACTACATACCGTTGATAGAGGATCATGGCAATCGAATGGGTTTTGCAATACGCGTATCTGAAAGTAGAGTAAAATAACTTACAGAGGTTGTACTTATCTGTAATTTTTCGCGGGCAAATGTCAATGGAATGCCACATCAAATATCCAGAGTTGCCGGATCTCAATGTGCTGTGGGAACTAATCCTTTTTATAAATTTTTGTGTCACCCAAAAGAAGGGGTCAATTAAAATTTTGTACCAACAGCTTCTGAAATACAGTCATCCATTCGCAAAAAATAGTACAGTATAGGACAGCGGTCGGGGAACTTTTTGAATCTTTACCCCAAATATTTTTTTCAAACTTGACGCTACCCCACAGAGGAGAGCAAAAAAAAAGGTCAATAGAATAGAAAATTTAAAATATTTAATTTTTGATCATTACCCCAAAATATTGTTGAGTAAGTTTCCATTACCCCATGATGTTGTGTAAGTTGCCATTACCCCCAGAAATTTCACTTTTACCCCATTTGGGAAAATTTACCCCGGTTCCCCGACCGCTAAAAAAATAAAAAAAAATCTAAAAATCATTAAAGTTCTAAAATCGGAGATCGAAATTTAAGCAGAAATATTAAATTAAACTGTAAAAAATGATGTAAACTTTTTTAAACTAAACAATATATATATATAAACAATCCCTTTTATTTGGATATAAGGAATTCTCAAGAGTTCTTTTTATAAGAGCGGAAGCTCACAAAAAATTTAAAAGCTCTTTTTACCCTGTCAAAGCAGTTTTTTGCCAACTGTTCATCGGTTTGACATTCCTGATTTATTGGCTGACCCTGACCAATGGCACGGTCCGTGGCCAATTGGGCGGGTACACAGAAAAAGATACGCTTGGCGACAAATCGATTTGGCAGCCAACTCTATAAGAGACAGTGCGCTGTTGCCAGAGCTGAGTATATTAGCTGCTTTAGCGAAATGTTATGCACTAATTGCTGGCTGCTAGCAGTGGCTCTGTGGCATCTGTGTCTCTGTCCAAAAATAAGGGCATTTGACTACTGCGATCCTGTGCTCTGTCCAGGACCCGAGAAACATATAGCCTGCAATAATTTTGGCGTAAGTATTTAAAAGTTTTTAATTCGGTTTTGGTTCTGAAAGGAATGGATATTTTAGGAGCTGGCGGAGAACTGCAGTGAAGATGCACACATTGTGCGTATTTCTTTAGCTCGAAGGAATATGATTCTTAACGAGCTAAACGCATATCGCGATCGAATTGCACAAGGCGCCTTAATGGGCTTCAGTCCAGCCACCCGAATGGCCACGTTGCAATGGAATCCGGAGCTGGCCAGCTTTGCGGAACTTAATGTAAAGCGTTGCGCTCTTCTCAACGACCATTGCCGTAATAGCGATCAGTTTCGCAATGTGGCTCAAGTGGTAGCTGACGGTGGCTGGCAGAGTGTGCCCAGCAATGGTACAATCGATAGACCCATCGAATATCACACCGAGGATGAGGTGATCAAGGCAACGCTGGACCAAATGTTTGCCGAGTACAAGGAGTGCAGCATGCGTGATATTCTTGCATACAGTCCGTCTATTCACAGGTAAGATATGATTACCTGGCTGGCTGTGTGCAGTATTCAGATTGTGCTTAAAGACTTTTGCATTTACGGATTAGCAAATGCATTGCGTATTTTACGCAACTGGTTCGGGACAGCACCACCCACGTCGGCTGCGGCATTCTCCGTCAGACACGCAACTCCAGCAACACTGCCGGACAGTGGATCCTAAGCACACATCAGTATATGACATGCAATTTTGTGATGGGCAACGATGTAAATGCGCCGGTTTATCAGAGCGGCGATAGACCCGCAACCGAGTGTCGCACCGGACGCAATCCAGCATTCATAAATCTTTGCTCAATTAACGAGATATACTACGACAACACTGCAATGCCGGGCTTTAGTTTCTTTTAAGGTTCAATCTGATTATCGTGAGCAAATTATATTATTAAAATGAATAAAAACATTAAATACGTTTGAACGCATTATACATTACGCACAAAATTCGCCAAAACATAACTAAGTTTTCCAACGATTAAGAAGTTTACTTTTATATACTACATAACTATTAACATTTTGAAGTCTTGAGGTGTTTATTTAACCGGAGCACAATTTTTACTTTGATAAAATAATTATTTTTCATACACTATTAGACATTTTTAGCTTTTATTAACTTGGATATTGGTTAAAGCCTTGTTATAATATTAGGGGTTTAATAAACTAAACCAATTTAAAATAATTTTTTAAAATTATTTGTTTTAAAAATCAATTGGCAAAATTTAGTTAAACTTAACTAATATTAAATGTTTAAATAATATTCGTCTATAATTTCGCCAATTTTAGTTTTTTTGCTAAAATATTTTTTATTATTAATTTAATAGTTTAGAAAAATTTTATTTGATTTTTATCTAAGTCATAGTCTGGTTTTAATTGACATATCTTTGGTTGTTGTTTTTGCTGAAACAACTGTAGACAGTTTGTTCTCGTTCTTACTGTAGACAGTTTGTCTTGTTCTTTTGTTGCCAGTTGGTGCAGGTGTTGCCAGGTCATGCCAATCAAAGTCAGCGGAGAAAAGTTTTCCGGCAATTCAGCGTCGCATTCATCGTTGACAACTATAGCAAACAATTTTTATCGCTCTCTCGCCACACCTACAGTTTATGCGTTTATTATGCGGCTTGCAATAGCAGACAGGGAGAAGAATGTTTGATGAAAAAAAAGATGCAAACGAAGCGTTAAGTGCACGACAACCGCAAATGACGTCCAACAAAATGCGCAAGCATTATTATCAAAAGCAAATAAAAAAAACCACTGCGTTTTTTGGTTACACATATCTTTCAATCTTTTTTTAAAGTATTAAATGTCCTGATGAACAATAATAAAGATTTTTTTTTTTTTCTTGTGTAAAAATGTGTTTGTTTTTGTCTGTTTTAACTAGCTTAGCTTAATTAACAAACAAAATTCTAAAAACAATCATAAATAATTTTATATATTATCGTGATGCTTTTTTCAGCTTAAAGATTCGTTTAATTTTTTTAGTGGAAGTGCAAATAACTTACAAATTGTGTTATAATAAAACAATACTGTTAACACTAAACTTATTCATGTTTAAGGCACACGTAGCGTATGTGTTACTAAGCATTAACCATAAATACGTTTGAGTACCGTAAAAACTGTGTAAGTAGTATTTAGCAAGTTCTGAAATAATTCCAACGTAATGGGTTGAATACTTCCTAAAAGTATCTATAGTTGAAAACAAAATTAATGTTAACTTTAAGTTCTTAAATCAAATATGTATTTCTTATCATACCGATGCTGGCCGCTGTGCACGTACTATCATAAATATAATATTTTTACGTACACCTACATCAAAAGAATACCATTCGGTCTCATATGCCGCAACGGCAATGCCCAAGTTCTGCAAATGTAAAAACACATTATATTTTGCTGTAATTCAAAGCCCAAAGCCGTTGCTCACCTGTTCTCTTAGCTCGTTGGCATACCAATAAAGTGCCAATATCTGCGCGAGAATCATGTTTATATATGCGCTTACAATTGCTACATGTGCCGTAGATTCCACCTATGAAGAAATCACATTAGATTACTTATTCATTTCCTTTTAAACTAGACTTACAATCATAAGCAAAAAGAGCAATGCACAGAGCAGCAAACTGAAGGCCAAGAACTCGATGAGAAATATGTAAGTTGTTAGCTTATTGATGGCCTGTATATAGCTAAATAAGGTTTGATTAGTAGCAAGCTCCCCCTAAAAAAAAAAAAAACCAATCTACGGCTTACTCAATGATCCGCTGATGATAGATAATGCATTCAGTTATTTCCAGGGATTGCTGCTGCTTTGTGAGCTGCCTGCAGTTCAGAGTACGCATTCGATGCTGCAACGTTTTGCACATCACAATGCCAAACATGATGAAGGCCACACACAGACTGGTATACGGAATGTACATGCAGCAACCCATCGGCGTGATGAGCATGTGAAAAACGAACCAGATTTGATAGTAGGGCGTCGCATACTCATTCAATCCTGGTATTTTGCTGCCAAATGGTAATACTGCAAGAACTCAAGAGCAATTTTCTTTGCTGGTAATTTTTTATACCCTGATCCCATTAAAAATGGGAAAAAAGGGTATCATGAAATTGTGCAAAAGTATGTAACAGGCAGAAGGAAGCATTTCCGACCCCATAAAGTATATATATTCTTGATCAGCATCAACAGTCGAGTCGATATAGCCATGTCCGTCTGTCCGTCCGCCTGTCTTTATGTATGAACGCGTCGATCTCAGAGACTATAAGAGCTAGAGTCTCCAGATTTGGAACTTAAGCTCGCCTAATCCCTAGGTTGTACAAATTTTTTTCAAACTTTCGATAACTCTTTCTTTTTTCGATATACACATGCGACCGATAGCAAAAACATCTTGAACTTGGAAAACTTTGAGACGCCGTTTGAAACATTAAACGAAATAATGACAATCTGTGAAATGTTTATTGAAATCGGTTGAGAAACACCGGAGACATGGAACATTAAGTAAAGTATACAGTAAACGCGTACACACACACACATACTTGCAAGCACTGACTGTACGCGTAAGGTATAGGGTTCAGGGTATCATCTAGTTGGGATTTCTCGACTAGAGCCTTCTTACTTGTTTTTGAATAGTTTATCAAACTTAAATCTTTAAATTACTGCAAAATAATTTCCCTCAAGTTTCCCATTTGAACAGAGTTTTAAATTGTAATTTCTTTTTACTGAAGAAATATGAAATATTTTTCCATATAAATGGTTTTTAATCTTCAAGCTTTGCAGCTGTATCTGGCATTTTAAGGCAACCAAATGTTGTTAGTAAGTGCTTACCTCGCTCACTGGAGCTGAGCGGATACAAACCAAAGCCAATACAGGTGAGCAGGCCAAAGAATAGATTTCCGCGAGCCATCAGTTGACCCTGTCGATTAACTTCTTCCAACAGCTGTGATATATATGCATCTTCATGGCGCTTTAGTTCATAGTAATAACATTTCAAGTCCCTTATGAGCTGCACATAAAATTTCTGATCGTACAATAGCATGTATGCTCGCAACACCGTATTGACCCAGAGCACAAGCATATAAGAGTTGCGAATAATGCCTGTGATGCCCTCATTGGTAGTGAATATATAAAGCAACTGGGTTAGAACGTGTATGGTTGACAATGTTAGGCAAACGTAGCGTTTCACATTTTTATCGTAGAGCAGAGCCCAGTATCGCAATATTCGAACGTTCATATAAATCAATTGTATGTCCTCGAGCATATTTCAAAGAGCGTTTTAATATTCGACTATTTGACTTCGAGCACAAACTGTAAGCTTTTATAGGGCCGCCTGAATTAAAGGAATTTTAGTAGCTATCATTTATTGCTCGACTCATGTAACGGCTTGCAATGGCTCCCAAGCGTAATTTCTGATGCAATTTCGGTCATTAATTTGACTTTTTTTTATACCCTGATCCTATTAAAAATGGGGAAAAAGGGTATAATGGTTTTGTGCAAAAGTATGTAACGGGCAGAAAGAAGCTTCTCCGACCCCATAAAGTATATATATTATTGATCAGCATCAGCAGCCGAGTCGATATAGCCATGTCCATCCGTCCGTCTGTCCGTCCGCCCGTATGTATGCACGCGTCGATCTCAGAGACTCCAGATTTGGAAGTTAAGCTCGCCTAATCCCTAGGCAGTACAAGTTTGTTTTCGATTTTCGATAACTCATCCCATTTTCGATATACACATGGGATCGATAACAACAAAATCTTGAATTTAGAAAACTTTGAGACGGCGTTTGATACATTTAACAAAATAATGACAATCTGTGAAATTTTTATTGAAATCAGTTACGAAACACTGGAGAAATGGGACATTGAAGTTGTGTATGTAGTATGCAGTATGTGCTTATATACAAACACACATACTTGCAAGCACTGACTGTACGCTTAAAGTATAGGGATCAGGGTATCGTCTAGTCGGGATTTCTCGACTAGAGCCTTCTTACTTGTTTTTTTTACCAGTTGCCTAAATGGCTTCACATGATTTAGCATTATTTTGAATACATATGGGAGCAGTGAAAGCTGTACAATTTTTGATTGGTTTTATTTGCGTTGCACTCAGCGCAAACGTTTCATCGATTACCTAAACCGAATCAACAGCTGCATGAAGGATAAAATATTCAAATGTACGTGTATGTGTCTACTTATTTGCATATTATTACATCTCTTAGCCAATGTATGTGCACAGTATTTCATTTTATCTGCAATTGCTCAAAACTCAGTTGGTTGTTTATTGTTTAATTTTTTTTCATTTGGAACATTTTGCAAGCCTTGCAGTTAAATTTTGACTTTTTATGTATATATATATATTTGATTGAATATAAGTATTTTTAGTGCAATGATAATTTTCATCATAACACTCGCTAACAAAATTTTGTTTGTTCTTGAAACAGGGTGAGAGCTGTTTTAAATGTATTATATATAAATGTATTATATATAGATCAAATGGAAACTAATGTTATTTACACTGATTTCAGTAAGGCGTTCGACCCTGTGAATTACTACATTTTTAGAACAATCTTATTCTTTGGATTAAAGAGTACTTAATTTTTAGAACTCAGAGGGTCTACTTTAAGGTTTCTGTTTCCAACGCGGTTCAGGTCACTTCTGGTGTTCCACAAGGAAGTCACCTTGGACCGTTGTTATTTACACTGCTTATAAACGATCTTCCGTCTGTAATAAATCATTATCGGGTGTTGAAGTATGCTAATTATGTATATAATATATATATTTATATATATATGCAATAATAATATTTATATTTATATTCTTGACAACAAACTAGGTACCTTGGGTTTCATTAAGCGCTGGTTGACATAACATAAACGTTGTATATTTCTCTTGTACGACCGAATCTTTTATATGGTTTACAATACTAAAACAGGATCACAGGATAGAATAGAATATGTGCAAAAAAATGTCTGCTCTTTGCACTCAGCGGTCTTAATTGGGATAATAACATTAACTTACCTTCTTACCATAGTTGAATTCTACTAATAAGTCTTTCTTCTCTTTCTGATCGGAGAACAATAGTAAAATAGTAAAAGTAAAACTGTTCGTTCAATTGTTGGTATAAGAATGGTATTATCTATGTCTTGTCTGGCGATTTGTTTTATTGTTTCAACTGTATTTTTATATGTACATATGTACATTTTTACTTACTTTTCAGTTTCAATTGCTAACAAATAATTGCAAAACAGTGTAATTTGCTAATGCAATTATTGAGTATAAATGAGTATTCGTTTATTTACGGCTTTATCAGCAAAATTGCATAATTTAGTTGATTAGATTAAATTAACAGTGTTGTTATTAAATTCTATCGTTCAAGTATCTAATAGTTTAGGCAAAAAACATATGCTATTTATAATTACTCTTATAATTACATTATTCAAGAATTTCGTTTAAATTTATGCAGAATAAATGTAGACTAGACAAAAATTTGACTAGTATATTTTTTAAAATAGTTAAATTAATAAATAATATTTAAACTGTTAAAATGATTGAAGCCACGTATCATGGATCATGTTTGTAACAAGGACATCAACGTGCCAGACGATAATAAAAGGTGATCGTAAAATTCAAAAAGGGTGATGTAATAGCAATACTAATACCAGCACTGCATTGTGATCTCGATAACTTTATGGATCCCGAACTTTATAAGCCTGAACGCTTTTTGAAGAAAACAGGTGCACATAAATCCGTTTACTTATTTATCCTTTGCACTATGACCTGGAAGGTGCATTGGTAAGTGAAGTTTGTTCAAGAATGCAAAGACTTTGGTTAATCATTTCATCAGTAACACAATGGCTTTGATGAAGGTAAAATCCGATATCTTATCAACTAAACATTTATAATCGAACTTCCATAAAACAAACGAATTAATAATTAGAATACTCCGATTTGGTTCCATCAAAAAACAGTTCTATATTACGAATAGTATCAGATTCGAAGTATTTTCCTGTCCCCTTGAGATTCGTTATATGGAAGTTCGACTCTTTTTTAAGAAATATTATAGTATGTTCATTTCAATTTGTTAATAATAATCGAAATTTTATAAGTTATAATAGCATTTTGATAAAAAAAGACTTACTGTGTGCTTCGATCTTATAAATTTTTTTAATAAACAAGCACTTTTTTTTATGTATGTATACACAGTACTTAAGTATCTTTATTAAGCAATATATATATATGAAATACGTAGATAACACATTCGATTTTATCACAAAATTTATTTCGTTTCCTGTGGCTAGCTTATCTATCTTATCTCTTAAAAAATTTTTTATTTTTTTCGCACCTAAAGTTTACGAGTTCTGGATTGATGTTTCTAGCAGTCATTACTTTTATGATCTTGCATTGAACATAGTAGTAAATAGAGAAAACAAGAGAGGCGAAGCAATTAGAGACTTTTGCTTTATGAAATTAAAATCTACCTTGCACATACCAGTCTGGTGAAATAATTCTGTTAAGCTATTAACTTTTATTGCAATGTGTTGAAACGAGAATGCTGAAGAGAGCTACAAACAGAGAGTGCATAGAGAGAAGAAAACATATAGTTAGAAAAAGAGAATAAAAATAAAAATATATAGCAAGAGAGACAGACAAAAAAAATCTGTTTTATTCATAGCTGAGCTATGCGGCTTCAGTCACATTTAAGTGCTGGAAACGGACGGTTAGACCTTATTGAAATATTGTGACAGATGAACAAATAAATCACATATTTATATTATACAAACTTTAAGCAACCAAATGTATTTAATTGTATTTACGCTTGTGATCATACTGTTAGGCTTACTGTACAAGTGGTCAACATCTAAGTATCAGACATTTGAGGAGCGTCGTGTGCCGTATGAGAAACCAACACCGCTGTTTGGAAATGTAAGTTTCAAGGAATTGATGGGTGCTGTACCCCATTTACGGCGACAAATCGAACAGCATATGCAATTTCCCAATGCCAAGGTTTACGGAATGTATTTTTTACGCGATCCCGTATTTGTTGTGCGTGATTTGGAGCTGATCAAAAATGTGGGCGTTAAGGAATTTGATCATTTTATGAATCACGTTGCATCCGATAATTTTGAGACGCTGCTGTCGAAGAGTCTGGTGCAGCTTAAGAATCGCGAGTGGAAAGAGATGCGAAACATACTTACACCAACATTTACTGGTAGCAAAATGCGATCCATGTACGAGCTCATAAATGCATGCAGTGAATTGGGTGTAAACTACATTGAGAAAGAGCTGAAAAGTAACGATTCCATAGATCTAGAAATGAAGGATTATTTTACGCGGTTTACAAACGATGTGATTGCATCAGCTGCATTTGGCATAAAAATCAACTCCTTTGAGGAGAAAGATAATAAATTCTTTCAAATTGGTCAGATTGTTACAAACATTAGTGCTATGGCAGTCATTAAGGCGCTACTTTTCACATTTATACCAAGGATTATGAAGGTATATATATTAATTAGCAAATATTGCAAACAAATTTTGTATTTATTTTTCATATTTTTTTTTATCTAGCTTCTACGTGTTAGCCTGGTGGATGAAAAAAGTATTAATTACTTCAGGTCCTTGGTCTCTGACGCCATTAAATATCGTGTGGAACATAAGATAATACGACCTGATATGATCCATTTGCTAATGGAAGCTCAGCGCAAGGCTAATGAGGCAGAGTCCGGTAAAAAATTTACGGATGATGATCTTTTGGCACAATGTCTCCTCTTTTTCTTTGCGGGATTTGAGACGGTCTCCACGTGCCTTTGCTTTCTCACCTATGAATTATGCATGAATCCGGAGGTACAAGAAAATCTCTATAAAGAAATATTATCTGTGGAAGAGCAATTAGATGGAAAGCCCCTGGACTATGACACACTAACTCACATGAAGTATTTAGATATGGTTGTATCTGAAGCATTGCGCAAATGGCCGCCAGCAACAAGAACGGATCGGGGCTGTAACTCGGATATCGATTTGCGTGATGAAAATAATGATCTCGTGGTGTCCCTAAAAAAAGGGGATCAGCTTTTTATACCCATTTTTGGATTACACTATGATCCCGAGCATTTTGCAGATCCCGAAAAGTTTATACCAGAACGTTTCTCTGACGAAAATAAGCATGTAATTAAACCGAATACATACTTACCCTTTGGCATTGGGCCACGTAATTGCATTGGTAAATATGCCAATAAAATATACCTAAGCAGTTGCTCTTTAAAAGTGAATCCTTCTCAGGTAACCGATTGGCGCTGATGGAGGTCAAGTCGATTGTCTATCATTTGATTACCAAGTTTCAGTTGGTTCCTGCTTCGAAAACTTCAAAAGACATGATTAACGATATATTTGGCTTCACTCTGGTACCAAAGAACAAGTTTTGGATAAGATATGTACCGAGGCATGTTAGTGTGCAAAGTTCATAAGTGACTCAAAATGCAAATAAACGATGTACATATATGAGGGAGGACCCATAAGTTCTTTGATGGCGCTGTGGTGGGGAGGGAGAGTTTGGGAACCTATTGATTGACTACATGTCCGTCAGTGTCACGCCACCTACGTCAGTGTACAAAGTTGTGTCGCTGTGAGTTCATCGGTTCGCCTGTAAGGTTCTTTTTTAGTAAAACAACTTTTAACATTTCAACGATTTTTGTTTCACTCCGCAATGAAAAAAGCTTTCCTTTCATATTTCTTTTGAGTCTAGGGAACAAAAAGAAGTCACAGGGGGCTAGATCCGGTGAGTATGGTCCCCCCTCGTATGTATATATATATATATATATATATATATATACATGTTTTTATAAAAAGCTGAGCTCTTATCTTTTCTTATTGTGAAATGTGCTTATTATTAATTAACATTGCAAGCACGAAATTTCTGTTGACATTGCTGTTGTACCTTAAGCTAATTAATCAACTGGCATTCTATTAAAAACTTTATTTCAATGTGTGTACAGCTAATAGATAATGAATTCACGAACGGAGCGCTCAATGCAATTCGTTAATCAGTGTAAAGTAACTGGAAACTGCATTATTCGGCATTCGGGCTTCAATTCAATTAATGAGAAAGGGTAAAAAATAAACAAGTTTTTTTGCAGTTGTGCAAATTAATGTTTGTTACAGAAAAGGCGTTGAATGCATAATTTTATAATATTTTATTTCTTGGTCCCGTTATGAATTCTTCTTTTAAAGTGCAAGCTCTTCTAGTTTTCGTTAGTTTTGAATTATTAGCAAATTTAACACTCAAATCAGTTGAATGCACTCACTAGATATGCAAAGAAAGCAAAGAAGACGATACCCTGATCCCTATACTTTACGCGTACAGTCATTGTTTGCAAGTATGTGTGTTTGTATGTACGCACATACTGCATACTGCATACACAACTTCCATGTCCCATATCTCCGGTGTTTCGTAACCGATTTTAATAAAAATTTCACAGATTGTCATTATTTTGTTCATTTTTCAAATGCCATCTCAAAGTTTTCAAAACTTAAGATTTTGTTGTTATCGATCCCATGTGTATATCGAAAACGGGATGAGTTATCGAAAATCGAAACAAAACAAACTTGTACTGCCTAGGGATTAGGCGATCTTAAGTTCCAAATCTGGAGTCTCTAGCTCTTATAGTCTCTGAGATCGACGCGCTCATACATACAGAGGCCATCATCATAGTATAGCATCATTTTGGATTCATAACATAATACCACGTCGTCCCAATATTAATTTGGCTGTCCACGTCAATCATATCAAAAGTTAAACGTGTCTGAACATGCTCCGTCGATATCATCGGTTTTTTCGAGCAGCTCGTGTTTTTTTGGGTAGGTACTTCAAATTTTTTTAGGCCACTTTCGCGAGATATGGTGATTTCACAATCATTCTTCATCTCATTGGCAACCGATCTGCGCAAAAAAATTTTGACTTTTATGGATCTACGCATTTTTAATTTAATTAAAAGTAACTGTACGTACGAATTCCATTCGAATTTTACAACGCAAATGCGCAAAAAAAATGGAGTGTCGCAAGATTTATTGGGCAGTTGAATTTAGTGCCTTTGTTAGTATTTTAAATGTTTCTTTGTTAATATTAATGTTTTTTAAGTTCTGTTAAATAGGTTTAAGAGATAATTGATTGAATTTCTTATAAAAAATAAACAAAATAAAAAACAACAACCAGTGTGACCATATATCTCTAAAGTGAAATAATCAACATTTTTCGCCATGTCGCAGCCTTTGCTGGGCATACTGTAATTGTTAAAATAAATTACAAAAAAAGCTAAGAACATCCCTTTATCTCATTCAATGCAAGGTTATACAAACAGTTTTATGACCCACCGGAATATACAGTTATCTGACTCAATATCGAAATAATTTGTTATTTTGTTCTTAGAAATAATTTTTTAGCTGTTGAAAAAGGCAGATGCTTTTTTTTTATTAAGGAGACTTACAACTTAATAACCTATGCGTTTTTGTTTCTAAGCATGTACAAATTTCAAATTCTTATTTGATTTCGTCGATTCGAAGAATTTTACAGATAATTTTAAAATCAATTAAATTACAAAAGTAATAACAACCTATCGATAAAACTATGTGATGGCTTACATAACATTTATTTTTTTTCGCCACTTAATTATTCTTGTTTGTAATAAATACATTAGATCTATGATTAAAACAAGAAGATATAACTATTTATGTTAAAAATAAATTGCGATCAATTCAACAATTTCTTAATGAACTAATAATAATGCAAACAGGCATTAAGAAACGCCACCTGTTGAGCGATTCGGATCTTCCACACCGTGCATTGCCAACCTTTATAAACTATCGAATAAAATTCTAGCTGCAACTCTGCTAAAAATCATCTGTGCAGGTTTTGTTTTTCGCGCTCTTTTTCATTTGTGGGCGTTTTTTTTTCTAAGTGCGTGTCTGTAAACAGTAAATGAAAAGTAGAAAAGTGCTAGTACAGCTATAAGAATAGAAAAATTAAATTCTAGCCGCAAGTATGTCTGCCAGCACAGAAAAAACACAAAAATCGGCACATGCAAAAGATGCAAATGAAACTGCAAAGGAAATTAATAGCAGCAGCGGCAAGAAACTGGTACAAACGCGACTACCATTTAAGTTGTTGACGCCGCTGCAGAAAACCACCGCAACAGCAGCAGAGCAGTCAACAACTCCATCAACCTCCAGTGCTGCAAAATTGGTTGTAGAGTTGGAGCCAGAGCCACGCAAGCGCAGGTTGTCATATGGCAGCGATAACAATCAAGAAAAGTATGACGGGGAGATGGTTAAGGAGAAGCTGCGTCGCTCCAATAGCAAAGAGAACGTGGATCGTGGCGTGGCTGCCGTAGAGCCCAGCAAAAAGCTCAAGAACGAAGATATTGTTTTTCTGGATGACGATGAAGACGCCGACGACGATGACGTTGACCTAGACGACGACGAGGACGAGGACGTGGAGGAGGAAGAGATTGCTAAGAAACCAAAAGTAGAGTCAACGAATAAGATGACCGCAAATGCCTGCCAGAAGTTGACGCCTATTCAAATTAAACTGCCGATTAACAATAAACGCACTAAGCGTCGCAAAGCTCAAAAAAATTTGGAACCCGTTAAGCAATTGCAGCTGGCAAAGGAACCAAGCGATTCCAGCGATGATCTTGAGTCACTTCAACCACAAAAGCGGCTCAAGACGGAGACAAATAACAATATAAAGTCCAACAGCATGGTGGAGTCCACGATGGATGTCGACTCGACCATTTTAATATTGGATAGCAGCAAAAGCGATGCGGAATCCCAAGAAGTGGCTAGTAGTGACCAGAATATGGAAATAAACACTGAAACGGCCACGCTAAGCAAATCGTCACCCGAAAAAGAAGAAGAACAAATCGCTAAGAATGAGTCTGATTCTGTTGCTCTCTTTGTTGCCAAGCAGCCAACGACCTTGACGCCCAAGCAGCAAAAGCTATTGGAGCAGCGGCGCAAGACGCGTGAGGAGAAGGAACGTAAGTTGCAGGAGGAGCGTCGCCTAAAGCGGGTGGAGAAGGAGCAGCGCGAGCAGCAGAAGAAAGCAGAGCGCGAGCAAAAGGAAGAGGAGCGTCGCAAGGATCGCGAACAAAAGGAAGACGAGCGTCGCAAGGAGCGTGAAGAGAAGGAACGTAAACGTCAGGTAGAGAATGAGGAAAAACGCAAACGCACCGAGGCCAAAGAGGAGTTGCAGCGCAAAAGGGACGAGGAACGTCACCGCAAGGAAACGAAGAAGGAAGAGGCTGAGCTTAAGAAAAAACGCGCTGCCGCCTCTTTTACCAAATTCTTTGTGCCCAAGCAGACGAAACTGTCAAGCAGTGGCAACAACGGTTCCCTGGAGAACGAGCAGAACAGCTGCGACAGTGGTCTTAGTGACAAGAATGTCAGCAACAGCAGTAGCCAGGCACTCGCCTTTCGTCCCTTTCAGGTCAAGGATGATATGATCCTAGCGCCAGTAATACGCGGCACCCTTGCAACCGACACGCGAGAACAGTTGGATACACTCTTTCCCCATGATGACAATGTCAAGGATGATGATGCCAATGAGAGCATTGGACGCGTTAAGCGTCCATCTCTTTCCCAGCTCTACCTGGGCGAACTCAGTTTGGGCAGGCACAAGCCGCAGAGCGGCAAGCGCGATGCCCGACTAGAGAGATGCGCCAAAGAAGAGGAGGATGATGATGATGTCCAAGTGATTGGTAAGCAGGTCACGGCTCTTTTCATTGTTAAGAAAACTTTAATATATTTTCCTTTCTCCTTGCAGATGAGTTGGCCACTGCTGGCACACCCATTGTAGAGGAGAGGCGTAAGCAACTGCCCTGGATGCGTGCCAAGTATTTGCATTTTTCGGACAATCGTCGACCACCATTCTATGGCACTTGGCGCAAACGCAGCCAGATAATAAGCGCACGCCGGCCACTGAGCCAGGACAAGGTATGGTGAATGAATAATCACAATTGCAAATAGCTTTAATAATACTTCTTCGGCAGGGTCATTTTGATTATGAAGTGGACTCCGATTGCGAGTGGGAGGAAGATGAGCCGGGCGAATCGCTGAGCGCCAGCGAGGATGAAAAGGAGCGTGAGTCCGAGGAAGAATCTGAGGAAGAGTACAACGAATGGTTTGTGCCCCACGGTCATCTCAGCGATGAGGAGCTACAAAACGATGGAGAACCCGAAGATGGCAATACGCGCGAGGCGCAAAAGGCTAAGCTACAAGTGCTGCAACAGGAATTTGCAACGGAGATGAAGAAACAGACCAAGAAGATCAAGCCACGGCTGCTGGGTCCAGTCTGGCTTGATGAAAATGGAAACAAATCGCAGCTTTGCCCGCAAGTCTTTATTCAAACCATCGATATGTATGCCTGCTGGCAACTTCAACCGCTTTCACTGGAGCCGCCCCCCGAGTTGGAGCTAGAGGGTGAGGCACCTGAGGAGGTCAAGAGTACCTTGCAGCTGGATGAGCCGATGCTGCAGCAGTTGGTGCGCCTAATCCATGGCAATAGCAAGTCAAAGGTTTTTCTCATATCCGAGTATTTGGAGTATCTGAAGACGCAGATTTTTCCGGATTCACAAACGCTGCTGCCGCCAAAGACGCTACTGCGCGAGAAATTTGATGAGCTGGCCAGCTGGAATCCTATTGAAGTGGAAAACGGTGCCAAGCAGACAAAGAAGACAAAAAAACCCAAAAAGCGACTTTGCTGGGTAGTTAGTGCGGACACTTTGCACAAATTCCGCCTTGAAGATTTGACTCTGCAAAACGAATGGAACTACTTACTGCCACCGAAGACAGCGACAAAGATAGCAGACACCTCGTTACGCGAAACAAAACCGCCAGACACAGATACCCCCGATGTTCAGACGGACAACATAAAATTAAGCACTAAACGTAAAGCTTCAGCGCCTACAACACCAGCACGCACAGATTCCCCCATAGCCGCTGCTTCAAACACCAAGAAGCGCGGCACCCTGCTGATGTCTGTGCCGCGGGATCAGCAGTTTCATACGCCAACAAAGAATGCACTCATCAGTCAGTATCTTCGCAAACAAAATAATGTATCCACAAACACCCAAAAACCTCCACCGGCAGCAGCAGCATCAAAAAACAATATACGGAGCATCGATATTGTCATACTTTCCGATTAATCCTCTATCTAATTTTGAAAGGTAAGTGTATTAATAATCTTGCTAAGATTGAAAATTATAATTCTTTAGGAGGATCTTATTGAAATCGTTTTATTTACAGATTGTGCTAATGGAGAATTTATTTTTTATTTCACGATGTCAGAACACATCCTGCTTATATTAGTTAACACTGCACTCGCGTTCCTTCAACTTATCAAATACGGGCCTATGTTCGCGATCGAATTGGGCCACTAAAAGTTTATCCCGATAGAATTTAACGTTTCCCCCCATAAATTTTAGCTTGTAGCGGGCTCGTTGGTCAATCTTTTATTTGGAGTATCACTGACCAGATTTGCTGGACGAAGCTGCAACAAATATATGGCAATTTTAATTTATAGTTAGAATAAGAATTAACCATTAATAATAAAAAATTCAATTTTGCTTAAGCGCATTGTCTATAGCTCTGAAAAAAATCTAAATTTGATTTTAGAAGGTATTAACTTATGTTTCTGTCTCAAAAAATTTAACGAAGTTATGTTTTGCAAGAAAAAAATTTCGATAATTTTGTTATAAAGTTTACTAAAGTGTCAATAAAAAATATTTTTATTAAACTAAATAATCTCTACACGAGTTGTTAGTCCAGTGACGGTAGTATATCTAAGGCAAAAAATCTTATTTGTAAAATCTGCAAAATGTAACGAGTATTTTTCATCATCTGCTTTGCATTAACGAGTCAGCTGGGGCATAGGAATGTAGCAAAAAATCAATGTCGTTTTAACTGGTCTGTGGTTAAGAAGCTATGAATATCAAGCTATAAATACTTTTAAAACTGCAAACGAGTAAGCTGTGAGTTTTGCGTAGATAATATTTTGGGTAGAAGTTTTCGTGAGCTGCCAGACAGCTGAAGAAGCTATAGATCTCAAATATCAAAGTGAGACAGGCAAAAAAGTTGAAGTTTCTATCAAAAGGCAACAGAGTTAGCGCTTGAAAGTTGGATTGCTAACGCGGGCGACAAAAGGCGCGAAAAAAAAACTTTAAAACGTTTATCGATCTTTTTGTTTTTGAGAGTTTACTGTGATTTTGTCCAAAAGGCAAAAAGTTGTTAATTATTTTTGCTGGACTTTTTTTTTGCGCTTTCCAAAACAATGGCATGCGAAACTTTTGGCTTAATCTATGACTGCCAGCGACATTTAACAATTTTCTCCACGTTCCCTTTTACCTAAGCGAAGCAAACTAAACGTTAAGTATTAATGGTAAATTTTCAGGCCAAGCCGTATTTGTTGGCGTTGCAGTGTGGCATTAGTTGGAAAATTGTGTAAATCTTGTAATTCGTATCTGACGCAGAGGAAACAGAGAAAATCAGCAGCAGCAGCGACAGCCTTTTGACCCATTTTACTGTTGGCCAGCGACCTGACCGCTAGTTGACCCATTTGCATAATTATTCATTGCACAGCATTATAAAGCATAAATAACACATATATGTATGTATATGTAGTATAAAGTATGTTAGCTGCCAGATAATGCCTTAGATCGCATAATAAACTCATGTGAGCTTTCTTCTATCTTCCTTCGTCCTTTTCTTTGTGTATGTGTGTGTGCTGCATATTTCTTGCTTCTTATTTATTGTTGGCATGTTTTTGTATGGCTGTGGCAAGTTCACTTTGCCACCCGTAAGATACCCACCACTACGTACAATAAATTACGCTTTAGCAATTTTCAAAATTCAATTGAATTGAAATGTATTCATTTGCACTGCAAATGCAATGGGCAAACTAATTTAATTTTACCTTCTGCCAATGCATTTTTTACAAGTATTACTTTTCGTAATCAATATCATTAGAAAAACGAATTCAAACAAGTAAGAAGGCTCTAGTTGAGAAATCCCGACTAGACAATACCCTGAACCCTATACTTAACGCGTACACTCAGTTCTTGCAAGTATGTGTGTATGTGTGTACGCGCATACTGCATACACAACTTCAATGTCCCATATCTCCGGTGTTTCTTAAACGATTTTAAGTAAAAATTTCACAGATTGTCATTATTTTGTTTATTAATTCAAATGCTATCTCAAAGTTTTCAAAATTCAAGATTTTGTTGTTATCGATCCCATGTGTATATCGGAAACGGGATGAGTTATCGAAAATCGAAAACAAACTTTTACTGCCTAGGGATTAGGCGAGCTTAAGTTCAAGGTCTGGAGTCTCTAGCTTGTATAGTCTCTGAGATCGTCGCGTTCATACATACGGACATGGCTATATCGACTCGGAGAGGCTTCCTTCTGCCTGTTACATACTTTTGCACAAAACTATTATACCCTTTTTACCCATTTTTAATGGGTTCAGGGTATAAAAACTCTTACGAAATGTAAAACCGTTACAAATGACCATTTGCAGGCTTAGCGTCGTGTAATCAAGGAAAAACGTTGCAAATTGGCAAAAATTTGTATCAGTGTCCTCTTGCTTACAAAATATCCCGTCCTGGACTGGACTCGAACCACAGTTCACTTGAGCCTGTGAGCCTTTAGCGAGCCACAATTAAATTGAAAGACATGTGTATGTATAATATTTGAAGACTGTGCAGTTGTAAAAATATTTGTATGGTATGTTTTTATATTTCCTTATTTAAAAACTGCAAAATGAGCAGAATGAGCTAAAAACCTAACGTGCTAAGCCATCACAGACATTATGTTCGGACAACATGTTGTTCAATGTATGTTCAACACTCCAAAAAGGTTCAGGAAAGAAAAGTGTGGTATTTTACTCATCAGTCCTTTAGGACAAATAAGTGCTAAATGTCCGAATTGTAGTAGTTTGCACACCTTACGGATAATTGTTTTTAAAGTAAGACGATTAAGAGTGAATTTAAAATTCAAGTTTGTAAAATTTTGCGTTTCGACATTTAGAATTTATACAGACTTATAAGGATTTACCATCTTAGCTGATGACGTATTTGCGCAACCATATATTAAAATTCGTTAAGACAATGGGCGACCGCAAATGCAGGTGTGCCAAAGGCTCACAAAGTTTTCTAGAGCTCAAATAGTTCGTATACAACCTAAAGTTATACTCCTCTGTATGTGTGTGATTGTGTGGTGGGAAATGTGTACATTCTTGTACATGTATGTACATGAAGCGTATGTGTGTATGTGTTTGTTCTGACTCAACCTTCACACCAAAATACTCAATTAAATAAAGTTCTACTTGAAATTGCATTACATTTATGAACGTGAGTGCGTGTCGCTCCCTCGCCATCATCAAAGGTTCAAAAGCCCCCTTTTTTACCCCATATAACACAGACGCTATCTCTATTCAATTTCTACAAATGCCACACATATGACCACAAGAAGCAAAAGTTTTGCAGCTCATACAAAAATATATAATATTGCACGTTTATAACTCTGTGTGTGTGTGTGTGTGTACCAGTGCATATGTGCGTGTACGTGTGTGTGGTTATATAAGCAGCAGAAACAAGTACTTATATAAGTGGCACAATATGCGAACTGCATATTTCGAGTGTCAAGTGCAAATCATAAAAATGGCACTTTCCCGTTCCGAGTACGTGTACCTCATAACAGCATGATTGCATTGACAATATAACAAGAAATAAAAAACTCTTTAACGCTAGAAATATTTAATTCGACTACGACAAAAGATTTTAACTCAGACAGAAGAACTGATTTTAACTAAAAAGTTACCAATTTATTTTACAATATTTACTGTATAGTAAAGAGTAACAAATAGTCATTTGTTGTCACTTGCATAAAAAAAAATGTTTACAAATATAATTATTCAGTAATTAAAACAACAACATAAGCATGTGTATTTCATAAACTGAAATCTTAACACATTTTCAATAGCTCGACTGCAAATGAAATATGAAACGTTCGCATTTATATTAGCACTTGCATTTAATAAGACCACATGTGCTCAATTATTGTAATTGTGTGTAATACTCTAAATCAGTTATAATTTATTCTATCCTCGGATACTACGAGCGCTTATAATTATTAAATGTCCACAGATAAAAAAATACTACTTAATACTCCAACATGGACGAGAGAGGTTAGGCAGGGATCCATGAATGAATTCGTATAGGCTAGTTTAATATGCAAAGTGCTGCCTGGAAGCGTATTTGATATGCCAGCCAATTGTCGGTTTTTGTGGTTTGACAAATGTTTAAGCTTTTCGGCTATTCTAACCCCGGTGTGACAGTACTTAGTGAAATTGGCGACAAATGCTTTACATGACATTAAATAGCCCAACAAATAGTATGCAAATAATTGATATCCTGTCGGCAAAACTCTTAAATTAAACATACAGCTACACTCTGTTTGGGTTCAGAGAACCAAGCACATGTTGTGCTCTCTTAGCTGCAATGCCACCACGACTCCCTTCGGTGAAAGTAAGAGAGCCACAGACTAGGTAATGTAAAGACGAGTTACACAACTTGTTTCTGTATAGATGATGTCAATCATTAAGCAAACGCATGTAACGAGTAGCAGCCGTATCCCGTTAACAGCTGTTCGTGTTTTAATTATTTTACGGAATGAAATGCATAAAAGAATGCTGTATGTGTGTCCGTTTGTTTTAATGCAAACTAGTCTCTTAGTTTTTGGGCTGATTGATCCTTTGGTCGGGATGTTATATTTAACTTACAACTTTTCTTCTATCTAAAACCAACTTATTTGTATATAATAAAGTTTTGGTTTGCCGAAGAAAAAATTCTTTTTATTGATTCTATTGAATATATTTTATTTTATAATGTTATGTTCTTTTTGGCATCTCATCGGTCTTTAAATTAATTTATTTTATAAAACAGATTTCCCATCCTTCTAAAACGTAAGTTTTCTCAACGCTACGATGCTATTCTTCTATAAACTAAAACCGATTATTTTGATGCAAAAATATGATAAGACTTTAGACCCGTTAATAAACTGTATGTGTGTGTGTGTACGCGAATACTGAATACTTTACTTAATATCAATGTATGTTTTTTCAATCGATTGGAATGAACATTTCACAGATTGCCATTATTTCGTCTAATCTAACTTCGTCTCTGAGATCGACGCGTTTATACCTACATATAGGCGGACGGAGCGACGGACTTTATCGACTCGGAAGTTGATGCTGATTAAAAATGCATGAAACCATTATACCATTTTTACCCGTTTTAATGGGTTCAGGATACAAAAAGAATTTTGAAAATTAACTTTATTGATAAACATACTGTCACACTTTATTGGCTTTGGTTATAAACCTAAGATGTGTTATGAACATTAATTTTTCTTATAAGACCCAAGATATTACTTGAGTCAAATAAATTATATGTAGATGGGATGCATTTATATTCTAGGACATCCCTCATGTAAAAAATGAATACTTTGCCTCGTTTTTATTAATGTTATTATTAAAAGGCCATAAATAGCAACTGACTTAACCTGGCTTTTAACACTTTTGTGACAACATAAATTGTCCACTCAAGGAATCAAAAGCATGAAGAATTATGTGTGTGTGCATGTGTGTAAGATGTTAATTTTAGCCGCCTGTTAACGTTTCTTTTTCTTGTCGTGAAGTATGTATATCTAATTATATGTGCGATTTAACCTGAGTATTTTTGACTACGGAGCGAAAAGCAATAACGATGCTTGTGACAGGTCGAGGGAAGCTTTCACGACTCCAACAAGTACATACTTTTTGATTAGCATCAACAGACGTTTAGTGAATTTCATAATACCGATCACTCTTCACGATATCAAAATATATTTAGAATCAAAGACATTTTATTAGAAACTGGCATAATTTTGATCATCTGTGAACATTTTATATAGATAGTAAGTAACTAGGAATATTTCGTAGGTTGAAAAAGATTAAAAGTTAGTCCGGGCATTTTTTGTACAAGCAGCCAGGCGTAAAACACAAACAATTATATATGTTAAGCTTACAAATTATATTTTATTAAGTTTTAAACGGATTGTAATTGTTTAAAATGTATTAGAAAATGTTCTAAATAGTTTAAATAAGTTAAACATTTAACACATTCAAAATCTTCCGAGTCGTGCAACCTCTCTCAAAAGAGTGACGACGCTAACTGAATGACCTTAATGTACATACGCCAACACTGGCGATTGCAGAGTATGAATGGCCAGGACCAATGGACAAGAATTGCCCTAATCCAATTTCCCAATCATACTAAATACATATACATACAGAAACTTACTGTACTCATTCTACAACTTTTTTTTGGCTTTTTATAAGTAGAGGGTATTTTTTAGCCGGTTTTTTTCGACTAGATCATTTTTAATGTTTTGATTCAGGGGTGTAAGAAAAATCTCTATTGATGCTGGGACGAGCACATTTTGAAATCTTTGAAACCAAACCATAAGTGTGACAGAACTTTGGCAGATCTTATTTCTCGATACATTTTTTCGTAGTTTATAAGTAATACGAGAATTTATTTGCCATCTTTGCCATTGTTGTTAAAAGCTGCCACAAGCCATTTGTGTCATATACAATTACTAAGCAAATAATTAAATTTTGGGATTTATATCTTGTAATTTTTGCCTGCCAAGCAGATTGAGCGCAGGCTTCTAAAAAGAGCATCGAATCCACTGTAGAGATCTGAAAGCATTTATGAATTCTCTCTGCTTGCAATACAATTATGGCTAAAATTGTTTTCAACAGATTTTTATATAGCTATCGCGTTGTTGGCATGCCATCATCATCAATTTCGCCAATACGGCGACATGAAGTAGCTCTACGCTTTTTGGGTGTTGGTTGTTTCCAAAGAGTGATCGGGAAGGATAAGGATTTGGCAGTTTCTCGACTGTTCTTCTATCACTTGAAATGAAACTTTGTCCATGGTATATTAAATTTAGTCAGAGCGCGGATAAGATATCCTTATCGAAAATGATTTTTTTGAAAAGTTTGCCATTCTGGGCCTGATTAGATGCATTGTTGGCACAAATATAAGAATAATGAGGCCACCAGAATCTGAACAAAGGGATATTTCAGTATTAATGCAAAGATTAAAGATTTAAGTAGTGAAGTAAGTAGTTAGTGAATCCTGTCTTTTAGTCTTGTTCTGCAAATAATGCGTGTGATATGCTTATATTATATAATATATATTTTTCTAAGATCCAATTAATCATTTTCCGGCGTTATACCAATTGCATCAACTTTAGCTACTCCATCCATCGTCTGATACAGCTGAAGGATAAAAGCTTGTTACTTATATGGGCCGCTGGAGGTCTGTGTCAAAACTTACTCTCTTCTACTCGTCCATTGACGAAATCGACTTAAGCCGCCGTTACGGCCACTCTATTGCCACGGCTATATCTTTAAGCAACGTCACCCTGCTAAGGTGAACCATGTTTTCTCCCACGGATCAAGTATACAATAAATGTAAAGCATAAAATTAAAGGCAAAAAAATTGTTTTTCTTCTCAGTGTAGACATTCACACACAAAGCAAACTCTGCCATAGTTGGCACCTTGTTGAAGACTCTGAAAAATAGTTATTGTTAACCGAAAAAGGTGGAAGGTGTCTGGTTTACGAGTTTTGCACGTTTACACCGATTGGCAAACCGTTTTAGAGATTTCTTAAAATAAAAAACCATGAATTAAAAGTATTTGTTAAATTCAAATGTGCTTGCATTATGCAACTATACTAGAAATGGCATTTCCAAAAAGTTGCAGTTGTGCATTAGACGTTTTATTTTGCTTAAGTTAAGTAGAGCTCTGGTCCTTCTATTTGAGATTTCAAAACGAGCACGGCTCTGTCACACCTTAAATCAGCTTCAAGTAGGTTTTTATACCCTGATCCCATTAAAAATAGGGAAAAAGGGTATAATGGTTTTGTGCAAAAGTATGTAACGGACAGAAGAAAGCTTCTCCGACCCCATAAAGTATATATATTATTGATCAGCATCAACAGCCGAGTCGATATAGCAATGTCCGTCTGTCCATCCGTCCGTCTGTCCGTCTGTCCGTATGTATGAGCCAACCGATCTTAGAGACTATAAGAGCTAGAGACTCCAGATTTAAAACTTAAGCTCGTCTAATCCCTAGGCAGTACAAGTTTGTTTTCGATTTTCGATAACTCTTCCCGTTTTTGATATACACATGGGATCGATAACAACGAAATCTTGAATTTTGAAAACTTTGAGATGGCATTTGAAATAATGAACAAAATAATGATAATCTGTGAAATTTTTATTAAAATCGGTTAAGAAACACCGGAGATATGGGAAATTGAAGTTGTGTATGCAGTATGCAGTATGTGCGTACATACAAACACACATACTTGCAAAACCAGCAAATAAACTCAGTCAGGATATCAGATCTTCAGTGTTCGTGAAAAGTCAAGCCCTCTTTTATGTTTTGTTTCGTTTCGTTAAATAAAACGTGGCTTTATATTTTAAAAACATTTTCGAGCAGCTACTGCCGGCTGCCGGTTACCGTCACCAAAGTGACGTAACTTTAAAATGGCCCTCAATCAAGCAGTCAGTCGGTGAGTGAACGCTGCTTGGTCACGTCGGGAGTCACGCACTTACACAGGCGCCCACAAACACACACATGCCTGGCAGTATGTTACGCAGGCTGCTGACAGATGGCGACACACACACAAATGCTTACGGGAAATGTGACAGGATGTCATTTTGCAACGCATCCGAACCATTAACACGTCGCGCATCGCTTTTTTGTCCATGAAAATTTTTCTGCTAAAGAGCGCCAAATGTTTATATTTCCGTGTGTATGAATATGCCTTTAAGTGTGTGTGTGTGTGTGTAAGGCACCCAGCAAAACTACGCATAGTTTGTAGGAGATTTTGTCGTTGTTGCCCCATAGTTTCCCGTTAATGCTTATTATAAAAACACGTAATATACATATTATAACGATGAAGTGCTGTTAATGTATGCAAAACTTGTTGAGCAGCATTAGAATAATGTAACATGTAACTTATACATTATTAAGCGCTTTTAACACTCGCAAGCGTATAAAAGTAAAAATTTTTTTTTAATATTATTGCAAATGGAGTTTGTATGTATGGCGAAACAGGTAAAGTGTCAATATTGTGGTACTACGCACACTGAGCGCTCGCTAATCAATTAAGTCGATAAAGCCATACATTTTCCACATCCTTAAAGTCAGAATTACCAAATTTGACAAAAAGAAGCTAGTAGCGTCGTACAAAAATCGCATAGAAAACTAGCACTACCACTACTACGTTGCCGCCCCAGACCCCCATGCATTTTGAAATTGAAAACAACTCAGGTAGGTAATGCATCCAAAACATGGATGACACGCCCACCCATAACTGCTGCCTTTTAATCGGATATTTCCATATCTTCCATAGTTTTGTAGCTAAGGTCATCAAATTTGCGTTGCAATATAGCTGGTAACGTCTCCAAAAGGTCTGTACCAGACGGTTTTTCCTTGCCTCCCTGGACTTCTTTATACCTGTCTTTATACTGGCATGAGAGTATTTCGCATTCGATTGTGTCCGCCAGCAATGATTTATATAGTATATTTATTAGTTCTTCTAGAATTTACATAAAAAATCATTTTATTTTATTGGCAATTTTCCACTTTGACCACAAAAACCGAAAAACTAATTTTGATTTTGCAAAAAGCATACTGACTGGCTTTTATGGCGCGGCAACAATTCGATAGATAATTAAATATTAAGTGCATACCTTTGGGATTAGGATGAACTGGGGAGCTTATGTACAGAGTCAAGTCGTTTTGTCTGTAGTTTGCTTAAAATTAATTTACGTGTACATATATCATTTTGTCAACAATATGCGCATTCATTTTATTTAGTTCAATAAACTTTAAACTTTTCCCAATTAAAAAGACTAATAATCGATAAGGGTTTCCATGCATAACACAAAATTATAAGAGCTACATTGAAAAGAAATTGAAAATCATTTTCGGTATGTGATTTGTGTGCGTATGACAAGAATATAACAAATACATGTTATAGTATCTTCTAGGTGATCACTGTTGCCTATTATAATGTGTTGGCTGTTTACTGAATGGATTTTAATGAAACTGTCATTAGTAACAGAATAACACATAAGCTTAAATTAAGTATATTGTGTGATGTCGTTGCATTGCGTAAAAATTTCGTTCTTTGGAAATATATTGTTGGAAAACATTGTGATTTTACATATATTTGCATATTTACATTTTCAATTACAGACAAAAGTATTAAAATTATTTAATTTAATGAAATTTATTAAATAACTACATGTTAAGCACTTAACTTACTACAAGTGTATACCTGAAAAATCTCTATTCTATGAGCTTTTAATCAGCGAGGAGTATTCGTTATAAAAAAATATAATTTTATTTGCAGACATTGTGCTAGTTCAGTTGATTTTCTGTTCACAGTTTTAAAAAAACAAATCAAATATGAAACAATTTTTTTTTTAAAAATAAATCTTATGTTAATAAAGTCAAACTTCAAGAGCGCAGAAATAGTTTGTAAATTTAATGGAATAAGTACAGCATACTTAAATGGGTTATTTTATCCGCGTCCATAAACATGTTTATCCATGCTTCAAATTTATTTTTTCTTGCATTAAAAAAGCTGCATAATGCCACTATGTTGAACATAATTAAAATGTAATTTGAATTCAAATTCAATTGACAATATACTTAATGTATTAAACAATGCAGCAAAAATACAAATATTTGCCCATAAATGAGTCTAATTATATGCACTACAGAGGAAACACATATTCACACACAAGTCTGTAATCAAATACGTAGTCCACCTGTATAATTAAATTAGTTTATTATATCAAATTTACGCAGGCCTACAATATAGAAGTTTGTTATCGTGTGCAAATGCAAATGCAAGTGCAGCTTCAATTCTATATAATTAGAAGAGGAATAAAGTACCGAGTAAAGCTGAACGTAAGACAATCTACTGAACTTTGTGTGTACATATATATGTATGAGTTGGCGAGGGTGTGTGTGTGTGTTTGCTCCAGTTAGTAAATACAAAGTACAAATAGCACAAATAATGATTCAGTTTGTAAACTATCGCTGATGTTGCAGCATGTGCTGATGTTGCAAGTTGCATGTTGCTGTTTTGCAAGCAAAGACCCCTTCGCAGCCTAAAAACAACATGTGCGCTTGCTGTGTATACGTACTTGTGCGTGTGTGTGATTGAGAGTATGCTGTTAGACAGCCCTTCTGGCGTATATAGTCTGTCATTTGGCTTATTGATTTTTGTATGCAGTCCTGTGAAAGCGTCTTGAAGTTTTTATTTAAGACAACATCAAATTCAAGCAAAAAAACCAATGAAGACCAAATGTTTAATTCGCTCTAATATATATATACAACTTTATAGCTAAGTTCAAAATAATACGATTTTGAATACGGGGTTTTATCGATTCTACGTGTATATCATAACATCAGAATCTGAAATTTTGCGTGACTTGATAGGTAACTGATCTGTTAACAGAGCTGTATTAATCGAATGCAGTCGGTTTGCACTTCGTGGTGCTGTTTTCATTTTTGTTGCCAATGTTTATTGGCCATGAGTATAAAATAAAAACGGTTTTCCAAACAAATTGGCGGCAATCGATAAGTGTGGCTAATACCGTTTGTTTTGTGTTTATAGTAGGTATTTGTTGTAGCTTCCGCTTTTTGTGTAACTATAGAAGATGTCAAGCAAATGTATTTTTTTTACGAAAAGTTTACTTTAGGTAGAGTTTGTCTCACAAATGTTAATATTCATTTTGTTAGGTACTTCATTCCGAACAAGTTGACACCAATGGCAAGGCTCAATTGTTTCGATTCTCATAGAAATTCCCAGTTTAAGCACATAACCTCTTAGTGAAAAAAAAATCAAAAGTGGAAAATCACATTAAGTGATTTTTTGCTGACGATGTTGTTTTGACAAATTAAAGTCAGAAAATCATAGAATCGTTCAAAACTGGTAAGTAATAATAATTAATCGAAGCGATTGACAAAACAAAATCCCACATTGGGGGTGGTAACACGCTCATTTTGTCAAAAACGAACACAAACGACATGCTCCTATCTCTTAACTGCAAAAATATCCTTTTGATTGATAGTCTCTCCCCATATAACTGCAGTTTTTTCTTAGGGTTATTAGTTATTAATCAACCCGACTACAAATACACTTAGAAAAGTATGTCTGGTCAAAAGTAATCAAAATTTTTTTGCTCTACCTGTGGTTTACATAACGTCTCATAAAATAACTAAGCTTCAAAAATTGTACATTTTAGACACCAGTTAAAAAATATTCGTTTTATTTAAAAATATAACTAATCAAAGCAGTTGTTTTCAATGAGTTAAGCACAAAAGACTTAATAAAATTATGATACTCTTTGCCATACTAATACAGAACTTGTGACTCCTCCGAGTTGATTGGATTCAAGAGGCATGCGCGTTGCATGGCAAACAAATTTAATAATCGTATCAAAGTGAAATGCCTCGAAAAAATCTTTTGGACGGCAAAGAGGAGACGACAGGTTTCGTAACTTTTTAGATAAGTTCTACGCTACGTGCGTTTTCAATTAACTTCTATAGGCCAAATTGAAATGTGTGGCACACATTTCATAACTGGGATGGGGTTTATCGCCCGTTTGCCATCGCTGACTTATTTATGGGCAATTAATGGTCAACTTGCAGACCTTTTAACAATGTGCAGTCAAATTTAGTTTTACGCCACTACATTGGCAAAGAGACAAAGGGTAGGCGAAAATGCAGAAAAACATATATAAGAAGTAAAAATTTATGTGACAGCATTTGGAATTTATTTGGTGTAACGTTTGCATTGCAAATGGCATCTGCGCCGACGATTTGTGTCTGACGCTATTTCTGCCGCTCCAAAATAAAGTTCCATTGACCCATTTTGTAAAGGGGAGCCACAATACGAAACAATACTAATACGCCACGTTGTGCGGCAATGGACATACATGCAAAGTTTTTTTCCTAGGCGAAGCGTTCATACAAACAAGAACAACAAACAGCAGGCAGTAAATGCGCAGACGATTAGAGCACCATTTGTGGCACACACATACACACACAATCATACACGCACATCTTGGTATGTATGTATATCTATGTAACATTGTCCGGCTTGCTGTTATTTACTGTTATTTGTTTAGTCGGGCTTCTGTTTATTTTTCGGCTTATTTGTAGCAATTGTTGGCTGTCATTGTTATTAGTGTTGCCACTGGACCAGTTTATGCTGCACTAGCGCCAACGTCACAAAATGAAATATTTAAGTGCGCATTAGTCGCATGCCCCATTCATCCCGATTCCTAATCCGAGTCCACCTCCATTTTTGCACACTGCTCTGGGTGGTATATGGAGTAATTGCAAAAATTACCACAAGCTCTGCAAGAGGCTGCATTCCGAATGAATGAATGAGAACTGCAATGATTTCTGTGCCGAGTAAAGAAAGGAGAGTGGGAAACACTTCTTTCCCATATGAGATAGCATGCTATTGCATGTTCTCTTTTTTCATATACTGATTTCAATTGATTCTTGCTCTGTGGTTTTTGTGTGCTTCGGTTGCTTTGTTAACAATGCAAAAGTCTATCGATGGTTTTCACTCTGGTCAGGTGCCGAACGCATGTACGAGTATGTTGCATTGTTGTGGGCGCTGTCGGGCAATATACAGAACACATGCACTCACACTCACACACACACACACGCACATAAATATACACACAAAGACATATTTTAAATGCTGCATTTCAGTTAGCCATAAACTGAGCAACACCAACAACAACAATATCAGCAGGCACATTACGGCAGTGCTTAGCTTTTAAAAGCTATTCAAACTTTTGGTTCGCCAAATTGAAAATTGATTTTTGGTTAGACATTGGGCTTTATCATTTTAAACGAATTGCATTCTTCATAAATTGTATTCTATACTTTAAAAACAAGTAAGAAGGCTCTAGTCGAGAAATCCCGACTAGACGGTACCCTGAACCCTATAATTAACGCGTGCACTCAGTGCGTGTGTGTACGCACATACTGCATACTGCATACTCAACTTCAATGTTCCATATCTGCGGTGTTTCTCAACCGATTTTAATAAAATTTTCATAGATTTTCATTATTTTGCCTAATAATTCAAATTTTCAAAATTCAAGTTGTTGTTGTTATCGATCCCATGTGTATATCGAAAACGGGATGAGTTATCGAAAATCTAAGCTTAATCGAGCTTAAGTTTCAAATCTGGAGTTTCTAGCTCTTATAGTCTCTCAGATCGACGCGTTCATACATACAGACAGACGGACAGACGAACAGACGGACATGGCCATATCGACTCGGCTGTTGATGTTGATCAAGAATATATATACTTTATGGGGTCAGAGATGCTTCCTTCTGCCTGTTACATACTTTTGCACAAAACCATTATACCCTTTTTCCCATTTTTAATGGGATCAGGGTATAAAAAGGGTTTTAGGCAAATGACAATTTGGTTACTATACATCAACAACTGTGGGTGACATATTTCAAACTTTTAAGAGACGGTGTGGCGTATTTTGTGGGCGTGGCATCTAAATAACTTATGCATGTATTTGTGGGATTTCGCCAAGATTCCTCCTACCTAATTTGGTGACTCTAGTGAAAGGCGCATCTTAACTTTTGAAGCAAGAAGCAAGTAATCAGCAATCTTCCCACCAAATTTTGTGACTCTAGCTGTAGTATGGGAAATATGTATTTTATCTATTTGCACCTCGTGGTGTATCGACGTGCTATAGATTTTTTCGCCACCCAGTCAGCGTATCGCCCCCATTTTAACACGTTGACTGACGCAGACATGGATCAAAATATTTGCAAAGTTTCAAGTTTCTAACTCAAAGGTTTCACATTCGGTATCATATAGAAATTAAAAATTAATTCATGACCATACACATTATAGAATATAAATATTTTGTAGCTTTTAATTGTACAGATTTTTAACCTTAAAACATCACATATTTGAGTAACAATTCCTTATGTTAATTTTATAGTACGTTATATATATAAATCCAGATTTAATCTTAGCAATTATTCAAATTTAAGTTTGAATTCAGACCCAAAGCCAAGACCCAAAGCCATTCCCGCTGTCAGCAACTTCAAGGGCACACCACACAATAAGGTGTTTGTATTTTTTTTAAGTCCTCAATTAGAGGCATGAAATAAGCCTGCCTACGTAGCCGGTAGATGACGCCGGAGGCATAAAGAAACCGCCTACCCGCCCTCTTCTCTACAAAGGCGGTACCCTAAACGAACTAAGCGATGGTAACTGCGATGCGTTTTGAGGATATTTGGTATCAAGAGGAATAAGTTGAATTTTTTTGAAGCTTTTAAATAGTTAAACTCTATTCTTATAATTCTTAGGTAATTTGTTTTCAAGCTATGCGCGTTTTGGTGTTTTTTTATACACACACCCCCATCATTCTTAATCGATTTCAATAAAAATTTCACACATTATTTGCTAAATGTTTCAAACGCTGTGTTAAAGTTTTCCAAATTCAAGATTTTGTTGTTATCGATCCCATGTGTAAATCGGAAACGGGATGAGTTATAAATAATCGAAAACAAACTTGTACTGCTTAGGCGATCTTAAGTTTCAAATCTGGAGTCTCTAGCTCTTATAGTCTCTGAGATCGACGCGTTCATACATATGGACGGACAGACGGACGGACGGACCGACCGACATGGCTATATCGACTTGGCTGTTGATGCTGATCAATAACATATGTAAGTAGAAGCTTCCTTCTGCCTGTTGCATACTTTTACACAAAACCATTATACCCTTTTTTCCATTTTTAATGGGATCAGGGTATAAAAATAAATCTCCCTTAAATAAAATGGTTAACTTTTATGAGTAAGAGGTATAAATCTATATAATGTGAACTAGTTTAATAAGAAACAAAAACATACGCAATGAAGTTTATATCAAGCCATTAAAGCATCACAGAAAATATCTAAAGTAAACTAAATGTTCAATAATATAAACTAAACTCTTGTAAATTGGGCACATAACCTGTTTCGCACGCACTAACATTTATAGGGTAGAATCACAAAGATCCAGTAGATTCTACAGGTAGGGCGGGTAATGAAAAAGAACAGCATCACCAAGTTCTTCACATTCTGCACATCTTTAGCTCATTTGACTTTGGTCCTCCCATTTCCCTTACTGCCTTCGACTTTTATTATTGTGAAGCGTGTCAAAAAAAATGATATTCCAAAGGCCCCACCCCAATTGCCCTGAGCACGGCCGGATCCGTATAGTAGACAGGGAATAGCCTAGACAGCACTGTTGTGCACGTTACAAAGTCCACAATTTTTATTTCAAATACCTTACTGATTTGATTAGGGTCTTCTCTCTTAGTAGACTCAACTCCATTTTTACTTGTCATTTCAATCGCTGAAAATCAATTTTACATTTTCTTACAGTATAGATGCTTGTAATACACTTGTGTAAGGCCCTTTAAATTACTTTCTGTTTCGTTGATTTTGAAAATCTAAATAAATTAATTGGTCATGATCTTTGTGTTGTACATAGATCGAAGCACAAGGTTTATATATACATATCGTTAGTAAGCATAGCGAGTTGACTTGATTTAGCCGTGTCTGGCCGTCAGTCTGTTTCTATGCAAACTTGTCCCTCAGTTTTTGTGCTATCGAGCTGAATCTTTGGTCAAGATCGGCCCACTATATGATAAAGCTGCCATAGAAATGCAAGATCTCTTAAAAGAATTTACTTAAAAAAACTAATGGATTTTCAATTGTGTGAATGTGTAAACAAGTAAGAAGGCTCTATTCGAGAAATCCCGACTAGACGATACCCTGAACCCTGTACTTTACGCGTACAGTCAGTGCTTGCAAGTATGTGTGTTTGTATGTACGCACATACTGCATACTCAACTTCAAGGTTCCATATCTCCGGTGTTTCTTAACCGATTTTAATAAAAATTTCACAGATTGTTATTTTGATTAATAATTTTAATGCCATCTAAAGTTTTTTCAAATTCAAGATTTTATTGTTATCGATCCTATGTGTATATCGGAAACGGGATGAGTTATCGAAAATCGAAAACAAACTTGTACTGCCTAGGGATTAGGCGAGCTTAAGTTTCAAATCTGGAGTCTCTAGCTCTTATAGTTGTCTGAGATCGACGCGCTCATACATACAGACAGACGGACAGACGGACATGGCTATATCGACTCGGCTGTTGATGCTGATCAAGAATATATATACTTTATAAGGTCGGAGATGCTTCCTTCTGCCTGTTACATACTTTTGCACAAATTCATGATACCATTTTTTCCCATTTTTAAAAACCAGTTACGAAAGTGCTGCCAAGCACTTTATATGCATTTCAAATAATAAACGATGCAAGCGTTGTTGGTTTTTTTTTTTTTTTACTTGTTTCTGAGTAATTTTAACTTTGTTCATTTATTTAAACGCAACTCTTAGGGTTTTTTGTTTTTGAGCCTTGCTCAAATGTTTATATACAACAAGAGCACTTAGGGTCAGCAATTTAAGAAAAACTCGTCCCAAGTATTCATAAAGTAATTGGCTCATAAAAAGCCGCTTTAAATTCAATTAGTTCGACATTAGTTGCATTAAGTTCAAAATGCAAAACTTAATTTTAATTAGGTAACAAAGGCATTTGCCACGCGCAAAGGCATTTGCGATGCAAATTAAAATAGATTTAGCAAAATTTATTTAGTTGAAAATTCCTGCTGGTTTCAGTCCAAAGATGTGCATGCCGTTAATGTTTGGCTAAAGAGCAAAGCATTTAAAAATAAACACACATCCGCACATACAAAGTGCTGAAAGTAAAATTTAGGTCAACTACTTCAATATTTACAAACCGTAAGAATATAAAAGCTAAGATACAGTTTCCATACCAACTGTTCAACTAAGTACAATTTGTACGCTGTTTCTAAGTTTGTTATATATCTGGTGCGAAATTACAAACGTGAAAATTTTATCTTTGCAAATGTGCTGACAATCAAGTTTAGCTTAAATATATATATTTTATAGTGAGTGTGCATTTTTTTCGGCAATATGGTTAAATTGCTAAACAACGGACTGCTTATTTGCTAGATTTTAAAACTAATTTTCAACTATCTGATATTTATTAATACTTCAGTACGCATGTACATTATTATTACAAATAAGTGAATGATAAAATAAAAGAGCTTTAAAGTAACTTTTTAAAGCTTTATTCATTCCATAAAGCCGATACTTTCAAAGCTTTAATGTGCTTTAGATTTTCAATGATTTAATTCTTTCTATTGCTGCACCCTTGTTTTAAAATATTAATAATAATAAAAATCTCCAGTGGCGTCACAGTTTAGTCGGATATAAGATGAAAACATTTTTCTTTTTTGCGGATAGAAGCTGCACAAAGGCTTTGGGCACTGCCCAATGAAACGAACATTTTGTTTAATTGAAGTACAATATGAAATGTGCACAGTTGAGTGCACAAATCTAACGACGTTTTTTGAAGATGGATTATATTTTTTCAATCATTCATATATAAATTTTTTCGATTGGTTTGTGTAGCGACTCGTAAAAATGTGAACAATGAGAAATGCTTGGCTTCGTGTTGAGTCTTGATTTAATGCAGCGCAGTGAGCAACTGTGATTGGAAAGAAACCAAGGAAATAAATTCCAAAAATAAAACAAAATTCGATAAATATATGTATTTAACAAGTTGGTAAGTGAGAAATGCAATAATAACTAACTAAAAGCGTAGTTGAAATTCAAGTTGTTGGCACTGTGTGTGAGCTTGTTTGTGTAATCGAAATCATAGCATACATTTGAGGGCAGCACATTATAAATTGCATTTTCATGCGTTTGCTCCTGCTGTTGCCCTGGCTTGACAGTTGCCTTTTGTATGGGATTGCATTGGCATCGAGTAAAAAAATCAATTTGCAGCTATCAAAACGATGCAGTATTCTGCTGAATGCCTTCTGGCAGTGTGCAACAATTGAGTGATTTGTTGGTATTTGCTAAGCAATCGAAGTCGTTGCTGCAGCTACAAATAGCAATAACTGAAGCGCTCAGCTAAGGGAAGTTAATAAGGCTTACCAACTTCGCAAAGCAACTAAGGCTGCACAAATAACTTCGGCACACGCAGCGTATGCGAGATTTTATTTTTATATGTGGTGTCACATACATTTTTTTCAGAGAGCTCGAACACAGATAGTGGCACCATAAAGTTTAAAGACAAATGTGCTGATTATAGCGATAGAACTTGATTAACGTTGGGCGTTGGGTTGTTATGCAAATGAGCAGCAAGTTGGATGGATTGAGGCCGGTGATGGGGGAGTTGGTGGGTGGTGACAACAAGGTGTCGCTCACTTGACAGCGCTAATGAAGGCAAAAGGCAGCGGCCGCTGACAGCGAAGAAACCGCTAACACAATCACGAAAGCAAATAAGCAAACAAGCAAACAGTTAGTCAGACAGGTCCCCGCCCCAAATGCCAGTCAGTCAGGAAGACGGACATACAGACAGACAGACATTTTCGTTTTTGGTTTTGCTGAACATTGCTAATGCTGCTGCTGAGCGTTATTTTTGTCTTAATTAAAACGCTTAAGGCTGTCAATTGACTGATTTAGGCCTTTTGCGGCTGACACTAACTAGCTTACTAGCTAGCTAACTAGCTAACTGAGAGCGATGCTCTTAAGCCGATTTAATTAGCCATATTACTGGCTTTTCACATACCATGCTCCTTAATGAGTATACAAATTTGCATTGCATACTTTTGAGCGTGCAATTCAGTACTCCCCATTGTACAATTTTCCAGCATTCATAATATGTAGACAGACAAACAGACAGATAACCGGATGGATAGAAAGGCAGACGATGTAACACAGAGAAACTGACAGTCAGACTATTGCGACTGCTTTTGGCCTGGCCTATTTATATATATATATATATATATATTTGGCTTTGTATTACTGCTGCCGCATCGTAACAGCGCAAAAGTATCATTAATAAAAAAATACGGCCACAAGAAAAATAGCGCATGGCAAACACTTACAAATACACACTCATCCATACAAAACGAGCTGCTGTGCAGCAGTGACAACAACAACAATAACAACAAGGGAGATCGTTTCTAATTGAATTTTGTATGGTCCATTAACTGTCAGTCAAGAAATCCGCAGAGTCAGTGGGTGGATGAGGGAGTTTGTTTTGGAGGCATGGTGGTATCAAGGTATGATATACTTATATAAAAGCAACTGAATGAGTAAGCAACGAAAATGTAAACGTGACAGTTTTTAACAATATTTAAGATGTCAGCATGACATATCGTTTAATTTATATATTCTATTTGTGTGTAAGTGTATGTGTGTGTGTGTGTGTGCGTGTGTTTATGTATGCGGAACACAACAAAAGTTGTCCTGTGAGGAAGATAAATTTAATAAATATGTTTGGCGCGTATTATTTAAATAAATGCCTAAGTGATATTTTGTGTTTTGAGCACATTTTGTCAAAATTATAATAAGCTTAAATACGAGTGTTTTTTTTCGGTTCTCCGGTTTTGCTAACATTTCTCGCATGCACATCAAGTGCTGGAAAATTCAATTCATCAACATTAATCAAATGGATAATGATACCAGTTGATAACAGGACTTAAACATTAGATTAATGTCAAGTGATGTTTGATAGACATAATTCTGTGGGTTTTATGAATTTAGTTATGGTGGACTTGATGCAAAGTTTTTCGGAAGTATTTAGTATAAGTATTATTTAGAATTATTTAAAGTTGTATTTATTTGCAAGCATTTTCAGGAACTGTCTCTGGCATTTATGCCAGAAGCGAGATAAAATGCGATTTGCTGGGCTGCATTTGCATATTGCAATGTTTTCATTTTGCTACGCAGGCGATTTAAAATTTTCCGCTTCAACTATTCACAATATCGGGCGGCAGTAGCTGATAAATAAAATGAAGAGAAATAGCTAAAAGAGCTGCAGCCGGTAATGCAGGTAACTGAATGCTGCTTGAGGACGGCTTTTCTCTAATCCGATTTTGCTTCTGACTTATTTATGCAAATATTTTTGGTGCATTCGCTTCAGCGATGCTTTAAGGGCTTCTTTTTATACCCTGATCCCATTAAAAATGGGAAAAAAGGGTATAATGGTTTTGTGCAAAAGTATGTAACAGGCAAAAGGAAGCATCTCCGACCCCATAAAGTTTATATATTATTTGTCAGCATCAACAGCCGAGTCGATATAGCCATGTCCGTCTGTCCGTCCGTCCGTCTGTCTGTCCGTCCGTATGTATGAGCCAACCGATCTCAGAGACTATAAGAGCTAGAGACTCCAGATTTGAAACTTAAGCTCGCCTAATCCCTAGGCAGTACAAGTTTGTTTTCGATTTTCGATTACTCATCCCGTTTCTGATATACACATGGGATCGATAATCGATAACAAAATCTTGAATTTGGAAAACTTTGAGATGGCATTTGAAATAATGAACAAAATAATGACAATCTGTGAAATTTTTATTAAAATCTGGTAAGAAACACCGGAGATATGGGACATTGAAGTTGTGTATGCAGTATGCAGTGTGTGCGTACATGCAAACACACATACTTGCAAACACTGACTGTACGCGTAAAGTATAGGGATCAGGGTATCGTCTAGTCGGGATTTCTCGACTAGAGCCTTCTTACTTGTTTTATTTTATTTAAATGTTTATGTATATATCTTTATGTATATAAACAAGATGAAAATATTTTTTAAGTATTTTGCGCAAGACCAGCTTGAGCTATTTGCTGGGAAATTTTTCAATGTTTTGGCTTTAATGGAAATCATCTTCTTTAAAGCTTTAAATGCGTTAGATGCCATTCCGGCTTGCTCAGTCATTTGGTCATTGATTTATCATGCGCACAAATTGGTTGCAACATGCAGCAATAATGAGTCATTAGAAGCAATTGCGACTTTCCAATTTGGCATTGGCTTTACCAGCGTGGTTGCCTGGCAACGCGCACTCAACTGATGCGCTGCCTCACGCGACGTGTGTGTGTGTGTAAGTGTGTAGGCAAATTTGGATTTAATTTCATTCGTTAGGGTTTTTCCAAGTACTTTTAGGACTATAAACAACACGAATCATTTTATTTTGTTTGTTTTTCTTTTTATTTTATACCACTAGTTGCGCTAATAAGAATCGCCCCTGCTGGCAGTTGCTGAGCTCTTGCACCCTGGAGCATAGTTTATAATAATTGCTTGCTTGGCATTGAACATGAACTTTCATCAACTTGGAATTACTATTATTACTATTCCTTTCGTTGCTGCAGTAAAATAAATATATTTAGCTGCCCAGTTAGTTCACTTTAAAATAAACAACAACAACAAACCTAAATTGGACATCAAGCGACGAAAAATTTTTTGTGCACAAAATGAGCTGTTTGCTCATGTGCCGCTCCAGTGGCTGTCTAATTAGCTAATTTCGGAAGAGAAGCACTTTAAGTTATTCGTTGTGTTTGGCCTTTGGACTTACGCTTTAATAAATAAATAATTATTTTAGTTTGGCAGCCGCTTTTGATGTTTCTTTTGGCCAAATACTTTTGCAAAAAAAGCATTCGCATAAGTTCCGCAAAATGTTTGCTTCACCAAACCTCTAAAATTTGCATTTGAGTAGACTTATTTTAGGTAATGGTAGACCCAGTTCTTTTTTTGAGCTAACTGAAATTTAAGATTACGAATGTGAGAAGGTGACTTAAGGTACTTAAGGTGACTTCTTAAATATTGCAAATTTTCTTTACCGTCAAAAACATTTTCAATTGATCTGTGCACTAATTTTTTGAGCTAATTTTTTTTTAAGCAAAGCATTAATATGTCTTACTGGCATAAAAAATGGCGAATCTCTTCGGATTTATAGCGAAATAGTTTTTCAATCGTCCTTTGCATTGGTGGTGTGTGTTCAAAGTAATCAGGCATGACTTTCATTAAAGGCATGCGTTCTCAATTAATTTCAATTAGCATCATGCACACACACATAAACAAATATGAACATGCGCGCACACTTACATACACATACACAAAGAGAGCGTTGTGAGTTCATTGGTTTGCTTTTAATATTACCAAAAACTAATTTTTTTTCCACTTTTTATACCCTGATCCATTAAAAATGGGAAAAAGGGTTTAATAGTTTTGTGCAAAATTATGTAACAGGCAGAAGGAAGCATCTCCGACCCCATAAAGTATATATATTCTTGATCAGCATCAACAGCCGAGTCGATATAGCCATTTCCGTCCGTCTGTCCTTCCGTATGTATGAGCCAACCGATCTCAGAGACTATAGGAGCTAGAGACTCCAGATTTGAAACTTAAGCTCGCCTAATCCCTAGGCAGTACAAGTTTGTTTTCGATTTTCGATAACTCATCCCGTTTCTGATATAATAACAACAAAATCTTGAATTTTGAAAACTTTCAAATGGCATTTGAAATAATGAACAAAATAATGACAATCTGTGAAATTTTTACTTAAATCGGTTAAGAAACACCGGAGATATGGGACATTGAAGTTGTGTATGCAGTATGCAGTATGTGCGTACATACAAACACACATACTTGCAAACACTGACTGTACGCGTAAAGTATAGGGATCAGGGTATCGTCTAGTCGGGATTTCTCGTCTAGTCGGGATTTCTCGACTAGAGCCTTCTTACTTGTTTGCATTAGGTGTTGGATATGCACAGAAACTTTGATGAAGCGCAAATTGATTGCGTTCTCCGCACGTGTCTGTCAGTTACTATCTATATGTCTCTCTCTCTCTCTCTCTTACTATCTATCTCTTGCACCCCCACTCTTAGAGTGGATGAACGCTTTGAGCTTAGTGGCAATGTTTTTGATATTAAAATTCCTTGCTGTTAACAATTTAAGATATTCCACAGCATACTCAGCGGCATCTCCTGCACGCTGCTGCATACTATTTGCATGTGAGCTCGTAAGTAGTTGTTGTTTTTGTTGTTGCCATCTTGTTTCCTTGCCACTTTGCAAGCCGATTCTCTAGGGCGCTGTCTGCGTGTATTTATGTGCAAACAAATAACTCTGCCCGCAAACGAATACTCTATGCTAGATACAGATACGATACGATGTATTGCTTATATCTTTTATCCGACGCGACTCAAGCTCTATCCCCGCCTAGCTATACAAGTGCTAAAAAACTCTTCTTGACTTTGATAGACAGCATTGGGGGTTTCTCAGTCATCGTGTACAACTTTTAGAGAGACAAAAGGGTTCGTCTTTGTCGACAAAACTCAAATATCCTCATTTAAACAACTGCAAAACTTTTTCTTAACATATATTGCACACAAGGAACAACATATTGTTGTAAAGTGTATTTGCTAATCAATAATGCACTGCTAGCAATATGATAAAAGGATTTATTTTAATTCAATAACTGACTAAAACAACGTAATGAATGGAGTTAATAATAATTTTAATTGGAATTGGAATAATAATTAAATCTAAATTGTATAAAGTATTGAAATTGATTGGGAGCGAAATGGAGATGTTTAAATTTCATTGAACATGGATTTAAATTTCGGCTAGCTGCAGCATGCCACATAATTAATGTTAATATATTTATGAACTTTGCCACGCACACACACATTCAGATTGCAATTGTTCATCACAGCTCTGCTGTTTTATAATCATATGCAAATTGTAATTACAATATTTACGTGTAGCGTTTGAAATTGGAAATACACCTGCTCATAGCATAGAGCCGTGTGCTTTGTTTATTTTATGCAAATTTCAAGCTCGATTGATAGAAGCGGAAATTTTGAGGCTGTGACTTTGACTCTGTGCTCAGAGGCAGTTGATTGTAATGTCTATTGTTCAATATTTCATTACTGTTTAAACAGTTGTCGGGGGCGTATAACAACAAAAATTGTGCCGAATTATGCCAGATTGCACTATGCCCAAAACTTTGTCACATAGATTGCAAAAATATTCGAGTAATTAAACCAAAAACATTTTTTTTTACTCTACAATTATACATTTTGTGCAGTGAAATATTTAAGACGACACAGTTATTAAAATATTATTTTCATTTTTTTTATTGGTATTACTGATTAAAACCCTTTTAATTTCTACTGCACTTTACAGCTTTTCATCGGATATACAAAAAGGATAAGTTTTGTTATTTAGAAATTTACATTCTTCTTGGGCTCATATCCTATTTGATAGTATTTGTTTTGTTAGCTACCACACAGACCTGCAGTTTTCATGCTTGAGCCTACGGCTTGTCTGACAAGCTTGAATCAAAAATTAAATTGGAAGAGTTGTGCATAGTTTGATTGAGTTTGTGCAACTGCAATGCACAGACCATGCGGTTTACTTGTGATATATGGCTGCATAGATAGGCAGCAAAATTTTGTAAATTGTTACTTAATTGTATTCGGATGTAGGTTATGCAGGTATTTTGTACATTTATTTTAATTGACAATGTATCAGTGGAAGAATTTTAAAGGGTTTAATCTTTAACGATGACAACAATTAAAATTTAAACCTGTCTCAATTTAGTGTACTTCATTCGTTGATATTTATGTGTAAGTAACTTTTTTGTTATGTTCTTCATAAGTGTTCATTAATTTGTTAGTGTTGGATAACTGTATTTGCCTATGTACAGCGCAGCTTGTTTTGCATTCCCGTTTTGTAGTCGTAATCTGTTGTTGCCTGCGTGCAACGGTAATTGTAAGTTCCTTATGATCAAGACCTTCTTCGATGGTCTAGGTTTAAGCTACTCTCATAAAGTAGGTGTCAGTCGTTTGTGGTCGCTTGAATAGCGGAGTATAAGTCGCATGAAGCGGACATATATTCTGAATAAATATAAACCCCAAGTTATAATATGTAGTTAGTCATAAAACATTCAAGTTCAAATGTTTGCTGGTGTTGTATTCATAATTGCAAAATTTATTTTTTCATACCCACAAAATGTCGTAAACATAAATATAATTAAATCTTATTGAGAGCACTTTCTGCAATAACTATATGTTGTTTGTATGTACGCAGTGTTCTTATTGTATTTGTATTTACTTTGCATCACTTAAAGTATCAATTGTGGTCCGATTAAAGCACTTATCCGAGCCAATAACAACAATTACAACAATAACAACAACAACAACAACTGGTGACTTGGGGTAAACGACACTCGGCGAAATAACAAACACAAAGCTCAGAAGTTGGTCAAGCATTATGCAAATAGCTTGACTCGACCAGTCAGCAAGGCGATTTGAAGTATCCACCCGCTTGGCCCATCGTCAGTTGGCCAGGTTTGGTACTTTATTTTTTATATTTGCAGGCCAAGTGCTTTATTACTTATTCAAGTTCTCATTCAAAAGCTTTCATTAACTTGGCTGCGGATACATCTCGACTGCCTCTCTGTCTGTCTGTCTGTCTGTTTGGGCAGGTCGGCTAGTCCCTGCTTCAGCGAGTGCTAATTGTTGAAGAGAAAAAAGCAAATTTAACAAGTTTTTAGCAGTTACTCGAGTTATCATTTCCAGGCAGGCAGGCAGTCAGCAAACCATCCACTGGACGGTTAGTTATTCAAGAGTTTTATTTTTAGAAAAGTGCCTTTCAAGTGCATTAAGCTATCTTTGCAATTTGAATGCATTAAGCACGCATGACAGTCAGAAGTAGCGGTAAGTTAGTATATCTTAAAATAGCTATGTATATTTCAAATGTACAATCAATTAATAATTAAAAATTATTTTAAACGTTATTTTCGTTTTTTTTTTTGGTTGTGACACCATCTGGTGTTCGCTTAGTCTGTTACTTTTCAGTATAAAATTCAGCAATAATAATACCAGGTTTAAAAATAGAAAAAATATATATATTTACAATTTGTATAATTTTAAGAGCATTCATAATTAATGCAAATAATTAATTATGTAGCTGCACGTTTGCAATTTCATTAATTGCTCGTTTATTAATGTCAACAATAAACAACAGCAGTAAAAACAACAACGACAACAACTCAAAAGCGTATAATTAATGCCATAAAATGTGCATAAATTCAAAATGTGCTACAAAAGCCAACAACAAAAAATCTAGGGGCGTTTATATATACATACATATATATTTAAGCAGAGGGGTTTCTGCCTGCTTTGACGTTGTTGCTTGGTAAAAAGGTCAGGTGAGTGTGTCACTGGGAGTAATAAATATTCGCAGCCATATGTGCATAAAGGATTAAAGTTTTTAGCGCGTTGCTTTATTAATTTGAATGTTACATTTTTTAAGGTGCGCATAAATCAAACAAACGCACAAAAATTCGTAATTTAAGCGTTAAAATACCCAATTAAATCCATATGATTAAATTAAGCTACTCAAGCGAACGGTTCTGTCAACCAACTTAAGGAAAAATAGATTAATCAAGTAAGAAGGCTCAAGTCAAGTACATACTTGACTTAATTTCAATCTTCCGTATCTCCGGTGTTTCTCAACCGATTTCAATTAAAATCTCAGATTTTCATTATCAGATTATCATTTCGTCTAATGATTCAATCGGGAACGAAAACAGCTATCGAAACTTTGAAACAAACTTTTATTGCCTAGGGATTAAGCGGGCTTATACAGATTAGATACAGTAGGACAGACGGACATGCCCATATTGCCTCGGCGGTTGATGTTGATCAATAATATATATACTTTATTCTTCCTTCCTTATATACATTTGCACAAAACCGTTATACCTCAGGAGAATTGATATTTGTGCATCAAATTTTCTTCCCTTTTTTTGAAACTGTTACTTGCTCGATTTTTATACCCTGATCCCATTAAAAATGGGAAAAAAGGGTATAATGAAGTTGTGCAAAAGTATGTAACGGGCAGAAGGAAGCACCTCCGACCCCATAAAGTATATATATTCTTGATCAGGATCAACAGCCGAGTCGATATAGCCATGTCCGTCTGTCCGTCCGTCTGTCTGTCCGTCTGTCTGTCTGTCCGTCCGTCCGTATGTATGAGCCAACCGATCTCAGAGACTATAAGAGCTAGAGACTCCAGATTTTGAACTTAAGCTCGCCTAATCCCTAGGCAGTACAAGTTTGTTTTCGATTTTCGATAACTCATCCCGTTTTCGATATACACATGGGATCGATAACAACAAAATCTTGAATTTGAAAAATCTTTAGATAACATTTAAATTAATAATCAAAATAATAACAACCTGTGAAATCTTTATTAAAATCGGTTAAGAAACACCGGAGATATGGGACATTGAAGTTGTGTATGCAGGATGCAGTATGTGCGTACATACAAACACACATACTTGCAAACACTGACTGTACGCGTAAAGTACAGGGATCAGGGTATCGTCTAGTCGGGATTTCTCGACTAGAGCCTTCTTACTTGTTTTTTTATATTTTTTTAAATAGGAAATTAAAATATAAATTTAATACACAAAAGTTTTTTTCAAATGGTATTTATTTTATTAAGAAATTATTTCTTTGAAATAAATCTTCATAGAGAGTTGATATTTGTGCAAAAGTTGAAATTATAAAATATTAAAGGAACTAATTAATTCAATGAAGTTAAATTTATTAATTAATAATTAATAGCTTCGCCTTTTTGTTTTTCAACCAGTTCCAATCGGCGGGGCATCGAATTTGCTAGGTTTTCTAATGTTTTGTTCTCGATAGATGCCCACTCCTGAACAATGGCCGTTTTTAAGTTCCTTAAGGACTCAAATTGCCTTCCACCCTTATAAACCTTTGCTGATAGTATACCCCAAAGGTCCTCAATTGGATTTAAGTCCGGACTTATTGCTGGCCACTGCAATAAGGGGATATTTCTGTACTTGAAAATCGTCATCGTATGCATTGCAACATGTATAGGAGCGTTATCTTGTTGAAATACTCAGTCCTCATCATGGAACTCCTCCGCAAATGAAATAAGTTCGCCTTCAAGGAGATTCTTATACTTTTGCGCATTCATTCACAAAGCAAATGAGAGACTTTCCATCAGAGCTAAATGCCGCTTATGGCAAGTCCGCTGTCTTGGGTCCACCCAGTTCTTCTGAATACCGTCTGGCCCGTCTAAATTGAACTTTTTTTCATCACTGAAAACCACTTTTTTAAACTCGCTACCCCAAAACTATATTTTTCATAAAAGTCAAATCGGGCCTTCTTATGCCGGGGCAACAGTTTTGGTTTTCTCACCTTTTCGGTGTATTTGAGATGCAACTCATTTCGGCAAATCTGTTGCACTCTATGCCTACCTATTGGCAACTTCAAATGTGCTATTATTTGGGCGCAACTTATCGACTTAGCCGTTGCCAACGCTCTGATATGTCTGATATGGCTCCTTTGCGGTTGTTTTGTGCGTATTTTTCCGGACTTTTCAAATAGTTTGCGACAATATTTCGATGCCGGCTTAATATTCTGGCAATTTCAGCCATAGTTTCAATTTTGGTTTTTTCTTTTTCACTTAACTCCGGTGCGAGAGGCATTTCTTATCAAAAACAGTCCAAATATAACAAAAAATTTAAAAAACCGCAACTATATTGACGAAAAATAATTAGAAAACAGTTTTTTAATAATCTCAGTAAATTTTTGCAGCGAGATAACTAATGTGTCCCACTCACAATGTAAGTGAATAGTTTTGCACAAATATCAACTCTCTATGAAGATTTATTTCAAAGAAATAATTTCTTAATAAAATAAATACCAATTGAAAAAAACTTTTGTGTATTAAATTTATATTTTAATTTCCTATTTAAAAAAATATAAAAAAAAATCGAGCAAGTAACAGTTTCGAAAAAGTGAAGAAAATATGATCCACAAATATCAATTCTCCTGAGGTACTCTTTTTCATTGGGTATTGAAAAGATATATAACATCATGAGAAGAGCTGAACAATTGAATTGTCGAAGCAATTGTTAGTCAAATTTTATATAAATGATTAAGAATGAATATTAAGAAGTAGATGATTTCTAAAGTTACAAAGCTTATTAGCTCTCAGAGAAGGTTCGTCAAAAATGTAGTTTTATTTTAAAATCTTTAATGTTATTTTTAGGTAGCTAAATAAAGTCAAGTTGTTTTGCTGCTTTGCATCTTTTACCTTATTTATTTCACCCAATTTGCCCAATTTGTTGAATTTTTGACATTGATTTAAATTAAATGTTATGTTAGGCAACAACAACAACATCTTAAAGGCTCACCACAAAATTTATTTGAGCTTGCGTACATATTGAAACAGGCTGCATTACCAAGAAATTTCTATAACCAATTTGCTTTCATTAGGCACTGAGCACTGAGCACCGAGCATTGTCATTACCATGTTGAGGGTATTAAATTAGTACACCCCCAAGTACACCTAAGAAGTAATATAAATATAACAGCGCATAATAAAGCGCACACAATGGAGTGCTCATGACATCAAAAGAGATTGCACCATGGATACAATTGCCACAGCATTGAAAGCTGGACGGGGACTATACTAAGTTATATTGCTAGACATCTACCATTTGAGCAGCTTTCTTTACCATTAAGTCGCATCATAAAAAGGTCTGAGCTATACTATACTTGTAGTTCGTGGACTGACCCTGTGGGCCATGTGTCAGTAAGTCTGGGCTAATTAAGAAGTGCTAATGAAAATCCAACAAACGCACCAAAAAAGTTTTGGTCTATGACCATGCGAAATGTAACATGTTTTCGTTACACGAGAGCATTTTGCATGCGTGCGTCAAGTTTTTAATTAAATAAAGTCTTTGCCTTTGTTTTTGCCAGTTGCAAGTTTTCCTTTTGCATCCTTATTTTTATTTTATTTCGGAGAGTTTTTTCGTCTGTTGTGCAGCTGCAAAAACTTCCAACTTAAATTAAGACAAGAAACTTATAGTTGTTTCTTGGTATTCTACATTAAATGGACAGTCTGATAGAATGTGGATAGTATTTTAAAGAATATTCTTTCTCTATGGTACTTGCTTAACGCAATGACAGCTGGATTCCGTTCATCAAAATATAGGAATAACTACAACGTAAAAGGAAAAAGAAGAAAACTAATAACAAAATACAAACAATTTGTGGCCATCTAAATTTGTGTATATATGTGTGTGTCTCTGGTTATTTTTAGGAAAAAAGGTGGGTGGAGAGCGAGCGCAGGTGTAGCAGGGTTGGGCTTAAAAAGATAGGTAAACAAAATCACGTTGGGTAAATATTATTGCGTTTGCACCGACTTATGAGCCGTGCGACAGAGCTCCCCACAGCACCCCCCATTTCAGACTCTCGGGCCACTCACTTTTGGAGATTTTTTACTTTATTTTTATTCTTTTTTCTTTTTTTTGTCGTTTTCCTGCCTGCCTGTTTCACGCCGTTGCTTTGGGTTTTTCAAAAACAAATTTCAATTTGAATATTTCGCATTATTAATGAGCTAAACAGGTATCATGAAGTTATGCGAATGTGTGTAAAAAAGGAATTCTATTTATTTTCTGTATGAAAATAACTTTTAAAAACAAATTTATTATATATATAATATTATTTATAAAATTTAATACATTTTAACTTTTAAACAGAGTATTAAAATTTAAGTATAATAGAGCGGCCCGTTTCTGTTTTTTTTTGATTTTCTGTATATGTGTCTTGGTTTCTTTTTTTTTTTTGCTATTGTTGTCTGGACGAAGTTAACTTCACAAGCAAAAAAAAAAAACATTAAAGGAAACATTAAATTAAATTGGAAAACAATTGTAGATAAAATAATTAATATCTACAGTAAATTGCAAAGTTACTGATCTAAAACCCCTGAAAAAGCTAAATTTCAATTATTTTTGTATATTTCTGCTCTACTCTTCTAAAGACTTATCAGTTAAATGGACACTATTCAACTTATTGGATAGAGTTTCTTTTTATACCCTGATCCCATTAAAAATGGGAAATAAGGTATAATGGTTTTGTCTAAAAGACCTTTCTTCACTTTAGCCTTTTTACACGATTTTTTTTATACCCTGATCCCATTAAAAATGGGAAAAAAGGGTATAATGGTTTTGTGCAAAAGTATGTAACAGGCAGAAGGAAGCATCTCCGACCCCATAAAGTATATATATTCTTGCTCAGCATCAACAGTCGAGTCGATATAGACATGTCTGTCCGTCCGTCTGTCTGTATGTATGAACGCGTCGATCTCAGAGACTATAAAAGCTAGAGACTCCAGATTTGGAACTTAAGCTCGCCTAATCCCTAGGCAGTACAAGTTTGTTTTCGATTTTCGATAACTCATCCCGTTTCCGAAATACACATGGGATCGATAACAACAAAATCTTGAATTTTGAAAACTTTGAGATGGCGTTTGATCCATTTAACAAAATAATGACAATCTGTGAAAATTATTAAAATCGGTTGAAAAACACCGGAGATATGGGACATTGAAGTTGTGTATGCAGTATGCAGTATGTGCGTACATACAAACACTGACTGTACGCGTAAAGTACAGGGATCAGGGTATCGTCTAGTCGGGATTTCTCGACTAGAGCCTTCTTACTTGTTATACCCTGATCCTGATTAAAAATGGGAAAAAAGGGTATAATGTTTTTGTGCAAAAGTATGTAACAGGCAGAAGGAAGCATCTCCGAACTTATAAAGTATATATATTGTTGATCAGCATCAACAGCCGAGTTGATATAGCCATGTCCGTTTGTCCGTCTGAAAGTATGAACGCGTCGATCTCAGAGAATATAAGAGCTAGAGACTTTAGATTTGGAACTTAAGCTCGCCTAATCCCTAGGCAGTACAAGTTTATTTTAGATTTTCGATAACTCATCGATTTCGATATACACATGGGATCGATAACAACAAAATCTTGAATTTTGAAAACTTTAAGATTGCATTTGAAATAATGAACAAAATAATGACAATCTGTGAAATTTTAATTAAAATCGGTTGAGAAACACCGGAGATATGGAACCTTGAAGTTGAGTATGCAGTATGCAGTATGTGCGTACACACACGCACACATACTTGCAAGCACTGACTGTATGCGTAAAGTATAGGGATAGGGTATCGTCTAGTCGGGATTTCTCGACTAAAACCTTCTTACAATTATCTACATCAAATAACTTGCTAGCAAATTGTGTTTCTATTTTTGGTTGTGCTTTCTGTCGTAAATCGGAAATCAAAACTCAAAAATATGTTCACGAGCATTTTCGATCTCAATAAGTTGCTTGAGCACGTTCTTATTGACAATGCGTACAACGTACAATGTTTTGTCATATTGACAAATTTTTTTGCACAGCTTCGTGCTCCTTACAAAGCCCATAGCCAGTATTTCCATACATATATGTTTGTGTGTGTTAAAAAAAGAACATTTTACTGTCCAGCAATAAGTTATATTTTGGTATGCCAGCTTAAATTCTGTCAGGCAGCTGTCTGCTTGTGCCTTCTTCTTCTTTTGCTATGCCTTCTGCTGCAGTTGCTGATGTTGCCTCATTCAATTGTCACTTGGATTTCATGTACACGTGTGCACTATCTTTAGTTTTACAAGGCAACAGACTGTGCACAACTAATGCATACAAAATTTCTGACATTTCAGAGTTGCAACCTTATTTTTCAAAAACGGCATGCTGGTATTGTAGTGAATAATATATTATAATTTATAACTTCTTTTTTGATTTTCATAATGTGGTTTCTTTTTGTTACTTCTTAAAATTCCCGTAAAACGCTTTATTTAGGACGACGAATTTATATTATACATGATTTACTTTTATAATACATGATGCAGGTAAGATATCGGGATCGACAGACTCCTCTCTTGCTATCAATTGGGATGGCCATTTCGGGTTTTTTTCTCAATTGTACTATCGATTACTTGCTCTTCTTGTCTCATCGATTCTCACATTTGACCCTCTTGACGCTGTATTAGAACCGAATTCATTTATATATTTAGCAACGGTAGATGTCTAACTTGGGCCTTCAAAATCTGCCACTCTTTTCACCTCTTATCTGCCTTGCTTATGAAGCTTCACCACATTATAAGGGCCAAGGTATTTCCCGATTACGATTTTATGCATACGCTCTAACTGTCCGTTGCCACTATGCACTCCTGTATCAATTAAGAAATGTTGTATATTATGCTTGTGACAATTAATATTCCTTGAAAATATGTAATGTAAGCGCAGCAATCTTGTAAGGATTACCCAAATTCACAGCCTTCGTTTTAAAACAACAAATCAGTTCCTCGACTTCAATACTGCGAGTAATAAACGGCCACATATATATTTAGAAAATCCGTCAACAATAAATATGGTTATATCGTTTCTTTATCATTTCCATCAGCCCAACATGGTCGAAATGGTGTGTAACTTAAGCCCTATCACTTTTATTCTGCCTTCCAGCCTTGGTACTGACTTAAACACACACCGCACACAACTCGTCACTAATCTAGCTAATTTCTCTGAAATATAATATGTCCTTTCTATTAGTTTTTGTGTTATTTAAGCTGAGAAGTGGAATGGCTTTGATTGCCTATTCATATACAGCACAGGGTGTAACATGCCATCGTCTAAGCCTTTTTGTAGCATTACCGCGCCAAAACCAAACATAGAGGAACTTGAATGTCTATCTAGCTTCGAATTTTATAGCCTAAACACTGGCTTGCTTATTAATGCTGCATTTAACTGATCGAATGCTGCCTGTTTTTCGCTTGCCCTTAACTCAAATTTCGAATCATGCCGTAGCAAATAAGACAGTGCTTGGCTATGAGCGCATTCCCCTCTACAAATCTTCTGAAATATGACGTCAATTCGAGCCAACATTTGATACTATTTTGTCACTAGATGTTGGAAAACTTAACACTGCCTTTTTCTTTACTTAACTGGGCGTAATCTCTTTATCCTAACATGATACTTTTTTTTTGCAAACATTTTTTTTGTCCCACTTGATATCGATAATTTGCTCTTCTGGGTTCCCATCGATTATAAAATTGACTAACATTGGTGGACAACAGAAGATAACTTAAGAACAATTTTAACAAGGATAACATGGTATAATTAATTTAATTGCTTGAGAATTATAATATCAACAAAACTTACTTTGCGCTATTGCTTTGACATACAATTCACTGAGCGCACACTAACCAAGAAGATGAAGATAGAGGCTTACAGTCCGCTTAGAACTAATGCCATGTAAAATGCTCCAAAATACTAACCAGCAATAACTACAACAACAACAGCACCATCAATGAAAAAAAACATCTATGTATGCGCATGTAAGCTGCTGGAATTGAAGCAAAGTAAAAGTTGCAGAAGACGAAAAAGAAGTTAAGTAATGTAAGTGAGTAAAATCCTTTGGCGCTTTACTATAGTTTCGATGGCCACGAGCGTTGCTTTTTCAAGAGTCCGTTGTCAGGAACTAGAACTAAATAAAAAGCAAAAGTGTAAAGTCGTAACCGAAATGGTCTTGCGGCTTTAAATGCTTGTCGCTTCAATTAAGGCTGACATCTTTGGTTTTGGTTTTCTTTTGGGTTTCGCTGGCTCTCCTTGGAGATGTTTGGATTCATCTTTACGCTGTGACTTGAGTAATTTAAAACTCGATAGCATTTGACTGTTAATTTTCGCGTGCCTTTAAAATTGTATATTCGCAGTTCAGACCGGGCAAACACACACCAAACCAGATCAGACCAGACTAGACCAAGGCCCTCTTGGGTGCCATCATAAATCACCTGCCGGCTGATTTTCGAACTCACTCTCGTTGTGTTTTGCACAGCTCAAGCAGACTACAGACTACAACCAACCAACGGCTAGCACCAAGCAACAAATTGCTGGTCTGCGGCTGGTTGATAAATATGCCCGACTTTCTTCACTTGTTAACCATCCAATGTAACTAGTGGCTGTATATAGCACGCGCAAAGATGCTGTCATTTTTGCTCTATCAGTTGCTTTAATTATAACAAACTTTACTGCGCTGTTAAACATCTATTTTGGTCACCATAAATATGTCAAGCGAGTCTGTCCTTGTTTCAGTTACTAAGAAGTTGAATTCGACATCAAGTTATTAAAGAAACACTTGAACATTAGAAACTTGAAAAAATAATTTTTTTTTTCGTATACTTATGAGTACTAGCTGGTCGCCAAGTTGTTTAAAACTTAACTACTTAATCGATTTGAAGCCTTCTACTTGTTTCTCCCGATAATTACATTTCTATTTGAATTAAATGAAGAAAAAGTATTTTTTACCCCAGCATTAAAACTTTTTTAATAATATGTATATTTAATACTTTTGTTGCATAGCTTACCAACAAAACCGGCGGAAAAAAAGCTGGCTTGAACCATTTTTAGTATTTACATGTTTTTATTTATTTTTTATTTTTTTTTTGATTTGTACTTTCAGACTGCCGCAATTTACCGACAATATTTTTTTTTCAACTTTTCGAGCTTGTACGTAGTCGGTATCGGTAAGAAAGACATCGAGAAGATATTTCATTTAATTAAATACAACGAAGTGCAAAGCTTCAAAGCTCTTTTTTCATTGTTTTGGATTGTTTAGCCGACAGCGAATAAGGGATTAATGATTTAAAACAATGAAATTATCAAAAATATATACAAGGAATCCCTGTCTACAGAAATAAATGTGGACAGAATAATGGATTTGAATGTATAAGTAGTATTTTATTTATAAATATTAATATATTTTAATATTTGCATAATAATAGAAAAAAAATGATTAAACCGCTACATTTGTAAAAACACAAAAACTAGCTGTGCCAAACTGTTAAAGTTTTCTTAAGTTCGCAATTATTTGGATCGTGGAAAACACTGCACTGTGGAGAAGCGACAATAAATAATAAAATGATTCTAAAGGCAAAAACAGCTCAATACACCCTTTTTAGTCTTCAGTGAAGCTTAAAAGTGACTGAAAATTACTTGAAAATGTGCAAAAAGTTAGAACACATCTCAGACAACAATATATGCAGTTTGCGCGCTAACAAAACAAAATCAACGGTTGAATTCAACCGACGCAACAGTTACAGTAACAGCAAAATTTGCTCCAATATATTTTGTTTCTGTTCTGTTTAATGCTGCCCACAGTTAGTTAACTGTAAATTGTAAATGTATCTCTAAAGTTAGCTAAAAAGGGTACGATGGTTTTGTGCAAAAGTATGTAACAGGTGGAAAGAAGCATCTCCGACCCCATAAAGTATATATATTCTTGATCAGCATCAACAGCCACGTTCGTCCGTCCGTCCATCTCTATGTTTTAACGCGTCGATCACACAAACTATAACAGCTAAAGACTCCAAATTTAGAGCAAAAGCTCTCTGAATCCCTAGGCCGTACAAGTTTGTTTCAAATTTTCGATAACTTTTCCCGTTTGCGATATACACATGTGATTTAAACAACAAAATCTTGAGACACACGGAGATATGGAACATTGAAGTTATGTAAAGTATGCAGTATACTAAGCAATGCAAAGGGTAAAGGGTATTGTCTAGCCGGGGTTTCTCAACTAGAGCCTTCTTACTTGTTTTTGTTGGAATCTATAGCCATTTATACAAAAAGGCTTACTATAATAATATTTATAATATATACAGCCGTTAACCACAGTAAATTCACTTCACGTATTAAGCAAGAATAAGATTGCTTGTCGCGAAGTTTAATCGTATTACATTGGTTAAGGCATTAATACATGTTATATTCGGCAAGCTTTATAATTTTAATCATTAATTTTCCATATATCTGAAATTTCTAGCAGTCTACTGCTACTGGTACATTTACCAGTACAATAGTACAATTACCAATATTATAGTAGCTTTTTAGTAAATTTACAGGAAAAATAGTTAGCTTTCAATTTTGCTGTGATAATCATTAGTAAAGCTCGGTTGAAGTGAATTCTCAACCATCAATTTCGGATAATTTATTATTATTGCAGCACTTACCTCTACGTAATTTCTTACGTCAAATTTACTGTTAACATCGGTTAAATTTACCCTCTACGGGTCAGACAATTTGGACGTGGCAATCAGTATTTTTATACCCTGATCCCATTAAAAATGGGTAAAAAGGGTATAATGTTTTGTGCAAAAGTATGTAACAGGCAGAAGGAAGCATCTCCGACCCCTAAAGTTTATATATTCTTGATCAGCATCAACAGCCGAGTCGATATAGTCATGTCCGTCTGTCCGTCCGTATGTATGAACGCGTCGATCTCAGAGACTATAAGAGCTAGAGACTCCAGATTTCGAACTTAAGCTCGCCTAATCCCTAGGCAGTACAAGTTTGTTTTTGATTTTCGATAACTTATCCCGTTTTCGATATACACATGGGATCGATAACAACAAAATCTTGAATTTTGAAAACTTTGAGATTGCATTTGAAATAATGAACAAAATAATGACAATCTGTGAAATTTTAATTAAAATCGGTTAAGAAACACCGGAGATATGGGACATTGAAGTTGTGTATGCATACAAACACACATACTTGCAAACACTGACTGTACGCGTAAAGTATAGGGATCAGGGTATCGTCTAGTCGGGATTTCTCGACTAGAGCCTTCTTACTTGCTTATAATACTTTAAATTCGTTTT